>JAEIGH010000205.1:0-107500 GCA_018903575.1 Drosophila saltans
GTAGCGGCGAGCGAAAAGAAAATAGTTCAGCACTAAGTCACTTTGTCTTTATGGCAAATGTGAGATGCAGTGTATGGAGCATCAATATTCTAGTATGAGAAATTAATGATTTAAGTCCTTCTTAAATGAGGCCATTTACCCATAGAGGGTGCCAGGCCCGTATAACATTAATGATTACTAGATGGTGTTTCCAAAGAGTCGTGTTGCTTTTTTTCCATATAAGGACATTGTAATCTATTAATATAAACCAAATTTATCATAAAATATGACTTATAGTTTATTTAAATTATTTTGCTTGCAATTTAACATAAAATAAATGTCATTAATTTGATAAAGTGTTGATAGATTTATATGAATACAGTGCGTTAATTTTTTTAAAAATTATATAATAGCATGATTATCATTGATTTTCTATGTTTATTATATGCACTTGTATGATTAACAATGCGAAAAGATTCAGGATACCTTCGGGACCCGTCTTGAAACACGGACCAAAGAGTCTAACATATGTGCAAGTTATTGGGATATAAACCTAATAGCATAATTAACTTGACTAATAATGGGATTAGTTTTTTAACTATTTATAGTTAATTAATAATATTTATATTATTTATACCTCTAACTAGAACGTACCTTGAGCATATATGCTGTGACCCGAAAGATGGTGAACTATACTTGATCAGGTTGAAGTCAGGGGAAACCCTGATGGAAGACCGAAACAGTTCTGACGTGCAAATCGATTGTCAGAATTGAGTATAGGGGCGAAAGACCAATCGAACCATCTAGTAGCTGGTTCCTTCCGAAGTTTCCCTCAGGATAGCTGGTGCATTTAAATGTTATATAAAAATATCAAAGAAGATATTTTCGGCTCTGCCGAAGTTTGTATACCCTTGCAGCAAACTAATTGGTATAAATGTCTAACAAAATAAAAAAAAAAGAAACAAAAAAGAAAAAAACACATATAAAAATTTTCACTTCTTCACCGAGCATTGAACCATCAAACACCGAAGCCCATCGTGCCAACGATCTCCACATACTACGCCACCGTCCTAATTCGATATATGTATATGCAAACCCATTGCATCTCGCTCTGTCAATTTTGTTCTGTGCAACAACACAACGCAAATGTTTCTGTCTCTCTCACACACCGCGTGGTGACGAATTTTTGCATATGTGTGTGTGTGAGTGACTGCTTGGAATTTGTTTTTGTTTCTTTGCTGCCAAAGAAAATTGCTTATTTTACTCGAGGTACCTCCACGTTTTAGTTAATAACTCCGGTGATAATTATCCGATCCGACTAATTTTTAAACTTGATCTGGATGATCGATTAAGGAACTTAACTTTTCATGTTTCAACTTTTCATGTTTAAACTTGATCTGGATGATCGATTAAGGAACTTAACTTTTCATGTTTCAACCATGTAGCTTAAAATTTAAGCTCGAAAACGCATGGCTAAACAGACAGACGGACAGACGGACAGACGGACGGACGGACGGACGGACGGACGGACAGACGGACATGTCTCAATCGACTCGGCTGTTGATGCTGATCAAGAATATATATACTTTATGGGGTCGGACAAATTTATGCTGATACAATTTTTTTAATCTTATCTGGTAAAGCGAATGATTAGAGGCCTTAGGGTCGAAACGATCTTAACCTATTCTCAAACTTTAAATGGGTAAGAACCTTAACTTTCTTGATATGAAGTTTAAGGTTATGATATAATGTGCCCAGTGGGCCACTTTTTGGTAAGCAGAACTGGCGCTGTGGGATGAACCAAACGTAATGTTACGGTGCCCAAATTAACAACTCATACAGAAACCATGAAAGGCGTTGGTTGCTTAAAACAGCAGGACGGTGATCATGGAAGTCGAAATCCACTAAGGAGTGTGTAACAACTCACCTGCCGAAGCAACTAGCCCTTAAAATGGATGGCGCTTAAGTTGTATACCTATACATTACCGCTAAAGTAGATGATTTATATTATTTAATAATATAAATTTTGAAACTTTAGTGAGTAGGAAGGTACAATGGTGTGCATAGAAGTGTTTGGCGTAAGCCTGCATGGAGCCGCTATTGGTACAGATCTTGGTGGTAGTAGCAAATAATCGAATGAGACCTTGGAGGACTGAAGTGGAGAAGGGTTTCGTGTGAACAGTGGTTGATCACGTGTTAGTCGGTCCTAAGTTCAAGGCGAAAGCCGAAAATTTTCAAGTTAATAAAGTCATAATAATCTATATATTGCAAATATAAAACACTTGAATAATTTTGAACGAAAGGGAATACGGTTCCAATTCCGTAACCTGTTGAGTATCCGTTTGTTATTAAATATGGGCCTCGTGCTCATCCTGGCAACAGGAACGACCATAAAGAAGCCGTCGAGAGGTATCGGAAGAGTTTTCTTTTCTGTTTTATAGCCGTACTACCATGGAAGTCTTTCGCAGAGAGATATGGTAGATGGGCTAGAAGAGCATGACATATACTGTTGTGTCGATATTTTCTCCTCGGACCTTGAAAATTTATGGTGGGGATACGCAAACTTCTCAACAGGCCGTACCAATATCCGCAGCTGGTCTCCAAGGTGAAGAGTCTCTAGTCGATAGAATAATGTAGGTAAGGGAAGTCGGCAAATTAGATCCGTAACTTCGGGATAAGGATTGGCTCTGAAGATTGAGATAGTCGGGCTTGATTGGGAAACAATAACATGGTTTATGTGCTCGTTCTGGGTAAATAGAGTTTCTATCATTTATGATAGTTATTTGTTCCCCGGATAGTTTAGTTACGTAGCCAATTGTGGAACTTTCTTGCTAAAATTTTTAAGAATACTAATTATTTTTAATTAGTTCTTTTAAATTAGAACGATTATCAATTAACAATCAATTCAGAACTGGCACGGACTTGGGGAATCCGACTGTCTAATTAAAACAAAGCATTGTGATGGCCCTAGCGGGTGTTGACACAATGTGATTTCTGCCCAGTGCTCTGAATGTCAAAGTGAAGAAATTCAAGTAAGCGCGGGTCAACGGCGGGAGTAACTATGACTCTCTTATGGAGAACGTGGTCTCTGATAACGCAGAAGGGGTTCAATACCGTAATTCGTTAGTCGTTGTCAGTTTCAAGTCGACTCGAAACCTCCTCGTGGTGTTCTCTGGGTGCTTTCTATATACTAGGTTCTAGAATATAGAAGTAGCTGATTCGAGCGGCGAATGGTCCTTGGGGTCACCCACCCCTTGGATGGCCAGTATTGGTGTCCATTGAGCTTGGTCCTGACAAGTTCATGGTTTTATTTGCTTGCTACCTTGGCACAACATCCGAAGAAGGTACAAACATCGTGGAAGAATGAGGAGGGTTTTAGTACGTAGGCGCTGTAGAATATTTTTTTCTGTGGATGCAGCGAATCGTGCATGCTAGGTTTACCTAGTATCTTTTGAAGATTTCCCTACCTTAGCGATCAAAAAAAAAAAAAAAAAAAAAAAAAATAGCCAAATGCAATTGGAGAACAGGATTCTGACAACGCAGAAGGGGCTCACTACCGTAATTCGTTAGTCGTTGTCAGTTTCAAGTCGACTCGAAACCTCCTCGTGGTGTTCTCTGGGTGCTTTCTATATACTAGGTTCTAGAATATAGAAGTAGCTGATTCGAGCGGCGAATGGTCCTTGGGGTTGCCATCCCCTTGGATGTCTCATGTTGGCGAAAGTATGAATAGTGCGCCTCGGATAACGGCTTTAACGGCCACAAATTCTACCCCTACGGCGAATAGCCTAGGGGCCCAACATGAACCAGGCACTGCGGTCAATCCTGCTAGTCAGGTTCCGTGTATGGTGTGTGGACGCCTGTTTAAGACTAGTAGGGGTCTTGGTGTTCACATGTCACATCGGCACAAAGACGAACTTGATACAGCTCGTCGGAGAGTCGATGTAAACCTCAGGTGGAGTGAGGAAGAAGCGTATTTGTTGGCGAGAAAGGAATTGGAGCTCGAAGCAAGTGGTAATTTGAGGTATCCAAATAAGAAGCTAGCGGAATTTTTTAATCACCGTAGCTCCGAAGCAATCAAATGCTATCGGAAGAGGGGCGAATATAAGGCAAAACTAGAACAGCTCAGAGGGCAAGCTGCTCACGCCCCAGAAGCATTGGAACCAAATACCACACAGCGTCGCCCTAGTTCAATCGAGCGAAGAGACCGAGTATCAACAACAGATGCGCCTCCAATCATGATACCACAACAGTCGAACTGCGAAATCCTGCGGATACTTCAGGGCTACCGCCCTGTTGTGTGCAATCCCCGATGGAGAGCCGAGGTCTTGCAATCTATCATAGATAGTGCGCCTGACTTAGGAAGGGAAACCACTCTCCAACGTTTGTCCATTTATCTCCTGGAAATTTTTCCGAAACCCAAGCAAGTTGAACTGTCGAGACCTCCTAGGAGACCTCGCAATAGAAGGCAATTAAGGAGACAACAGTACGCAGCAGTGCAACGTAACTGGGACAAGCATAACGGGAGATGCATAAAATCCTTGCTAGATGGAGCTGATGAGTCGGTATTGCCAAACCGAGAAATTATGGAGCCATATTGGAGGGAAGTAATGTCACAACCCAGCACTTGCTCTTGCGATAACGCCATGTTCCACTTGGAACATTCGCTTGAAAAAGTATGGTCCGCTATTACAGCACATGACCTAAGGGTTAATAAAGTGAAATTATCTTCCTCTCCAGGGCCTGATGGGATATCTCCGAAGACTGCTAGGAGTATTCCAACAGGTATTATGCTACGCATAATGAACCTAATTCTATGGTGCGGCAACATACCCCAACCTATCCGACTGGCCAAAACCGTTTTCATTCCGAAGACGGTGACGGCAAATCGTCCGCAAGACTTTCGTCCAATAACAGTTTCCTCGGTTTTGGTCAGGCAACTAAATGCCATTTTGGCTTCCCGATTGACCTCGTCAGTCAACTGGGATCCGCGTCAGCGAGGGTTCCTACCTACCGATGGATGTGCTGATAATGCGACGATGGTTGATTTAATTTTGCGGGAACATCATAAACGGTGGAAGTCGTGCTATATTGCAACACTTGATGTTAGCAAAGCATTTGACTCGGTGTCCCACCAAGCAGTATACAACACCCTAACTGCATATGGTGCCCCAAAAGATTTTATCGACTACTTACGGAAGTTGTACGAGGGCGGCGGTACCACTCTTAATGGGGAAGGATGGAGATCAGAGGAATTCGTCCCTGCTCGAGGCGTCAAGCAGGGTGACCCTTTGTCTCCTATACTATTCAACTTGATCATTGATCGGTTGCTTAGGTCTTTTCCTGATAGGGTTGGTGCCAAAGTCGGAAATGCCATTACAAACGCGGCAGCGTTCGCAGATGATTTGGTGCTTTTTGCGGAAACTCCAATGGGCCTTCAGAAACTGTTGGACATCACCGTCGATTTCTTATCGTCGGTGGGACTCACCCTTAACGCTGATAAGTGTTTCACTGTCAGTATTAAGGGGCAGGCCAAGCAGAAATGTACTGTCGTTGAACGGCGGTCTTTTTGTGTAGGCTCGCGCGAGTGTCCTTCACTGAAGCGCACAGAAGAGTGGAAGTATCTAGGCATCAGGTTTAATGCGGATGGGCGGGCTCGTTTCGATCCAGCCGACGACTTCGGTCCGAAGCTATTACGATTGTCTCGGGCCCCTCTGAAACCACAACAGAAGTTGTTTGCCCTCAGGACGGTCCTTATCCCACAACTCTATCACAAGCTAACCCTTGGGAGTGTTACGATAGGCGTTCTGAGAAAACTAGACAGGTTGGTACGATCTACCGTTAGGAGATGGCTAGATCTCCCACTGGACGTGTCAGTAGCTTTCTTCCACGCCCCCCCACACTTGTGGGGGTCTCGGGATTCCATCATTACGATGGACAGCGCCGATGCTACGTCTGAAACGATTGAGCAATATCAAATGGCCTCACCTCGAGCAATCCGAGGTAGCCAGCTCCTTCATTGACGACGAGATGCAAAGGGCCCGGGATAGATTACTAGCGGGAATTGGTAGGCTGCTCACTCGTGCAGAGATAGATTCGTACTGGGCAAACAGGTTGCACATGTCTGTTGATGGTAGCGGTCTCCGTGAAGCTGGACATTTTCGCCAGCAACATGGATGGGTTTGTCAGCCCACGCGTTTGGTAACAGGAAAGGAATATTTAAACGGAATCAAGCTGAGGATAAATGCCCTACCCTCGAAGTCTCGTACTACGAGGGGAAGGCACGAATTGGGGAGACGGTGTCGTGCAGGATGTGATGCTCCCGAGACAACAAACCACATCTTGCAGCAATGCTATCGTACGCACGGGAGGCGGATAGTTAGACACAACGGCGTAGTAAATGCCCTCAAGCGGGGACTTGAGCGGAAAGGCTACGTCGTCCATGTTGAACCAAGTCTTCAGTGCGAGACCGAATTAAATAAACCTGACCTGGTGGCTATCCGACAGAATCACGCTTATGTGATTGACGCACAGGTTGTGACAGACGGACTTTCCTTAGATGATGCGCATCAGCGTAAAGTCGAAAGGTATGACAGACAGGACGTACGTACGGAATTGCGGCGAATTTTTGGAGTGACTGGTAACATCGAGTTCCACTCCGCAACACTCAACTGGAGAGGAATTTGGAGCGGTCAGTCGGTTAAACGATTGATTGCGAAGGATCTCCTCATCACCGGTGATAGCAATATCATCAGTGTCAGAGTAGTGAAAGGAGGATTACTGTGCTTTAAACAGTTCATGCATTATTGCGGATACTCTCGAGCTTGGACTTGACCAAATACCTGGTTCATTATTTGCTTGCTACCTTGGCATAACATCAAAGGTACAAACATCGCACAAGTGGAAAACACGAGGAGGGTTTTAGTACGTAGGCGCTGAAGAATTTCCACCGTGAGGATTTTCTGAAGAAGCAGTGAATCGTGCATGCTAGGAGAACCTAGTATCTATCGAAGATTTCCCTACATTGCCAAATGCCTCGTCATCTAATTAGTGACGCGCATGAATGGATTAACGAGATTCCTACTGTCCCTATCTAATATCTAGCGAAACCATAGCCAAGGGAACGGGCTTGGAATAATTAGCGGGGAAAGAAGACCCTTTTGAGCTTGACTCTAATCTGGCAGTGTAAGGAGACATAAGAGGTGGAAGTGGAGAGAGGAACGTGTATCATTTCCTAGCCATTATACGGATATATTTATTATATCTTATGGTATTGGGTTTTGATGCAAGCTTCTTGATCAAAGTATCACGAGTTTGTTATATAATTGCAAACAAATTCTTTAATGAGAGAATGCATTTATGTATTTTCAATTTGAAATTTTTGGTATAACTCCAATTACTCAGGTATGATCCAATTCAAGGACATTGCCAGGTAGGGAGTTTGACTGGGGCGGTACATCTCTCAAATAATAACGGAGGTGTCCCAAGGCCAGCTCAGTGCGGACAGAAATCACACATAGAACAAAAGGGCAAATGCTGACTTGACCCCGGTGTTCAGTACACACAGGGACAGCAAAAGCTCGGCCTATCGATCCTTTTGGTTTAAAGAGTTTTTAACAAGAGGTGTCAGAAAAGTTACCATAGGGATAACTGGCTTGTGGCGGCCAAGCGTTCATAGCGGCGTCGCTTTTTGATCCTTCGATGTCGGCTCTTCCTATCATTATGAAGCAAAATTCACCAAGCGTTGGATTGTTCACCCATGCAAGGGAACGTGAGCTGGGTTTAGACCGTCGTGAGACAGGTTAGTTTTACCCTACTAATGACAAAACGTTGTTGCGACAGCATTCCTGCGTAGTACGAGAGGAACCGCAGGTACGGACCAATGGCACAATACTTGTTCGAGCGAACAGTGGTATGACGCTACGTCCGTTGGATTATGCCTGAACGCCTCTAAGGTCGTATCCGTGCTGGACTGCAATGATAAATAAGGGGCAATTTGCATTGTATGGCTTCTAAACCATTAAAAGTTTATTTTATAAACGACAATGGATGTGATGCCAATGTTATTTGTGACATAGTAAATTGGGAGGATCTTCGATCACCTGATGCCGCGCTAGTTACTTATTAAAACATTATTTATTACAATGACAAAGCCTAGAATCAATTGTAAACGACTTTTGTAACAGGCAAGGTGTTGTAAGTGGTTGAGCAGCTGCCATACTGCGATCCACTGAAGCTTATCCTTTGCTTGATGATTCGAATATAATTATAATAATGGTTTTCCAATTATTATATTATATTAAAATGGTATGCAGAAAAGAATTTTGCAACCAAAATGTGCCGCCGCCCAGGCACGGGTATCCAATTGACATGTCATATTTTTAGTGACGAATACAAAATGGACTTCTTGAAAATCCTAATATTGACCAAAATAATGATATGATATGAGATAAATTATTTATTTATAATCATATTAATGAAAATTATATATTGATTTAAAGTATATTAATAATTATAAATATTTAACATGTTGTTAATATATCAGTCAGATAACACCGCCGCCCTAGTTCTAACCATATACAAATTATCGGCCAACAATCGAGTGTACATACATAACAACCACCTGTATAGCTTTCCCAGTTGCTTCATAGGGAAGTATACATATATGAGATTGCAAAAGCTGAAATTAAAAGGAATTGACGGAAAGGCCCCACACCAAGTAGTGATGCGCCTGCAAACAATATTATATTTATCAGATATATCAGAAAACAAAGTATATACACTACTTTTTCATCAAATATATGTATATCCAATAATCCATATAGATATATAAAGACAATTCGATATCGCCGCCCGCTAGTTCTAACCATAAAAAATTGTCATATGTAGCTTTCTCAGTAGCTTCATAGGGAAATATACATATATGAGATTGCAAAAGCTGAAATTAAAAGGAATTGACGGAAAGGCACCACCAAGTAGTGAAGCCTGCAGATAATATTATATTTATCAGATATAAATATAAGAAAACCAAAGTATTTTTTATCAAATATATCTAAATCCCATAATCCATATGGATTTTTAAAGGCAATTTTGGATACCGCTTTAGTCCTCCACTAATATTCAACTGTCGGCAAGCAATTGAGTGTACATGAGTGTGAGTAGCTCTCTCATATCATGCTTCAGTGGGAATTATATTATATGATTGCAAAAACTGAAATTAAAAGGAATTGACGGAAAAAGGCCCACTATTTTTAGGGATTTCAACAACACGGCGAAAATTTACTAAGTCCAAACATAAGTGTTTATGAAGTGATGTGATTGGTTAATTTAATTTAATTAATTTAATTTAATGGACAAAACACAAATATGTTAAACAAATTTCTTTGAGCATATAAAATAATATAAAAATAAATATTTATATATATAAATTATATGAAATAAATTAAAATATCTCAATATTAAATAATTTAATATATTTATTTAATATTACACTAAAATAATACATATGAAAATTGAATATTAAATGAAAATTTCATATATTATTGAATTGAATATTAAATGAAATTTTTATATATTATTGAATTGAAAATTAAATGGAAATTTCATATATTATTGAATTGAATATTAAATGAAAATTTCATATATTATTAAATTGAATATTAAATGAAAATTTCATATATTATTGAATATTGAATGAAAATTTCATATATTATTGTTTTGAATATTAAATGAAAATTTCATATATTATTGAATTGAATATTAAATAAAAATTTCATATATTATTGAATATTAAATGAAAATTTCATATATTATTGAATTGAATATTAAATGAAAATTTCATATATTATTGAATATTAAATGAAAATTTCATATATTATTGAATATTAAATAAAAATTTCATATACTATTGAATTCAATATTAAATGAAAATTTCATATATTATTGAATATTAAATGAAAATTTCATATATTATTGTTTTGAATATTAAATGGAAATTTCATATATTATTAAATTGAATATTAAATGAAAATTTCATATATTATTGAATATTGAATGAAAATTTCATATATTATTGTTTTGAATATTAAATGAAAATTTCATATATTATTAAATTGAATATTAAATGAAAATTTCATATATTATTGAATATTGAATGAAAATTTCAAATATTATTGTTTTGAATATTAAATGAAAATTTCATATATTATTGTTTTGTTTCGCAATTATAACTTGGCGGCGGCATTACTTATCTATTGAGGGAACTTGCCAAGCTCTATGTATTTAATTTATATTACATATTAATTGGTTCCGGATTTATCTTTAACGCTTATCCCCAGAATTTGTAAATGAAATTTCACTGGATTTATTTTATTTTCAAAGGCTTCCCTGTTTACGAATTCTGTAAATACCTTATAAATGCAAGTTATTATTTCTTTTTCAGCATACATTCTTTGTTATGTAAAAATAAAAAAAAAACAACCTATTAAAGTTCGTTGATGACTTTTGCTTAATATATAATTAACAATACATTTGTTATATTAATGATAAACTAAAGTAAATTATGAATTTACTATCGAAATACAATTATTTATTTCAAATATATATACTGAATAAATTAAATAAATGGAAATGTGATTATATATTATGTAGGTGAAAAAAATAAAAATATTCTTGAACGAAATTTATAATTATATATTAAATTTAATGAATAAATATGTTAATGAACGAAAAACTGTGCAATTAAATTATTGCCATATTCGTCGAAAATAAATGGAAACTAATTTAAATATATATATATTTGTTTTATTCAAAAATATATTAAATTGTCAAGTATCATTTAAAATCAAATCAAATCTAATATGTCTGTTTGATATATATATCAACAGTACATATAATATATAAATAACATTATTCTGGTTGATCCTGCCAGTAGTTATATGCTTGTCTCAAAGATTAAGCCATGCATGTCTAAGTACACATGAATTAAAAGTGAAACCGCAAAAGGCTCATTATATCAGTTATGGTTCCTTAGATCGTTAACAGTTACTTGGATAACTGTGGTAATTCTAGAGCTAATACATGCAATTAAAACACGGATCTTTTGGGACGTGTGCTTTTGTTAGGGGAAAACCAAGCGATCATTTGATCGTTATATTGGTTGAACTCTAGATAACATGCAGATCGTATGGTCTTGTACCGACGACAGATCTTTCAAATGTCTGCCTTTTAACTTTTGATGGTAGTATCTAGGACTACCATGGTTGCAACGGGTAACGGGGAATCAGGGTTCGATTCCGGAGAGGGAGCCTGAGAAACGGCTACCACATCTAAGGAAAGCAGCAGGCGCGTAAATTAACCCACTCCCAGCTCGGGGAGGTAGTGACGAAAAATAACAATACAGGACTCATATCCGAGGCCCTGTAATTGGAATGAGTACACTTTAAATCCTTTAACAAGGACCAATTGGAGGGCAAGTCTGGTGCCAGCAGCCGCGGTAATTCCAGCTCCAATAGCGTATATTAAAGTTGTTGCGGTTAAAACGTTCGTAGTTGAACTTGTGCTTCATACGGGTAGTACAACTTACAATTGTAGTTAGTACTATACCTTTATGTATGTAAGCGTATTATCGGTGGAGTTCTTATATATAATTAAGTACTTGTATTTTTTTATATATTCCTCCTATTTAAAAACCTGCATTAGTGCTCTTCATCGAGTGTTATTGTGAGCCGGTACAATTACTTTGAACAAATTAGCGTGCTTAAAGCAGGCTTCAAATGCCTTAATATTCTGTGCATGGGATAATGAAATAAGACCTCTGTTCTGCTTTCATTGGTTTTCAGATCAAGAGGTAATGATTAATAGAAGCAGTTTGGGGGCATTAGTATTACGACGCGAGAGGTGAAATTCTTGGACCGTCGTAAGACTAACTTAAGCGAAAGCATTTGCCAAAGATGTTTTCATTAATCAAGAACGAAAGTTAGAGGTTCGAAGACGATCAGATACCGCTTTAGTTCTAACCATAAACGATGCCAGCTAGCAATTGGGTGTAGCTACTATTATGGCTCTCTCAGTCGCTTCCCGGGAAACCAAAGCTTTTGGGCTCTGGTGGAAGTATGGTTGCAAAGCTGAAACTTAAAGGAATTGACGGAAGGGCACCACCAGGAGTGGAGCCTGCGGCTTAATTTGACTCAACACGGGAAAACTTACCAGGTCCGAACATAAGTGTGTAAGACAGATTGATAGCTCTTTCTCGAATCTATGGGTGGTGGTGCATGGCCGATCTTAGTTCGTGGAGTGATTTGTCCGGTTAATTCCGATAACGAACGAGACTCAAATATTAAATAGATATCTTCAGGATTATGGTGTTGAAGCTTATATTGCCTTCATGGTGGCATTAAAATGTTTATTGTGTTTGAATGTGTTTATATAAGTGGAGCCGCACCTGTTGGTTTGTCCCATTATAAAGACACTAGCTTCTTAAATGGACAAATTGCGTCTAGCAATAATGAGATTGAGCAATAACAGGTCTGTGATGCCCTTAAATGTCCTGGGCTGCACGCGCGCTGCAATGAAAGTATCAACGTGTATTTCCTAGACCGAGAGGTCCGGGTAAACCGCTGAACCACTTTCATGCTTGGGATTGTAAACTGAAACTGTTCACATGAACATATTTATTAAATATTACACTAAAATAAAACATATGAAATTTGAATATTAAATGAAAATTTCATATATTATTGAATTGAATATTAAATGAAATTTTCATATATTATTGAATTGAAAATTAAATGGAAATTTCATATATTATTGAATTGAATATTAAATGAAAATTTCATATATTATTAAATTGAATAATAAATGAAAATTTCATATATTATTGAATATTGAATGAAAATTTCATATATTATTGAATTGAATATTAAATGAAAATTTCATATATTATTGAATTGAATATTAAATGAAAATTTCATATATTATTGAATATTAAATGAAAATTTCATATATTATTGAATTGAATATTAAATGAAAATTTCATATACTATTGAATTGAATATTAAACAAAAATTTCATATATTATTGAATATTAAATGAAAATTTCATATATTATTGAATTGAATATTAAATAAAAATTTCATATACATATTATTGAATATTAAATGAAAATTTCATATATTATTGAATTGAATATTAAATGATAATTTCATATATTATTGAATTGAATATTGAATGAAAATTTCATATATTATTGTTTTGAATATTAAATGAAAATTTCATATATTATACAGCTCTTCAGTCTTTCTTGATGTTAAACAGGCTTTTGATCGCGTCTGGCACCCTGGCTTGCTATACAAACTGAAAGTCCTACTTCCAGCACCATATTATCTGTTCTTTAAGTCATACCTAAGCAACAGAAGATTCTACGTAAGGTGTGAATATGACGAATCGAGAATAGGAAGCATTAATGCGAGAATTCCGCAAGGTAGTGTACTTGGCCCCATCCTCTACATACTGTATACAGCTGATTTACCAATTATTGAAAACAATCAGCTCCTTGCAGCTACCTATGCCGATGACACAGCTTTTATAGCCACGTCCACAGACCCAACTGAAGCATCTGAGATTGTTCAAGAACAATTAAATATTCTTGAGCCCTGGCTTACAAGATGGAACATTGCTGTTAACCCAGAAAAGTCAGCACATATCACATTCTCAACACGCCGACAAAATTGCCCCTCTGTTTGTTTATATGGCACACCTCTGCCAACAGTTCAGACTGTGAAATATCTCGGTATCACACTAGACAGACGACTCAATTGGAAAGCCCACATTAAGAGCAAAAAAACGCAGCTTAATTTAAAAATGTATAAGATGAATTGGCTACTTGGTACTAGGTCACAACTCAGCCTGAACAACAAGCTTCTACTTTACAAGACGATCCTGAAGCCAATTTGGACGTACGGAATTCATTTGTGGGGCACAGCATCCAACTCCAACATCGAGATCCTCCAAAGATTCCAAAACAAATTACTTCGTAGGTTTGTGAATGCTTCTTGGATTGTCAGAAACTCTATCATACACAGAGACCTGGAGATGCCCTCTATTAAGTCAGAGATCCAAAGACTGAGCGAACGTTACTGCGAGAGACTTGAAAACCATGAAAACTATCTGGCACTTAATCTCCTAAATAATAGTCAACACATCAGGAGACTCAAGAGAAACCACCCTCTTGATCTCCCATTTAGACAATAAGATGACTGGTAGAGCTTCTGGAATCAACTAAAGTTGGCGTCAGTCTCAAGCGACTGGCATCAATATTACTTCTCTGAATTTTAACTTTGAAAAAATTTGTTTATTGTCTAACGACAGATTGCAAATATATAATAAATTAAAAAAAAAAAAAAAAATATATTATTGAATATTAAATGGAAATTTCATATATTATTGAATTGAATATTAAATGAAAATTTCATATACTATTGAATATTAAATGAAAATTTCATATATTATTGAATTGAATATTAAATGAAAATTTCATATACATATTATTGAATATTAAATGAAAATTTCATATATTATTGAATTGAATATTAAATGATAATTTCTTATATTATTGAATTGAATATTGAATGAAAATTTCATATATTATTGTTTTGAATATTAAATGAAAATTTCATATATTATTGAATATTAAATGGAAATTTCATATATTATTGAATTGAATATTAAATGAAAATTTCATATACTATTGAATATTAAATGAAAATTTCATATACTATTGAATTGAATATTAAATGAAAATTTCATATATTATTGAATTGAATATTAAATGAAAATTTCATATATTATTGAATTCAATATTAAATGAAAATTTCTTATATTAAATTGTTAGTTCAATGGTATTTTCCTGCATAACTGCGCGACTTATAGAAAACGTGGCACAAAACCTATATATGTGGTGTGATGTCGAGCGTTGGTATATTAAATGAATTAAAAGTAAATATCTCATATTCATATGATTTAATACATTTAATATCGGCAATGTCTATTTATTTATATAAAAGTATGAAGTCTTAAGGTATTTTTTAAAAATACATATGAAAATTGTTACGTGAGTGGTACCTTCCTTCATAACTGCGCGACTTACAGAAAACGTGGCAAAAAACCTCTATATGTGGTGTGATGTCGAGCGTTGGTATTTTAAATGAAGTATATGTATATGTCGGAGTAGGAGACAATTCCAATATGTCTCCGGGTAATTCACCTTGATTTTTAGGCATTTTTATAATATTCGGTGAGCGCAGCGAGTTCCGTGTTTCACGTGTGGCGTATAGTTTAAGACTGACTAACTAGTCTTGACTGCCACGGCATCAACCCGGACCACACTCGATGACAGTTTGGCTGTCATCCCGCTCAAAATCACAGTCACACCACCAATACTAGGAACAACTGCATGACTAAGCAGTTAATGTCAATCTTCCATGACTCAGTAATCAATGTCAAACTAACATGACAATAATCACTGGTACACTTACATGACATAGATCATGAGAATACAATAGAGAAGGACACTAAAGTCCTCAAATGGAAAAAGATATAAGATACGGTACCAAAGGGTATTCACAACAGTGCAATACCCTATTTCATCTCCGACACGGCCATCCTGACTAATACACGTCCTCGTGTCACATTACACCCATTTTCAATTACAAAACATTTTTTATTACCAAATTTCCAACCTTAAATTAACCCTTTTTTAATTTTCCAACTCTCTTTTGTATAAATTTTACCAACAATATCCTCTTCAATTAGACAATTTGACATACTCGATCTTCACATACTTTCTTTGTCTTAACCAACTTATACAAGTTCAAGTTTCTTTTACAGCAACTTTAACAATTCAATATTCTTTCAATATTCTTCAACAGTTCAATATTCTTTTACTTCATTATCGTTCAGTCAACATGCTTCAAATATCATAACATCAAACGCGTCACACGCCACGACAAAACTTTTGTTTTGCGCTTGTGCTTGCATTATAATTTATGACCAATTTCACTCTTTTGTCACCCTCATTGGTGCACTCCGCTGTCTTTAATAACTTCACCATTTTCATTATCTTCTTATTCTCGCTGTCTTTATTGACTTCAACATTTTCAATACCTTCATTTTCACTCTCAACAAAATCATTGTAATCATTACACACATCCAACTCTTCGGGCACTTGCCCCTCTGGAAATTTTCCCAGTTGTTCATGTTTACATGCACATGCACATGCATACTTGTAATTTCTTTTATTGTTTAGAGACTTTAAAATGTATCTGTCCCCCTCTAAAACATTTATGACTTCCAAGGGCCCCTTGATTTTTGGGCTCAACTTGGTTTGATGCCTTTCTTCGCTTTTTAGTAGCACATAATCTCCCACTGTGTATCTAGATACTTTTGCTTTATTATTATCAAATCGCAATTTGTCATAAATCGCACTAGCTAATACATTCTTCTCAGCTTGTGCTTTGTTTGGCAGATCAAGAACATTTTCAATGTCACTAAGTGGAAGTAATCCTAATGGGCGTGCAACCTTTCCCACTAGCATTTCCAACGGACCCTCGTCATACGGTTAGTTGTACAATTAATTGTCGAGCATTAGCTCGACTAGCGCCGGTGGCAATCAAATACAACTTTATTCTTTTATCTGATCAGAACTGGCTAAACTTTGTACCCGTAAAACACCTTCCCTGGTCAGCTATTATTCGGTTTGGTACTCCAAACAACGAAATAGCAGACTAAACAGCTTTTATGCAACTGTCATGACTTAGTTGAACATACTTGGTAAACGCGTCAACTAGAACAATAACATACTCCTTCTGGCCATTTTTGCCACACAGTTTTCCAGTAATTTCGATGTGGATACTGTGCCAACTCAGCTTGAATTTTTTTCTGAGATTGACTTGGACATTTTGCAAGTGATACAATTATCAACAAACTTTCTAACATATTTTGACATTTTGTCAAACCAATAAAAATCTTATACTTTGTCAAGGGTATTTTCCTTATCTAAATGCATAATCCACTCGTAAACTTGGTTTATAACAGACTTGGTGCCATTAAAAGGCACGTGGTACAACTGGTAAAAAACGTGTTCTGCCATTTCTCGGAAAAGAACTTCTGCCCTCAGTTCATAAGTTTTTGCAATATCTTCCACTAGAGGAAAATCTTTTAATTTTGTTAAAAGAGGGTTTCTTGACAAAATGTCAACATGTGCAATTCTTTTTCGATTTCTATACTGTATATAAAATGTAAACGCCTGTAGAAACGCCCACCATCGCTGTGCTCTGGAGGTTAGATCTAGTTTATATCTTGATGTGTTTAGTGAGTCACAGTCAGTAAACACGGTAAAGTTCCTGCTCAACAGGTAACGTTTATAACTCATGGGGAATGAATTCCGCAGATGAGGTAGTTTTGCTCTAATATTTCATTACATGGGTTTGTTATATTTTTTGTGTAATAAAATTTTCTCATAGCCACTATAACTTGCATCTGTGTGCAACTCATTTGGATAATTAGGGTCGAAAATAACAAGAACTGGTTTACTCGTAAGAGTAGAAATAACATTTTTCCTTATTTGCTCATATTCTGTCTTCCAAATTTATTTTTGTCCGAAGTTAAGAAATACAACTGTTTCATTAACTGTGAAAATTCAATAAATTGTCGGAAATAAGATGCCATGCCAATGAATTGTCTAAGTGTGGTGACTGACTGCGGAGCCGGAAGAGCAGTCAATGCTACAATATTTTTATGATTTGGACTAATTTCACCAGCACTTATATTGTAACCTAAATATTTGACCGAAGTTTTCAAAAAGGAACATTTTGTAATGTTGAATGAAAACCCAGCCTCTGTTAAAACATTACGAACAATCTTTAATCTTTCCAACGCTTGACATTTTGTTGAGGGAGATATCATGATGTCGTCCATATAGACAATAACATACGAATTTGCTAAGTCACCTAACGCCTGCATCACTAACCGTTGAAAGACAAAAGGTGCGTTTTTAAGCCCGAACGGTATAGCCAAAAATTCATATTACCCATCTGGTGTCACAAACGCTGTGTACTCAGTCGAGTCTGCATGTAAGGCAACTTACAAAACTTGTAAAATAATTAACTCCTTGGAGTCTATTTGTTTGATTCTGTATAAGTGGCAATGGGTATTTATCAGCGACTGTATTTGCATTTAATTCCCTCAAGTCAACACAAAGTCTATCCATACAACAATCAACAAAATTGGGTGAACAGCTTGGTCTAATTATTTTGCATTTCAACTTGACTTTAGCATATGCCGCTTACAAAATAATTTGACTACTTCTCCAACAATGAGTGTAGTTTTATTTTTTCTTGTCCCTCAAGTTCAGTATTAATATCACTGGGCTCAATACTCAATACTATATTATTAAATCTTTTGATATCAAATTTTGTACTTAGCTTTTTTTTTTTTTATCAATGAACATTCCGCTCCAGAATCAAACGTCATTTCAAAATTTTGACCCTTATGGTGCATGTATCCTTTGGGTACTCCAACGCTACATAGCTTCACTTTTTCTGCTTATATGTCTTGTTCCCCTTATTGCCTGCAGAAAGTCGAGCAAGTTTTAATTTTGAAACAGCTTAATTTCCCGCAGTGGTCCATCGAATTTTGTAGCCTGAGGGCCAGATCCCACTTCTGATGTCGGAGTAGGAGACAATTCCAATATGTCTCCGGGTAATTCACCTTGACTTTTAGGCATTTTTATAATATTCGGTGAGCGCAGCGAGTTCCCTGTTTCACGTGTGGCGTATAGTCTAAGACTGACTAACTAGTCTTGACTGCCACGGCATCAACCCGGACCACACTCGATGACAGTTTGGCTGTCATCCCGCTCAAAACCACAGTCACACCACCAATACTAGGAGCAACTGCATGACTAAGCAGTTAATGTCAATCTTCCATGACTCAGTAATCAATGTCAAACTAACATGACAATAATCACT
Organism: Drosophila saltans; assembly: GCA_018903575.1. Classification (NCBI taxonomy): domain Eukaryota; kingdom Metazoa; phylum Arthropoda; class Insecta; order Diptera; family Drosophilidae; genus Drosophila; species Drosophila saltans. The sequence goes on from JAEIGH010000205.1 coordinate 19,002, forward strand.
GGTACACTTACATGACATAGTTCCCTGTAACTGTGCCTAATGTTACCAGACCAACATCATGAGAATGCAATAGAGATGGACACTAAAATCCTCAAATGGAAAAAGATATAAGATACGGTACCAAAGGGTATTCACAACAGTGCAATACATTATTTCATCTCCGACATATATATATCATATTCATATGATTTAATACATTTAATATCGGCAATGTCTATTTATTTATATAAAAGTATGAAGTCTTAAGGTATTTTTAAAAATACATATGAAGATTGTTACGTGAGTGGTACCTTCCTTCATAACTCCGCGACTTACATGAAAATTTCTTATATTGAATTGTTAGTTAAATGGTATTTTCCTTCATAACTGCGCGACTTATAGAAAACGTGGCACAAAACCTATATATGTGGTGTGATGTCGAGCGTTGGTATATTAAATGAAGTAAATGTACATATATCATATTTATATGATTTAATACATTTAATATCGGCAATGTCTATTTATTTATATAAAATTATGAAGTCTTAAGGTATTTTTAAAAATACATACGAAAATTGTTAAGTGAGTGGTACCCTCGGTCATAAATGGTCGATTTATAGAAAACGTGGCACAAAACCTACTCATAATGGACAGTTGATGTTCATTACTTGTTATAGTAAATTATTATATTATAACAATTACCCTATATATGATTAGTGTGTCGCAATTATAACTTGGCGGCGGCATTACTTATCTATTGAGGGAACTTGCCAAGCTCTATGTATTTAATTTATGTTACATATTACTTGGTTCCGGATTTATCGTTAACGCTTATCCCCAGAATTTGTAAATGAAAGTTTCACTGGATTTATTTTATTTTCAATGGCTTCCCTGTTTGCGAATTCTGTAAATACCTTATAAATGCAAGTTATTATTTCTTTTTCAGCATACATTCTTTGTTATGTAAAAATAAAAAAAAACCAACCTATTAAAGTTCGTTGATGACTTTTGCTTAATATATAATTTTTTTTTTTTTTTTTTTTTTTTTCAAAGTTTTTTTTTTATTTACAATCTGTCCTTGGACAATAAGTAAATTTGGAGATACATAAAACATAACAGGAATAGTCGGCTCCACTGAGTCAACTATTATATATAAACTCTAGGTTGTACAGTAATTAAGTCTACTTAAGTATTTATACATATGTATGTACATTATTACATGAGTTTCATTTAATTTGGTATATATGTATATTTATGATTATGTATATGTACATATATAAAACAAAAGTTAAATTCTATCTGGAAGATCTAATATATGTAATCTTTTTAGTCTTCTTGTAGTTATTTTATCAAGTAGACTTATAGCTAATGAGTTGGGGTGGTTGTGCAGTCTGTCAATATATCTAATGCTATACTCTGCTATTTCATCCTTTACAAATGGTATATTAAGGTCCTTATGAATTTCAAGATTAGAAACATACCAACGTGCGTTAACAATTGTGCGTAGGGTTTTCGATTGATAACGTTGCATAATTTCAATGTTTGATTGGCTCGCTGTTCCAACAATACATTTGTTACATTAATAATAAACTAAAGTAAATTATGAATTTACTATCGAAATACAATTATTTATTTCAAATATATATATTGAATAAATTAAATAAATGGAAACTAATTTATATATATATATTATTGTTTTATTCAAAAATATATTAAATTGTCAAGTATCATTTAAAATCAAATCTAATACGTCTGTTTGATATATATATCAACAGTACATATAATATATAAATAACATTATTCTGGTTGATCCTGCCAGTAGTTATATGCTTGTCTCAAAGATTAAGCCATGCATGTCTAAGTACACACGAATTAAAAGTGAAACCGCAAAAGGCTCATTATATCAGTTATGGTTCCATAGATCGTTAACAGTTACTTGGATAACTGTGGTAATTCTAGAGCTAATACATGCAATTAAAACACGGATCTTTTGGGACGTGTGCTTTTGTTAGGGGAAAACCAAGCGATCATTTGATCGTTATATTGGTTGAACTCTAGATAACATGCAGATCGTATGTTATCGTATCGTATGTTATGATCGAGTGTTATTGTGGGCCGGTACAATTTCTTTGAACAAATTAGAGTGCTTAAAGCAGGCTTCAAATGCCTGAATATTCTGTGCATGGGATAATGAAATAAGACCTCTGTTCTGCTTTCATTGGTTTTCAGATCAAGAGGTAATGATTAATAGAAGCAGTTTGGGGGCATTAGTATTACGACGCGAGAGGTGAAATTCTTGGACCGTCGTAAGACTAACTTAAGCGAAAGCATTTGCCAAAGATGTTTTCATTAATCAAGAACAAAAGTTAGAGGTTCGAAGGCGATCAGATACCGCCCTAGTTCTAACCATAAACGATGCCAGCTAGCAATTGGGTGTAGCTACTTTTATGGTGGTGCATGGCCGTTCTTAGTTCGTGGAGTGATTTGTCTGGTTAATTCCGATAACGAACGAGACTCAAATAAATTAAATAGATATCTTCAGGATTGTGGTGTTGAAGCTTATATTGCCTTCATTCATGGTGGCAGTAAAATGTTTATTGTGTTTGAATGTGTTTATATAAGTGGAGCCGTACCTGTTGGTTTGTCCCATTATAAGGACACGAGCTTCTTAAATGGACAAATTGCGTCTAGCAATAATGAGATTGAGCAATAACAGGTCTGTGATGCCCTTAGATGTCCTGGGCTGCACGCGCGCTACAATGAAAGTATCAACGTGTATTTCCTAGACCGAGAGGTCCGGGTAAACCGCTGAACCACTTTCATGCTTGGGATTGTGAACTGAAACTGTTCACATGAACTTGGAATTCCTAGTAAGTGTGAGTCATTAACTCGCATTGATTACGTCCCTGCCCGTCGCTACTACCGATTGAATTATTTAGTGAGGTCTCCGGACGTGATCACTGTGACGCCTTGCGTGTTACGGTTGTTTCGCAAAAGTTGACCGAACTTGATTACTTAGAGGAAGTAAAAGTCGTAACAAGGTTTCCGTAGGTGAACCTGCGGAAGGATCATTATTGTATGTTCCAACCGTTATTAAATATATATATAACACCAAATTTAAAAATACGAAAAATAATATTGTTATATTCAAAATAAATAAAAACTTAAACATGCAAAATTAAAACATTATTATTTTTCGGCGTGTATATGTACCACAATGTACCACAATACCTGGTTTATAAAGGTTAATGTTTTACATGTGTCGATCGTATACAATAATGCAAAAATTTAATAAATATTATTCAACAACACCAGTATGTGTAATGGGCGGTTTAAATAAATTAACTAGCTGTCGAATTCGAATGTCTGTTACATTCCTGGTAGTTGGCGACGTAACTAGTTTCCGTTATCCAGTGCAAGCAGTGCAAACAAGCAAGTTCATTTAAGCTCAAGCTACGATCGTGTGAGAGAGAAAGCTTATGCGTAGGCTTTAATAGGTCGGCTGCGCAAGTGCACTTGCAATTGCAATTCACCCCCCCATTCTCCTCTTCACCATCGTATAACTTCTAGTAAGTCGGATAATATAGATCAGACCATACAACTGTTAGAAGCAATGGAAAATTACCAGCTTTCAAGTTCAACAGGGTTATATATAGGGCGAATACAGATATTTCGGCATAAGCGAGTGCGACAGTTAACTAAGGCGGACGTAGAGTCTAGCCAAAGTGCAAATTTACTTAAAGTCAGATATATCAGCAGAGCTGTACCAATTTGTGCGTGACGGGAAACGAATTTTCGATTCGTCATTAATAATTATTGATTATTATAATTACCAAGTGAAACTATATTTGAGTGGAGTTATTGAAAAATTCAGGTGATATCAATTTATAATTAAGAAAGTGCAAGTGACCTAATACTCTTTTCTGTTAATTCAGCCCCAAAAGCCCCAAAAACCTAGTGCTCTGGCAGCTTAAGGCAAAGGCCAATTGTATTTTTGGAGACGTTCCTCCAATATTAATTGCGTAAGGTCTGGGAGAGAATATACATTTGGGAAAAAAGTACAGTCCGTACAAGAAAACCGGCCCAAACGCAGGATAAAAATAGAAGTCGCAGTCCAGCCACTCTCACTGACTCCTTCTTACTCGCTATATATTATTCGTTTTGGTAATATCCAAAAATTAAATTAATAATTAAATTAATTATACCTAGCATTGGAATATAGGAATTTTGTGTCGGATGCCAAATCAAGTCGGAATCTTGGAAGTTTGATAAATTAAAAGTGGCAACCAGAATCCTCACCATTATGTTTGGTGAACAAGTATTTTTCTGAGATATAAATATGCCCGACCATTGCTTGTTTTGTTAATTTTAAGTGCGATTAATTTTGATGATGCATAATTTAATAAGTTCTTTTGAATTCTACATGTAGTTTATCTACAAAATTGTCATTCATCCTAAAATAATTATTTTTACTTTTATATTAATTTTTTTTATATTCTACCAAAACTCAAGTTAACTTAGAGATTTAACAATGTCGATATCTAACTAATAATTATTTTTCCCCGAGCAACAGGTATAAATCTCATGAGCAAAGCAGCGAACCTCCCTGGGCCCACGGAAATTGTATGGTGAGTAAGACTGAGTAAGAAAGAATCACCTGTATGTACCTTGATCAATTATGTATTTCTTTATAGACCCCAGCATTTTGAATATCGAATATTTTTATATCTTGGCCATGCGAACCTTTCTTTGAGAGTTAGTTAACGTAAAATACATTAGAATGTTTGCATATATTTTTGAATTGGAAATTTGAATAATGGAAAGTTTGAATAAATGATTGTTGTAATGCCCGAAGCTAATTAGAATGGTACATTAAAATTCCTCCTCAGGATTGTCCATAGGTGGGGTGGGTAAAGAATCAGGAGACATGAACGACCATCATGCCAACTTAAACGGGCAGAATCCCAATAGTCTCCATAATTCCCTTCTTGTTTCCCAGTGCACTTATAATTTTTTTTTCTAGTGTATGTCAGACGTTAAGTAGGAAAGAAAGAACACCCCCCTCATCCGGCGAGCAGCAACGGCAAGAATAGTGCACGAAACTTTTCCTACTTACATCCAGGGTCCTATCGTAGTACTCCGCCCAGCGCGGAGCCCATATAGGACATTACATATGCAATCAATTATGTAAAACTAAGACATTTCGCAGCATTATATTGGGATAAAGAATTTATTGAAGGAATTGATATATGCCAGTAAAATGGTATATTTTTAATTTCTTTCAATAAAAATTTTAATGACGTAATGAAATAAAAACTAAATATATTCACTCTAAGCGGTGGATCACTCGGTTGTTTTAATATTTTACAAAATTTTAAAACACATGGTATATTATTGGAAATTTTTATATTTAATATAATAAATTTTCATAATATTAATTAAAAATGAAACACATTATCTCTCAAGTATGAGAAAAACGAAGATGTATATTAATTTTATTTTCAATTCTTATAATACTGAGGAATGTCTAGCATAAAAAAAATGTTTTTTTTTTTTTCATCTAGAATTGCCTTTTATTAATGATTTGTTATGAAAAAAAAAAAAATAAGTAAATATTATTATTCTTCACATAATAGAAATATATTAATGGTTTTAATATATAAAAGAAAATTATATATTTATATTTGTGTATATACAACCTCAACTCATATGGGACTACCCCCTGAATTTAAGTATATTAATTAGGGGAGGAAAAGAAACTAACAAGGATTTTCTTAGTAGCGGCGAGCGAAAAGAAAATAGTTCAGCACTAAGTCACTTTGTCTTTATGGCAAATGTGAGATGCAGTGTATGGAGCATCAATATTCTAGTATGAGAAATTAATGATTTAAGTCCTTCTTAAATGAGGCCATTTACCAATAGAGGGTGCCAGGCCCGTATAACATTATGGATTACTAGATGGTGTTTCCAAAGAGCCGTGTTGCTTGATAGTGCAGCACTAAGTGGGTGGTAAACTCCATCTAAAACTAAATATAACCATGAGACCGATAGTAAACAAGTACCGTGAGGGAAAGTTGAAAAGAACTCTGAATAGAGAGTTATGTAGTACGTGAAACTACTTAGAGGTTAAGCCCGATGAACCTGAATATCCGTTATGGAAAATTCATCATTAAAATTGTAATATTTAAATAATATTATAATAATAGTGTGCATTTTTTCCATATAAGGACATTGTAATCTATTAATATAAACCAAATTTATCATAAAATATGACTTATAGTTTATTTAAATTATTTTGCTTGCAATTTAGCATAAAATAAATGTCATTAATTTGATAAAGTGTTGATAGATTTATATGAATACAGTGCGTTAATTTTTTTAAAATTATATAATAGCATGATTATCATTGATTTTCTATGTTTATTATATGCACTTGTATGATTAACAATGCGAAAGATTCAGGATACCTTCGGGACCCGTCTTGAAACACGGACCAAGGAGTCTAACATATGTGCAAGTTATTGGGATATAAACCTAATAGCATAATTAACTTGACTAATAATGGGATTAGTTTTTTAACTATTTAAAGTTAATTAACACAATCCCGGGGCGTTCTAAAAAGTTATGTGTAATAATATTTATATTATTTATACCTCTAACTAGAACGTACCTTGAGCATATATGCAGTGACCCGAAAGATGGTGAACTATACTTGATCAGGTTGAAGTCAGGGGATGTCAGAATGGCGCAATTACATCAAGAAGAGCCAGAAGATACACGAGCTGAACGCAATGAAGTCAGAAGATTAGAACAACGACAATCACGCCGTTTCACAGCCAATAGACTAAGAACAAATTACGAACAACGACAACAGGTACATCGAGCATTTAAATGACATCGTTCGGAGCAACAGAAATAGTTCGAAATACTAATACAAATGGTCACCAATTCAATTCTACATTCAAAATCAGAGGCCAAGTTTATCATAAAATGGGCTCACTGCTGCCAATGCGGCGAGGATTCTGGAAGCGCACTTGCCAATCGCATGAATGCACGTTGTGATAATAATAACCTTGATTCACTTTATGCCAGGCGCATCGTCAGCGAGCTAGATGCTCTTTTGAACACAGCACAACGAGTTGTTGAAAATATTCAAATCACATATGCACCAATTACAAAGCGATAATTACGCTATCGTCATTAATCCTGATAAAACACCAGCTGGAGAGCATATTCGTAGATTCAATGCACCCGTTGTTGATGATGTTGCTGGAATCATGGATATTGCATAAACATAAAACAACGTGACCCCGTATCAGGTACTTCGTTGATTATTATTTTAATCATTAATCATTTAACAAAAAAATTAAATTATTACAGGAGCTGAAACAAACAAGACCGTTAGCTCAAAGGATTATTATGCGTACCGATGAATGATTAGACGTGGTCTGGACAACGTCATTTTACGATGTCGTGAGCTTTGTCAACAATTCATGGTCGACATGTACGCGAAGATTGAAAGCGAACGACTACGATACTTAAGATGTAATCAACAAAAGCTGCGCGCGGAAGAGTACATTCATTTGCGAGACGCTATCAACAACAACGCCGACGTCGCCGAAATTGGTAACCATGTCATTTTACCATCATCGTACATAGGCAGTCCACGTCATATGCAAGAATATATACAGGATGCTCTGAATTTCGTGCGCGAATATGGAAATTACTAGAAAATTATTTATATGGCAAAACAACGTTTGCCGCGTCAACTAGGTCATTAAAAACCTAGAAAATTATTTATATGGCAAAACAACGTTTGCCGGGTTTTCTAGTGTTATATAAAATAATCTTATCTGGTAAAGCGAATGATTAGAGGCCTTAGGGTCGAAACGATCTTAACCTATTCTCAAACTTTAAATGGGTAAGAACCTTAACTTTCTTGATATGAAATTTAAGGTTATGATATAATGTGCCCAGTGGGCCACTTTTGGTAAGCAGAACTGGCGCTGTGGGATGAACCAAACGTAATGTTACGGTGCCCAAATTAACAACTCATACAGAAACCATGAAAGGCGTTGGTTGCTTAAAACAGCAGGACGGTGATCATGGAAGTCGAAATCCGCTAAGGAGTGTGTAACAACTCACCTGCCGAAGCAACTAGCCCTTAAAATGGATGGCGCTTAAGTTGTATACCTATACATTACCGCTAAAGTAGATGATTTATATTATTTAATAATATAAATTTTGAAACTTTAGTGAGTAGGAAGGTACAATGGTGTGCATAGAAGTGTTTGGCGTAAGCCTGCATGGAGACGCTATTGGTACAGATCTTGGTGGTAGTAGCAAATAATCGAATGAGACCTTGGAGGACTGAAGTGGAGAAGGGTTTCGTGTGAACAGTGGTTGATAACGAGTTAATCGGTGCTAAGTTCAAGGCGAAAGCCGTAAATTTTCAAGTTAATAAAGTCATAATAATCTACATATTGCAAATATAAAACACTTGAATAATTTTGAACGAAAGGGAATACGGTTCCAATTCCGTAACCTGTTGAGTATCCGTTTGTTATTAAATATGGGCCTCGTGCTCATCCTGGCAACAGGAACGACCATAAAGAAGCCGTCGAGAGGTATCGGAAGAGTTTTCTTTTCTGTTTTATAGCCGTACTACCATGGAAGTCTTTCGCAGAGAGATATGGTAGAAGGGCTAGAAGAGCATGACATATACTGTTGTGTCGATATTTTTTCCTCGGACCTTGAAAATTTATGGTGGGGATACGCAAACTTCTCAACAGGCCGTACCAATATCCGCAGCTGGTCTCCAAGGTTAAGAGTCTCTAGTCGATAGAATAATGTAGGTAAGGGAAGTCGGCAAATTAGATCCGTAACTTCGGGATAAGGATTGGCTCTGAAGATTGAGATAGTCGGGCTTGATTGGGAAACAATAACATGGTTTATGTGCTCGTTCTGGGTAAATAGAGTTTCTATCATTTATGATAGTTATTTGTTCCCCGGATAGTTTAGTTACGTAGCCAATTGTGGAACTTTCTTGCTAAAATTTTTAAGAATACTAATTAATTTTAATTAGTTCTTTTAAATTAGAACGATTATCAATTAACAATCAATTCAGAACTGGCACGGACTTGGGGAATCCGACTGTCTAATTAAAACAAAGCATTGTGATGGCCCTAGCGGGTGTTGACACAATGTGATTTCTGCCCAGTGCTCTGAATGTCAAAGTGAAGAAATTCAAGTAAGCGCGGGTCAACGGCGGGAGTAACTATGACTCTCTTAAGATGATGCGCATCAGTGTAAAGTCGAAAGGTATGACAGACAGGACGTACGTACGGAATTGCGGCGAATTTTTGGGGTGACTGGTAACATCGAGTTCCACTCCGCAACACTCAACTGGAGAGGAATTTGGAGCGGTCAGTCGGTTAAACGATTGATTGCGAAGGATCTCCTCATCACCGGTGATAGCAATAACATCAGTGTCAGAGTAGTGAAAGGAGGATTACTGTGCTTTGAACAGGTCATGCATTATTGCGGATACTCTCGAGCTTGGACTTGACCAAATACCTGGTTCATTATTTGCTTGCTACCTTGGCATAACATCAAAGGTACAAACATCGCGCAAGTGGAAAACACGAGGAGGGTTTTAGTACGTAGGCGCTGTAGAATTTCCACCGTGAGGATTTTCTGAAGAAGCAGTGAATCGTGCATGCTAGGAGAACCTAGTATCTTTCGAAGATTTCCCTACCTTGGCGAACAAAAAAATCATCTAATTAGTGACGCGCATGAATGGATTAACGAGATTCCTACTGTCCCTATCTACTATCTAGCGAAAAAGCCAAGGGAACGGGCTTGGAATAATTAGCGGGGAAAGAAGACCCTTTTGAGCTTGACTCTAATCTGGCAGTGTAAGGAGACATAAGAGGTGTAGAATAAGTGGGAGATATTTTTCCTTGTGTTTAATATCGTCAATGAAATACCACTACTCTTATTGTTTCCTTACTTACTTGATTAAATGGAACGTGTATCATTTCCTAGCCATTATACTGATATATTTATTATATCTTATGGTATTGGGTTTTGATGCAAGCTTCTTGATCAAAGTATCACGAGTTTGTTATATAATCGCAAATAAATTCTTTAATGAGAGAATGCATTTATGTATTTTCAATTTGAAATTTTTGGTATAACTCCAATTACTCAGATATGATCCAATTCAAGGACATTGCCAGGTAGGGAGTTTGACTGGGGCGGTACATCTCTGAAATAATAACGGAGGTGTCCCAAGGCCAGCTCAGTGCGGACAGAAACCACACATAGAGCAAAAGGGCAAATGCTGACTTGATCTCGGTGTTCAGTACACACAGGGACAGCAAAAGCTCGGCCTATCGATCCTTTTGGTTTAAAGAGTTTTTAACAAGAGGTGTCAGAAAAGTTACCATAGGGATAACTGGCTTGTGGCGGCCAAGCGTTCATAGCGACGTCGCTTTTTGATCCTTCGATGTCGGCTCTTCCTATCATTGTGAAGCAAAATTCACCAAGCCTTGGATTGTTCACCCATGCAAGGGAACGTGAGCTGGGTTTAGACCGTCGTGAGACAGGTTAGTTTTACCCTACCAATGACAACACGTTGTTGTAACAGCATTCCTGCGTAGTACGAGAGGAACCGCAGGTACGGACCAATGGCACAATACTTGTTCGAGCAACAGTGGTATGACGCTACGTCCCTTGGATTATGCCTGAACGCCTCTAAGGTCGTGTCCGTGCTGGACTGCAATGATAAATAAGGGGCAATTTGCATTGTATGGCTTCTAAACCATTAAAAGTTTATTTTATAAACGACAATGGATGTGATGCCAATGTTATTTGTGACATAGTAAATTGGGAGGATCTTCGATCACCTGATGCCGCGCTAGTTACTTATTAAAACATTATTTAATACAATGACAAAGCCTAGAATCAATTGTAAACGACTTTTGTAACAGGCAAGGTGTTGTAAGTGGTTGAGCAGCTGCCATACTGCGATCCACTGAAGCTTATCCTTTGCTTGATGATTCGAATATAATTATAATAATGGTTTTCCCATTATTATATTATATTAAAATGGTATGCAGAAAAGAATTTTGCAACCAAAATGTGCCGCCGCCCAGGCACGGGTATCCAATTGACATGTCATATTTTTAGTGACGAATATTTTTTTTTTTTTTAACGTTTTATTTGTTTGTTGGATCTCTTATATATGCTAACAACAATTTTCTAGGTTTGTCTTAATCTAACACATAACCTAACATCTGAAAGATGCTACATTGATCTATGGCCCTGATTAATTACTAGAGGGTTGGGAGGTCGTTTCGTTGAAGACGAGTACTTTCACGTACTCGGGTTAGTGATTTGGCCAGGGTATTCGGGTGTGCCTGCAGTTTAGCGGTGTACTTAAGCTGTTGTACCTTTATTTCGGTTATTACGCTAGGAATGTGTAGGTCTTTCTGTACATTTTCATTTCGGATATACCAAGGTGCTTCCGTGATGGTTCTGAGAACCTTGGATTGAGCCCTTTGTATGGTTTCGATGTTGCTCTTGCTTGCGTTTCCCCATAGTGCAGAGCCATATGTCCAGATGGGTTTTAATACAGAGTTGTAGAGGAGAACTTTGAATTCCAGACATAGGGGAGATCGTGCGTTGATAAGCCAATGTAGACCGATTGCTTTGAGCTTTAGTTGCTTTTTCTTGGCTTCGATATGCTTATGCCAAGTTAATCTTCTGTCGAGGTGAACTCCAAGATATACAACATCGTCGGATTGAGGCACTGGCACATTGTTAAGCGGCAATGATGGGCAGTTTCTTCTATTGAGGGTAAACGTAACGTGTTTGCATTTCTGTTCATTTACACGGATGCGCCAATCTGCTAGCCACTTTTCTACCTCCTTTAGGTGGGTTGCCGGTTGCTCAGCAGCTTTGATCGGACATTTGGAGCGGCTGAGGATAGCCGTGTCATCGGCGAAAGTAGATGTGAATAGTTTAGGGCTTGTTGGTATGTCCGCTGTGTACAAAAGATACAGAGTTGGGCCCAGCACGCTGCCTTGAGGTACACCTGCTTTTGATTCGAAGTCATCAGAGGTGAAGCTATTACATCGTACAGCGAATTTTATGTTGGACAGATAAGATTCCATTAGCCTGTGTGTATATTGTGGGAGCGTCGCTTTTATTTTATATATTAGGCCGTCAATCCAGACTTGGTCAAAGGCTTGGGCGACATCGAGAAAAATTGCTGTGCAATATTCTTTTTGCTCGAATGCTGTGCGGATCTCTGAGGTGATACGGTTGACTTGTTCAATTGTGCCATGCTTTTCACGGAAGCCAAACTGATGATGAGGGATTATATTTTGGTTAACCAAGATTGTATTCATACGGAGTTGTAGGACTTTTTCAATTAGTTTTGAAAGACTTGGCAATAAACTAAAGAGTCTGTATGATGATGGCTGTGTATTGTCCTTTCCGGGTTTTGGGATCATTATGATTACTACTCTTTTTTCCAACTTATGGGAAAATGACCACTTTTTACTATCGCGTTGAAAAGTTTGCAGATGTAACGCACGGCACAGATCGGGAGTTCTCGGATCATTTTCGGGGTTATTTTGTTATGGCCGGGCGACTTTCTTGGGTTTAGATAGTTTTTAATAATTGCAGAAATTTCCTCGGTTGCTCACTTTCCATTGGGGTGCGCAAGGTGGGGAGCTGAAAAGAGTTTGTTGACGGATTTGGCAGAAAGACCGTTTTTAGATGAGCTGCAAAGATGAGTGCTCTTTCTTCGTCTGAACGGGCCCATTTGCCAGTTGGGCATCGTATAGGTGAAATTATCTCGGCTGGAGCAGTTATGGTTGGATGTGCTTTCCACAGCGGATATTTGGTGCTGGTAGGGGTGAGCTTCTCGATGTACAGCCGCTGTGTCCTTGCTTCTTCCTGCCTAAGCGCCTTTGCTAGAGTTCGCGAAGCTGCCTTTAGGCGTTGTTTTGCTGCCGGAGATCGAGACATTTGCCATTCTCGCCTGAGCCGTCTTTTGTCTGCTAGAAGTAGTTCAATTAGTCGGTTGTTGGACTTGTGTTTTTCCTGCGTGTGGCTGATAATCGGGGTAGAGATATCTGCTGCTTCAATAAGCGTCGACTCTAGTGCAGAGGTGCAAAGCTCGATGTCTTCTTTGTCGTCCAGTTTGGGATTCAGACGAATATAAAATGGATTTCTTGAAAATCCTAATATTGACCAAAATAATGATATGATATGAGATAAATTATTTTTTTATAATCATATTAATGAAAATGATACATTGATTCAAAGTATATTAAAAATTAAAAATATATAACATGTTGTTAATATATCAGTCAGATAGCACCGCCGCCCTAGTTCTAACCATATACAAATTATCGGCCAACAATCGAGTGTACATACATAACAACCACCTGTATTGCTTTCTCAGTTGCTTCATAGGGAAGTATACATATATGAGATTGCAAAAGCTGAAATTAAAAGGAATTGACGGAAAGGCCCCACACCAAGTAGTGATGCGCCTGCAAACAATATTATATTTATCAGATATATCAGAAAACAAAGTATATACACTACTTTTTCATCAAATATATGTATATCCAATAATCCATATAGATATATAAAGACAATTCGATATCGCCGCCCGCTAGTTCTAACCATAAAAAATTGTCATATGTAGCTTTCTCAGTAGCTTCATAGGGAAATATACATATATGAGATTGCAAAAGCTGAAATTAAAAGGAATTGACGGAAAGGCACCACCAAGTAGTGAAGCCTGCAGATAATATTATATTTATCAGATATAAATATAAGAAAACAAAGTATTTTTATCAAATATATCTAAATCCCATAATCCATATGGATTTTTAAAGGCAATTTTGGATACCGCTTTAGTCCTCTAACCAATATTCAATTGTCGGCAAGCAATTGAGTGTACATGAGTGTAAGTAGCTCTCTCATATCATGCTTCAGTGGGAATTATATTATATGATTGCAAAAACTGAAATTAAAAGGAATTGACGGAAAAAGGCACACTATTTTTGGGGATTTCAACAACACGGCGAAAATTTGCTAAGTCCGAACATAAGTGTTTATGAAGTGATGTGATTGGTTAATTTACTAATAATGGACAAAACATAAATATATTAAACAAATTTCCTCGAGCATATAAAATAATATAAAAATAAATATTTTATATATATAAATTATATGAAATAAATTAAAATATCTCAATATTAAATAATTTAATATATTTATTAAATATTACACTAAAATAATACATATGAAAATTGAATATTAAATGAAAATTTCATATATTATTGAATTGAATATTAAATGAAAATTTCATATATTATTGAATTGAATATTAAATGGAAATTTCATATATTATTGAATTGAATATTAAATGAAAATTTCATATACTATTGAATTGAATATTAACTGAAAATTTCATATATTATTGAATTGAACATTAAACGAAAATTCCATATATTATTGAATATTAAATGAAAATTTCATATACTATTGAATTGAATATTAAATGAAAATATTATTGAATCGAATATTAAATTGAATATTGAATGAAAATTTCATATATTATTGTTTTGAATATTAAATGAAAATTTCATATATTATTGAATATTAAATGGAAATTTCATATATTATTGAATTGAATATTAAATGAAAATTTCATATACTATTGAATATTAAATGAAAATTTCATATATTATTGAATTGAATATTAAATGAAAATTTCATATATTATTGAATATTAAATGGAAATTTCATATATTATTGAATTGAATATTAAATGAAAATTTCATATGCTATTGAATATTAAATGGAAATTTCATATATTATTGAGTTGAATATTAAATGAAAATTTCATATACTATTGAATATTAAATGAAAATTTCGTATACTATTGAATGGAATATTAAATGAAAATTTCATATATTATTGAATTGAATATTAAATGAAAATTTCATATATTATTGAATATTAAATGAAAATTTCATATATTATTGAATTGAATATTAAACGAAAATTCCATATATTATTGAATATTAAATGAAAATTTCATATACTATTGAATTGAATATTAAATGAAAATATTATTAAATTGAATATTAAATGAAAATTTCATATGTTATTGAATATTGAATGAAAATTTCATATATTATTGTTTTGAATATTAAATGAAAATTTCATATATTATTGAATATTAAATGAAAATTTCATATACTATTGAATTGAATATTAAATGATAATTTCATATATTATTGAATTGAATATTGAATGAAAATTTCATATAATATTGTTTTGAATATTAAATGAAAATTTCATATATTATTGAATATTAAATGGAAATTTCATATATTATTGAATTGAATATTAAATGAAAATTTCATATATTATTGAATTGAATATTAAATGAAAATTTCATATATTATTGAATATTAAATGAAAATTTCATATACTATTGAATTGAATATTAAATGATAATTTCATATATTATTGAATTGAATATTGAATGGAAATTTCATATAATATTGTTTTGAATATTAAATGAAAATTTCATATACTATTGAATATTAAATGGAAATTTCATATATTATTGAATTGAATATTAAATGAAAATTTCATATACTATTGAATATTAAATGAAAATTTCATATATTATTGAATTGAATATTGAATGAAAATTTCATATGTTATTGAATATTAAATGGAAATTTCATATATTATTGAATTGAATATTAAACGAAAATTCCATATATTATTGAATATTAAATGAAAATTTCATATACTATTGAATTGAATATTAAATGAAAATATTATTAAATTGAATATTAAATGAAAATTTCATATGTTATTGAATATTGAATGAAAATTTCATATACTATTGAATATTAAATGGAAATTTCATATATTATTGAATTGAATATTAAATGAAAATTTCATATATTATTGAATTCAATATTAAATGAAAATTTCTTATATTAAATTGTTAGTTAAATGGTATTTTCCTTCATAACTGCGCGACTTATAGAAAACGGGGCTCAAAACCTTTATATGTGGTGTTATGTCAAGCGTTGGTATATTAAATGAATTAAAAGTAAATATCTCATATTCATATGATTTAATACATTTAATATCGGCAATGTCTATTTATTTATATAAAAGTATGAAATCTTAAGGTATTTTTAAAAATACATATGAAATTTGTTACGTGAGTGGTACCTTCCTCAATAACTGCGCGACTTACAGAAAACGTGGCAAAAAACCTCTATATGTGGTGTGATGTCGAGCGTTGGTATATTAAATGAATTTTTTTTTTTTTTTTACGCGCGAATCCCAACGGGAGCACTAATTGCCCACACCTCCCGCCCAACCGACCAAGGGGTCAAGTAAAAGAAGTCTACTAGAGTACGAAGGTAAGTTGATATTACGATCCCAGTTCAGACCACGAAGAGCAAAGAGAAGAAACTGTTTTTGAACTGATTCTATCCTTGCTTTATGTGAATCGTATTGGGGTGACCATATGCAGGATGCATATTCCAAAATTGGACGAACCAATGAGGTGTAAAGAACTTTGGTAGTATATGGATCGTCAAATTCCTTTGACCATCTTTTAACAAACCCAAGAACACCCATGGCTTTTCCGACAGTAGTGCTTATATGGGACTTAAAAGTCAATTTATGGTCCATAAGTACTCCCAAGTCAATCATCTCATTAAGTCTGGTTAATTGAACGTTATTAAGAAAGTAGGTAATCAACTGAAGAGTATTTCTGAAAAAAGTCATGACCTTGCATTTAGATGTGTTTAGGTTTAAAAAGTTGTGTCGACACCAAGATTGAAACTTTTGGAGGTCAGACTGCAACCGTGAAGGTGATATAATGTCTCTGTAGCTGAGACAAAGCTTTACATCATCTGCATACATGAGGACACGAGAATGTATTATAACGGATGGAAGATCGTTAATAAAAAGTGTGAATAGCAGTGGTCCCAAATGACTACCCTGAGGCACCCCCGAAGTTACTTGGATGGTCCTTGAACTTGAAGACTTGAATAGAACTTTCTGTGTTCTGTCTGTCAGGTATTCACGAATCCAACAAATTAAAGGGCTTGGGAAGCCAATTTTGTTTAATTTTAAAAGAAGAAGTGTATGATTAACAGAATCAAAAGCCTTGCTGAAATCAGTATAAATGACATCAGTTTGTCTTGCATTCCTAAATCCTTCGATCGTTAAAGATGTAAATTCTAATAGGTTAGTGGTAGTAGATCTACGTTTCACAAACCCATGTTGAGATGGTGAAATAAAAGATCTACAAAAATGTTGCAATTGAGAAGTGATTAACTTTTCAAATGCTTTAGGAATAGCGGACAATTTAGAAATACCCCTTTAATTGGATGCTTCGGACTTCTTACCATGTTTATGAAGAGGAATTATATAAGATTCATTCCATATAGACGGGAAATGACAAGATTTAACGGACAACAAAAAAAGTTTTTGAAGTGGCTTACATAGAGCCTCAGCACAAAATCTGAGTACACAACCAGGTATTCCATCAGGACCAGGTGTGTACACAGGTTTTACTAAATTAAGCACGCTAAGAAGCGAACCTGTATTGCTTTCTCAGTTGCTTCATAGGGAAGTATACATATATGAGATTGCAAAAGCTGAAATTAAAAGGAATTGACGGAAAGGCCCCACACCAAGTAGTGATGCGCCTGCAAACAATATTATATTTATCAGATATATCAGAAAACAAAGTATATACACTACTTTTTCATCAAATATATGTATATCCAATAATCCATATAGATATATAAAGACAATTCGATATCGCCGCCCGCTAGTTCTAACCATAAAAAATTGTCATATGTAGCTTTCTCAGTAGCTTCATAGGGAAATATACATATATGAGATTGCAAAAGCTGAAATTAAAAGGAATTGACGGAAAGGCACCACCAAGTAGTGAAGCCTGCAGATAATATTATATTTATCAGATATAAATATAAGAAAACAAAGTATTTTTATCAAATATATCTAAATCCCATAATCCATATGGATTTTTAAAGGCAATTTTGGATACCGCTTTAGTCCTCTAACCAATATTCAATTGTCGGCAAGCAATTGAGTGTACATGAGTGTAAGTAGCTCTCTCATATCATGCTTCAGTGGGAATTATATTATATGATTGCAAAAACTGAAATTAAAAGGAATTGACGGAAAAAGGCACACTATTTTTGGGGATTTAAACAACACGGCGAACATTTACTAAGTCCGAACATAAGTGTTTATGAAGTGATGTGATTGGTTAATTTACTAATAATGGACAAAACATAAATATATTAAACAAATTTCTTCGAGCATATAAAATAATATAAAAATAAATATTTTATATATATAAATTATATGTAATAAATTAAAATATCTCAATATTAAATAATTTAATATATTTATTAAATATTACACTAAAATAATACATATGAAAATTGAATATTAAATGAAAATTTCATATATTATTGAATTGAATATTAAATGAAAATTTCATATATTATTGAATTGAATATTAAATGAAAATTTCATATACTATTTTCTGCACTTGGGCCAAAATTTTTAATAGGTGGAGATTTAAATGCTAAAAACACTTGGTGGGGTTCTCGAGTGAATAACCCAAAAGGTATAGCCCTATTGCCGTGCATTCATTTGTTAAACTTGACCACTCATTCACCTAGTCAACCAACTTACTGGCCCACTGACCCCCAAAAACAGCCTGATATAATTGACATTGCTATAACTCGTGGAATCAATATGAATAGCGTAGTCACTGATAATGATTTTGATCTCCTCTCTGACCACTGCGCTGTAAAAGTTTGGATTAATATACCAGTCATAACGCAAATGAGGAACACGAGGCTACTTAAACGAAGCTCAAACATTGAAGTGTTTCAGTCTAAGCTGGAGGAAAAAATAAATCACATTTTCAATATAACGTCCGGTGATGACATAGATGAAGCAGTAGAGAGACTGGCACGTAACATTCACGAAGCCGCGAGTATCTGCACACCTGTCACTCGAAATAATCAGGCGGTCTACAAAAGATCGGAGAAATACTTTTGGTCTGGCCAAGTATCAAATCTGTTAAAGACAAAACGTCGACTACGAAGAGTTTGGCAACTCAGTCGCAACCCAATTGATAAATCGGCATTCAACAGGGCTTGCAAGGAGCTTAAAATTCTGTTATTTGATCTTCGAAACGAATCATTAGCAGAATATCTTCGCAACGCTGAGCCCAACAATGTTGAACATAATCTTTGGAACGCCACCAAATATCTTAAGAGACCTGCGAAAAGATTGACCCTCTTCAAAGCAGCAGAGGCAGCTGGTGCCGGTCCAATGAAGAAAAAGCTGAGGAGTTTGCTCAACACTTGGAGAACACTTTCACTCCATTTAACACTTGTAGTGCAGCAGATAATGCTTCGACCAAGGCATTCCTTGACATACCTTGCCAAATGCACCTACCAATTCGGCCAATATCCCTTGAGGAAATCCAGAGCGAAGTCAAAAATCGCACCATGGCACTCCCGAGCAATGTCACCGAATCGTTCAAGAAATTGTAAATACATATGAAGGAAAAAAATACAGCTCTTCAGTCTTTCTTGATGTTAAACAGGCTTTCGATCGCGTCTGGCACCCTGGCTTGCTATACAAACTGAAAGTCCTACTTCCAGCACCATATTATCTGTTCTTTAAGTCATACCTAAGCAAAAGAAGATTCTACGTAAGGTGTGAATATGACGAATCGAGAATAGGAAGCATTAATGCGGGAATTCCGCAAGGTAGTGTACTTGGCCCCATCCTCTACATACTGTATACAGCTGATTTACCAATTATTGAAAACAATCAGCTCCTTGCAGCTACCTATGCCGATGACACAGCTTTTATAGCCACGTCCACAGACCCAACTGAAGCATCTGAGATTATTCAAGAACAATTAAATATTCTTGAGCCCTGGCTTACAAGATGGAACATTGCTGTTAACCCAGAAAAGTCAGCACATATCACATTCTCAACACGCCGACAAAATTACCCCTCTGTTTGTTTATATGGCACACCTCTGCCAACAGTTCAGACTGTGAAATATCTCGGTATCACACTAGACAGACGACTCAATTGGAAAGCCCACATTAAGAGCAAAAAAACGCAGCTTAATTTAAAAATGTATAAGATGAATTGGCTACTTGGTACTAGGTCACAACTCAGCCTGAACAACAAGCTTCTACTTTACAAGACAATCCTGAAGCCAATTTGGACGTACGGAATTCATTTGTGGGGCACAGCATCCAACTCCAACATCGAGATCCTCCAAAGATTCCAAAACAAATTACTTCGTAGGTTTGTGAATGCTCCTTGGTTTGTCAGAAACTCTATCATACAAAGAGACCTGGAGATGCCCTCTATTAAGTCAGAGATCCAAAGACTGAGCGAACGTTACTGCGAAAGACTTGAAAACCATGAAAACTATCTGGCACTTAATCTCCTAGATAATAGTCAACACATCAGGAGACTCAAGAGAAACCACCCTCTTGATCTCCCATTTAGACAACAATATGACTGGTAGAGCTTCTGGAATCAACTAAAGTTGGCGTCAGTCGTAAGCACCTAGCTCCAATATTATTTCTGTTAATCTTAATTCTCAAACAATTTGTTCATTGTCTAACGACAGATTACAAATATAAAATAAATTAAAAAAAAAAAAAAAAAATATATTATTGAATTGAATATTAAATGAAAATTTCATATACTATTGAATTGAATATTAACTGAAAATTTCATATATTATTGAATTGAATATTGAATGAAAATTTCATATGTTATTGAATATTAAATGGAAATTTCATATATTATTGAATTGAATATTAAATGAAAATTTCATATACTATTGAATATTAAATGAAAATTTCATATACTATTGAATGGAATATTAAATGAAAATTTCATATATTATTGAATTGAATATTAATTGAAAATTTCATATACTATTGAATTGAATATTAAATGATAATTTCATATATTATTGAATTGAATATTAAATGAAAATATTATTAAATTGAATATTAAATGAAAATTTCATATGTTATTGAATATTGAATGAAAATTTCATATATTTATTTTTTTGAATATTAAATGAAAATTTCATATATTATTGAATATTAAATGAAAATTTCATATACTATTGAATTGAATATTAAATGATAATTTCATATATTATTGAATTGAATATTGAATGAAAATTTCATATAATATTGTTTTGAATATTAAATGAAAATTTCATATATTATTGAATATTAAATGGAAATTTCATATATTATTGAATTGAATATTAAATGAAAATTTCATATATTATTGAATATTAAATGAAAATTTCATATACTATTGAATTGAATATTAAATGAAAATATTATTAAATTGAATATTAAATGAAAATTTCATATGTTATTGAATATTGAATGAAAATTTCATATATTATTGTTTTGAATATTAAATGAAAATTTCATATATTATTGAATATTAAATGAAAATTTCATATACTATTGAATTGAATATTAAATGATAATTTCATATATTATTGAATTGAATATTGAATGAAAATTTCATATAATATTGTTTTGAATATTAAATGAAAATTTCATATATTATTGAATATTAAATGGAAATTTCATATATTATTGAATTGAATATTAAATGAAAATTTCATATATTATTGAATATTAAATGAAAATTTCATATATTATTGAATTGAATATTAAATGAAAATTTCATATATTATTGAATATTAAATGGAAATTTCATATATTATTGAATTGAATATTAAATGAAAATTTCATATACTATTGAATATTGAATGAAAATTTCATATACTATTGAATTGAATATTAAATGATAATTTCATATATTATTGAATTGAATATTGAATGAAAATTTCATATAATATTGTTTTGAATATTAAATGAAAATTCCATATACTATTGAATATTAAATGGAAATTTCATATATTATTGAATTGAATATTAAATGAAAATTTCATATATTATTGAATTGAATATTAAATGAAAATTTCATATACTATTGAATGGAATATTAAATGAAAATTTCATATATTATTGAATTGAATATTAAATGAAAATTTCATATATTATTGAATATTAAATGAAAATTTCATATACTATTGAAATGAATATTAAATGATAATTTCATATATTATTGAATTGAATATTGAATGAAAATTTCATATAATATTGTTTTGAATATTAAATGAAAATTTCATATACTATTGAATATTAAATGGAAATTTCATATATTATTGAATTGAATATTAAATGAAAATTTCATATATTATTGAATATTAAATGAAAATTTCATATACTATTGAATTGAATATTAAATGATAATTTCATATATTATTGAATTGAATATTAAATGAAAATTTCATATATTAAATTGTTAGTTAAATGGTATTTTCCTTCATAACTGCGCGACTTATAGAAAACGTGGCTCAAAACCTTTATATGTGGTGTTATGTCGAGCGTTGGTATATTAAATGAATTAAAAGTAAATATCTCATATTCATATGATTTAATACATTTAATATCGGCAATGTCTATTTATTTATATAAAAGTATGAAATCTTAAGGTATTTTTAAAAAATACATTTGAAATTTGTTACGTGAGTGGTACCTTCCTTCATAACTGCGCGACTTACAGAAAACGTGGCAAAAAACCTCTATATGTGGTGTGATGTCGAGCGTTGGTATATTAAATGAATTTTTTTTTTTTTTTTTTTACGCGCGAATCCCAACGGCAGCACTAATTGCCCACACCTCCCGCCCAACCGACCGAGGGGTCAAGTAAAAGAAGTCTACTAGAGTACGAAGGTAAGTTGATATTACGATCCCAGTTCAGACCACGAAGAGCAAAGAGAAGAAACTGTTTTTGAACTGATTCTATCCTTGCTTTATGTGAATCGTATTGGGGTGACCATATGCAGGATGCATATTCCAAAATTGGACGAACCAATGAGGTGTAAAGAACTTTGGTAGTATATGGATCGTCAAATTCCTTTGACCATCTTTTAACAAACCCAAGAACACCCATGGCTTTTCCGACAGTAGTGCTTATATGGG
The DNA here is from genome assembly GCA_018903575.1 of Drosophila saltans. NCBI lineage: Eukaryota > Metazoa > Arthropoda > Insecta > Diptera > Drosophilidae > Drosophila > Drosophila saltans. Next base: position 42,227 of record JAEIGH010000205.1, read on the forward strand.
ACTTAAAAGTCAATTTATGGTCCATAAGTACTCCCAAGTCAATCATCTCATTAAGTCTGGTTAATGGAACGTTATTAAGAAAGTAGGTAATCAACTGAGGAGTATTTCTGAAAAAAGTCATGACCTTGCATTTAGATGTGTTAGGTTTAAAAAGTTGTGTCGACACCAAGATTGAAAGTTTTGGAGGTCAGACTGCAACCGTGAAGGTGATATAATGTCTCTGTAGCTGAGACAAAGCTTTACATCATCTGCATACATGAGGACACGAGAATGTATTATAACGGATGGAAGATCGTTAATAAAAAGTGTGAATAGCAGTGGTCCCAAATGACTACCCTGAGGCACCCCCGAAGTTACTTGGATGGTCCTTGAACTTGAAGACTTGAATAGAACTTTCTGTGTTCTGTCTGTCAGGTATTCACGAATCCAACAAATTAAAGGGCTTGGGAAGCCAATTTTGTTTAATTTTAAAAGAAGAAGTGTATGATTAACAGAATCAAAAGCCTTGCTGAAATCAGTATAAATGACATCAGTTTGTCTTGCATTCCTAAATCCTTCGATCGTTAAAGATGTAAATTCTAATAGGTTAGTGGTAGTAGATCTACGTTTCACAAACCCATGTTGAGATGGTGAAATAAAAGATCTACAAAAATGTTGCAATTGAGAAGTGATTAACTTTTCAAATGCTTTAGGAATAGCGGACAATTTAGAAATACCCCTATAATTGGATGCTTCGGACTTCTTACCATGATTATGAAGAGGAATTATATAAGATTCCTTCCATATAGACGGGAAATGACAAGATTTAACGGAGAACAAAAAAAGTTTTTGAAGTGGCTTACATAGAGCCTCAGCACAAAATCTGAGTACACAACCAGGTATTCCATCAGGACCAGGTGTGTACACAGGTTTTACTAAATTAAGCACGCTAAGAAGCGAACTTTCATCGATCGAAGGACTACAAATACAATTGGACCTTTTTATCTGATAAGGATACGACAGATTCGCTCGGTATTCCGTTGAGGAATATGTTGTTGTGAAGAAATCAGCGAACATATCAGCAATCGCTTGATCAGAGTCCGCTATATTATTTTCAAACGATAACATTGATGGGTGGACAACCATCTTACGTTTAGAATTCACAAAGCTATAAAACTGTTTAGGATCACGGGAAAACTCAAGCTTACAACGATTGAGGTAATTATTATAGCAGTGCTTGTTAAGTAACATAAAATTGGAGCGAGCAACTGCGTAAAGAGTATCATAAAACAACGAGATAGCAAGATCCATGTCTGAGCAACTGTATAAGGATGACCAGTCAGTTCTCAGAATGAGCTCATTCAGTTTAACAAAGTTAGTCTTGCGAAAATTACGAGATTTAATCACAGGACTGACACCAACAATCGGTGCACGAAACGACAGATCTACAGATAAATCCAAAGTAGGATGAAAATTGTCTTCAGGCAAGACTAGAGGGTCGGTTCTAGTAACTGCACAGTTGGTGGAATCCAACACAAATATCACACAAATATCTGCCTATGTTATTTCGCACAGGGTTTATTTGAGCTAATGATAGCTCAAAAAGGCCATCAACGAAGCAGTGAGATTTAGAAGGAAGCAACAAAGTAGATTCATCAGATTGAGACCATGCTATTTCTGGTAAATTAAAGTCACCAAAGACGATTAAGATATCTCTATCAGAAAGCGATGAAGAAATATATCGAATAGAATCTAAATGTTTTGCGTACACCGCCATGTCGGATTGTGGCGGGAGTAGACAGAGAAAGACTTGAATCTGACCTTAATACCAATTAAAAGTAAATATCATATGTTCATATGATTTAATACATTTAATATCGGCAATGTCTATTTATTTATATAAAAGTATGAAGTCTTAAGGTATTTTTAAAAATACATATGAAAATTGTTACGTGAGTGGTACCTTCCTTCATAACTGCGCGACTTACAGAAAACGTGGCAAAAAACCTCTATATGTGGTGTGATGTCGAGCGTTGGTATATTAAATGAAGTAAATGTACATATATCATATTCATATGATTTAATACATTTAATATCGGCAATGTCTATTTATTTATATAAAAGTATGAAGTCTTAAGGTATTTTTAAAAATACATATGAAAATTATTACGTGAGTGGTACCTTCCTTCATAACTGCGCGACTTACAGAATACGTGGCAAAAAACCTCTATATGTGGTGTGATGTCGAGTGTTGGTATATTAAATGAAGTAAATGTACATATATCATATTCGTACGATTTAATACATTTAATATCGGCAATGTCTATTTATTTATATAAAATTATGAAGTCTTAAGGTATTTTTAAAAATACATACGAAAATTGTTACGCGAGTGGTACCTTCCTTCATAACTGCACGACTTACAGAAAACGTGGCAAAAAACCTCTATATGTGGTGTGATGTCGAGCGTTGGTATATTAAATGAAGTAAATGTACATATATCATATTCATATGATTTAATACATTTAATATCGGCAATGTCTATTTATTTATATAAAAGTATGAAGTCTTAAGGTATTTTTGAAAATACATATGAAAATTGTATCGTGAGTGGTACCTTCCTTCATAACTGCGCGACTTACAGAAAACGTGGCAAAAAACCTCTATATGTGGTGTGATGTCGAGCGTTGGTATATAAAATGAAGTAAATGTACATATATCATATTCATATGATTTAATACATTTAATATCGGCAATGTCTATTTATTTATATAAAATTATGAAGTCTTAAGGTATTTTTAAAAATACATACGAAAATTGTTAAGTGAGTGGTACCTTCCTTCATAACTGCACGACTTACAGAAAACGTGGCAAAAAACCTCTATGTGTGGTGTGATGTCGAGCGTTGGTATATAAAATGAAGCAAGCAAGTCGTCCCTGCCGACATTGAGTATACCCTGTACCAACTAGTTATATTAAACAAAGTCGAACACCATCGAAATCGCCATCAATTTCAAAGAAAATTCAGTTTAACATGCCGCAACAGAGCACGCATGCTATCTCGCTCACTCTTGTCAGCTAATGCCGCCCTTAGTGTTTCAGTACAAAACTTATATGCGAATATCTCCGACATTTGTTGTCCGATTTTGACTAAATTTGGGCAGCTGAAGCAGTTTGGCTCTATAATCAGGTGTGCCAAATAAAAAATACGATATCTTTCATACAGCTCTAGTTATAGTTTTTTCCAAATTCCGGGGGCGGAAGTGGGCGTGGCAAAAATTTGAAACAAACTTGATCTGTCTATGCAATAGACGGATGTTCACACCAAGTTTGGTAGCTCTAGCTCTTATAGTCTCCGAGATCTAGGTGTTCATACGGACGGACAGACGGACAGACGGACAGACGGACGGACGGACGGACGGACGGACGGACGGACGGACGGACGGACGGACAGACGGACATGTCTCAATCGACTCGGCTAGTGATGCTGATCAAGAATATATATACTTTATGGGGTCGGAAACGCTTCCTTCTGCCTGTTACATACATTTTGGCGACTTTAATATACCCTTTTACCCTATGGGTACAGGGTATAATGAAGTAAATGTACATATCTCATATTCATATGATTTAATACATTTAATATCGGCAATGTCTATTTATTTATATAAAAGTATGAAGTCTTAAGGTATTTTTAAAAATACATATTTTTTTTTTTTTTTTTTTTTTTTTTTTTTTTAGTTTGTATTTATTTGCAATCTATCCTATAAGGACAATAAGCAAATTATATAAGGAATTAACAATAGCAGGGTGAGTGAAGTAACAATGGTGGGTTTCATTAAATTAGAATACAGGTGTGGAAGAGAGAAAATATAGAAAGCATTGGTTAGATATGACAGAGTAATTTCAGAGTTTCAGAAAAAGATACGTGACGCTGCAGAGCTCACCAGTCCACGTCTTGGCTGAATGGAAGATCCAGGGGGTGACATCTTTTGAGACGCCTTGTTTGGGTGCTGTTGTCTAGCAGATTAAGGGCCAGTGTGTTATTGTGTGTCTCCAGCCTGGAGCAGTGCCGAATGCCGTACCTCCTGATTTCACTGCTAACAGATGGAACGTTTAGTTCTCTATGGACGACTGAGTTACGAACGAATGCAGGCGCTCCAACAATTCTGCGGAGTAACTTGCTCAGAAAGCGTTGTATAATATTGACATTCGTGTCTGAAGCCGTGCCCCAGAGCTGGATGCCATAAGTCCACACCGGTTTAATTATGGCTTTGTACAGCAGCACCTTATTGCGGATGCTGAGCTGTGTTTTGCTGCCGATGAGCCATTGCATCTTAGCCAGCTTTAAGTTGAGCTGAGCACGTTTTGTTTTTAGATGCGCTTTCCAGTTTAATCGCCTGTCCAGAGTAAGGCCCAGATATTTGACCGAGTTTACGCTCGGGAGAAGCGTCCCATGAAGACTGACGGGGGGGGCAGTCGAGCCTGCGTGTGGCGAAGGTCATATGCAGGGACTTGTCCGTGTTTATAGCAATGTTCCACCTGTTAAGCCAGGGCTCAAGTATGAGAAGTTGATCCTGTATGATTTCAGAGGCCTCAACAGTGTTCGGTGCACAGGCAATAAATGCAGTGTCGTCCGCATATGAGGCAACCAGAAGTTGTAGGTGTTGCAGCACTGGTAGGTCTGCAGTGTACAAGGTATAGAGTATAGGGCCAAGTACACTGCCCTGTGGGACGCCCGCTTTGATGCACTCTATTCTGGACGAAGAGCCGTCACACCTTACAAAGAAGTTCCTGTCTGCGAGGTAGGATTTCAGGACCATGTAGTACGGGGCAGGAAGTAGCAGCTTTATTTGGTACAGGAGCCCATCATGCCAGACTCGGTCGAAGGCCTGCTTGACATCCAAAAAGACAGCGGAGGAATACTGCTTATCTTCAAAAGCGTAAAGCGCCTTCTGGACGATGCGATGGCATTGCTCAGGAGTGCCGTGATGTTGGCGAAAACCAAACTGGTGTTCTGGGATTATGTTTCCTTCGTCCAGTAGCGGCAGCACTCTAACCAAATCTATTCTTTCGAATATCTTGGAGAGTATTGCAAGGAAACTGATCGGACGATACGAAGATAGTTCATGCTCAGGTTTCCCAGGTTTTGGAATCATTATAATCTCTGCACACTTCCATTGGGTGGGGAAGTGGCAGAGATCAAAGATCCTGTTAAAGATGTTGGCAAGTAGCTGGATCACTCTCGGCGGTAAGCATTTGATGGTGACTGCATCAATGCCATCGTAGCCAGGGCTTTTGGTCGTTTTAAGGCAGTTTATCTCCGATTTGACTTCCTCGGGAGTCACTCGATCGATGGGAAGAGCCATCTGTAGAGGGGCCTCAAGGAAGGACAGTGTGGCATTGGCATCTTCTGCGCTACAGGTGCTGAATGGTGTGAATGAGTTGGCCAGATGGGTCGCAAACTCCTCAGCTTTATCTTCGCTGGATCTGCACCATAGGCCATTTGGTCCTCGGATGGGGACTTTCCTAACGGTGGGCCTTTTTAAGTACTTTGTGGCGTGCCAAAGATTGTGATCAGGCTGATTGGGCTCAAGTTCTTCGAGATATACAGCAGTAGCTTCATTGCGGAGTTTGAAATACAGCGCTTTTAGCTCCTTCGTGGCACGGTTGAAGGCCCTTTTATCCAGGGGGTTACGGCTGAGTTGGCAGACACGTCGCAATCGTCTTTTCTCCCGAAAGGCGCTTTTGATCTCATCAGACCAGGCGAACATGTCCCTCTGAGGTGTTGGTCGGCGTCTGCTACTGGTATTGGTTGGTGGACTACAAGCGCAGGCAACTTCGTAGATGTCTCGGGTAAGCTTCTCCACAGTCTCGTCGATGTCCTCTCCACTGTTGAGGCAGGCGTTGGGCTCAGTGATCTCATCAAGCATAGTTTTAAAAGAGTCTATGTTGGAGTTTTTCCTAAGTAGCCTGGTGGTGCGAATTGTCGACTCGACTGGGATGTCTATCCAAATCTTCACAGCACTGTGGTCAGACTGCAGGTCGTAGTCTGCATCTGTATATATGCATCTGCTGTTGATACCTCTAGAAATGGCAAAGTCCAGGAGATCGGGGATCTTGGTCGGGTCTGTAGGTCAGTAGGTAGGTTGGCCGGATGAATGAGTGGTTAGGTTGAGCGTGTGTATGCACGGGAAGAGTGCAAGTCCCTTTGGGTTGTTCAGTATGGGTTGTTCAGTATGTTAAGTATGGTTGCAAAGCTGAAACTTAAAGGAATTGACGGAAGGGCACCAAGGGAGTGGAGCCTGCGGCTTAATTTGACTCAACACGGGAAAACTTACCAGGTCCGAACATAAGTGTGTAAGACAAATTGATAGCTCTTTCTCGAATTAATGGGTGGTGGTGCATGGCCGTTCTTAGTTCGTGGAGTGATTTGTCTGGTTAATTCCGATAACGAACGAGACTCAAATATATTAAATAGATATCTTCAGGATTATGGTGTTGAAGCTTATATTGCCTTCATTCATGGTGGCAGTAAAATGTTTATTCTGTTTGAATGTGTTTATATAAGTGGAGCCGTACCTGTTGGTTTGTCCCATTATAAGGACACTAGCTTCTTAAATGGACAAATTGCGTCTAGCAATAATGCGATTGAGCAATAACAGGTCTGTGATGCCCTTAGATGTCCTGGGCTGCACGCGCGCTACAATGAAAGTATCAACGTGTATTTCCTAGACCGAGAGGTCCGGGTAAACCGCTGAACCACTTTCATGCTTGGGATTGTGAACTGAAACTGTTCACATGAACTTGGAATTCCTAGTAAATGTCAGTCATTAACTCGCATTGATTACGTCCCTGCCCTTTGTGCACACCGCCCGTCGCTACTACCGATTGAATTATTTAGTGAGGTCTCCGGACGTGATCACTGTGACGCCTTGTGTGTTACGGTTGTTTCGCAAAAGTTGACCGAACTTGATTATTTAGAGGAAGTAAAAATCGTAACAAGGTTTCCGTAGGTGAACCTGCGGAAGGATCATTATTGTATGTTCCAACCGTTATTAAATATATATAAAACACCAAATTTAAAAATACGAAAAATAATATTGTTATATTCAATATAAATAAAAACTTAAATATGCAAAATTAAAACATTATTATTTTTCGGCGTGTATATGTACCACAATGTACACGCGTTGCGTATTGTATTGCTTATTATTGGTTTATTTGCATACAATGGTTAAAGCAACAACCCGAGAATAAAATGTTGTACCTGGTTTACAAAGGTTAATGTTTTACATATGTCGATCGTATACAATAATGCAAAAATTTAATACATATTATTCAACAACACCAGTATGCAATCAATTATGTAAAACTAAGACATTTCGCAGCATTATATTGGGATAAAGAATTTATTGAAGGAATTGATATATGCCAGTAAAATGGTGTATTTTTAATTTCTTTCAATAAAAATTTTAATGACGTAATGAAATAAAAACTAAATATATTCACTCTAAGCGGTGGATCACTCGGCTCATGGGTCGATGAAGCACGCAGCAATCTGTGCGTCATCGTGTTAACTGCAGGGCACATGAACATCGACATTTTGAACGCATATCGCAGTCCATGCTGTTATGGTACTTTAATTTATTTTAAAGAGCTGCTTGGACTACATATGGTTGAGGGTTGTAAGACAATGCTCAATAAGTTGTTTTAATATTTTACAAAATTTTAAAACACATAGTATATTATTGGAAATTTTTATATTTAATAAAATAAATTTTTATAATATTAAATATAAATGAAAAACATTATCTCTCAAGTATGAGAAAAACGAAGATGTATATTAATTTAATTAATGATTTGTTATGAAAAAAAAAAAATTAAATAAATATTATTATTCTTCACATAATAGAAATATATTAATGGTTTCAATATATAAAAAGAAAATTATATATTTATATTTGTGTATATACAACCTCAACTCATATGGGACTACCCCCTGAATTTAAGCATATTAATTAGGGGACGAAAAGAAACTAACAAGGATTTTCTTAGTAGCGGCGAGCGAAAAGAAAATAGTTCAGCACTAAGTCACTTTGTCTTTATGGCAAATGTGAGATGCAGTGTATGGAGCATCAATATTCTAGTATGAGAAATTAATGATTTAAGTCCTTCTTAAATGAGGAGATTTACCCATAGAGGGTGCCAGGCCCGTATAACATTAATGATTACTAGATGGTGTTTCCAAAGAGTCGTGTTGCTTGATAGTGCAGCACTAAGTGGGTGGTAAACTCCATCTAAAACTAAATATAACCATGAGACCGATAGTAAAAGTTGAGATAGAAAGTTGAAAAGAACTCTGAATAGAGAGTTAAATAGTACGTGAAAACTGCTTACGGGTTAAGCCCGATGAACCTGAATATCCGTTATGGAAAATTCATCATTAAAATTGTAATATTTAAATAATTTTATAATAATAGTGTGCATTTTTTCCATATAAGGACATTGTAATCTATTAATATAAACCAAATTTATCATAAAATATGACTTATAGTTTATTTAAATTATTTTGCTTGCAATTTAACATAAAATAAATGTCATTAATTTGATAAAGTGTTGATAGATTTATATGAATACAGTGCGTTAATTTTTTTAAAATTATATAATACCTTCGGGACCCGTCTTGAAACACGGACCAAGGAGTCTAACATATGTGCAAGTTATTGGGATATAAACCTAATAGCATAATTAACTTGACTAATAATGGGATTAGTTCTTTAACTATTTATAGTTAATTAACACAATCCCGGGGCGTTCTAAAAAGTTATGTGTAATAATATTTATATTATTTATACCTCTAACTAGAACGTACGGACCAAGGAGTCTAACATATGTGCAAGTTATTGGGATATAAACCTAATAGCATAATTAACTTGACTAATAATGGGATTAGTTCTTTAACTATTTATAGTTAATTAACACAATCCCGGGGCGTTCTAAAAAGTTATGTGTAATAATATTTATATTATTTATACCTCTAACTAGAACGTACCTTGAGCATATATGCTGTGACCCGAAAGATGGTGAACTATACTTGATCAGGTTGAAGTCAGGGGAAACCCTGATGGAAGAGCGAAACAGTTCTGACGTGCAAATCGATTGTCAGAATTGAGTATAGGGGCGAAAGACCAATCGAACCATCTAGTAGCTGGTTCCTTCCGAAGTTTCCCTGAGGATAGCTGGTGCATTTAAATGTTATATAAAATAATCTTATCTGGTAAAGCGAATGATTAGAGGCCTTAGGGTCGAAACGATCTTAACCTATTCTCAAACTTTAAATGGGTAATAACCTTTACTTTCTTGATATGAAGTTTAAGGTTATGATATATTGTGCCCAGTGGGCCACTTTTGGTAAGCAGAACTGGCGCTGTGGGATGAACCAAACGTAATGTTACGGTGCCCAAATTAACAACTCATACAGAAACCATGAAAGGCGTTGGTTGCTTAAAACTGCAGGACGGTGATCATGGAAGTCGAAATCCACTAAGGAGTGTGTAACAACTCACCTGCCGAAGCAACTAGCCCTTAAAATGGATGGCGCTTAAGTTGTATACCTATACATTACCGCTAAAGTAGATGATTTATATTATTTAATAATATAAATTTTGAAACTTTAGTGAGTAGGAAGGTACAATGGTGTGCATAGAAGTGTTTGACGTAAGCCTGCATGGAGCCGCTATTGGTACAGATCTTGGTGGTAGTAGCAAATAATCGAATGAGACCTTGGAGGACTGAAGTGGAGAAGGGTTTCGTATGAACAGTGGTTGATCACGAGTTAGTCGGTCCTAAGTTCAAGGCGAAAGCCGAAAATTTTCAAGTTAATAAAGTCATAATAATCTATATATTGCAAATATAAAACACTTGAATAATTTTGAACGAAAGGGAATACGGTTCCAATTCCGTAACCTGTTGAGTATCCGTTTGTTATTAAATATGGGCCTCGTGCTCATCCTGGCAACAGGAACGACCATAAAGAAGCCGTCGAGAGGTATCGGAGTTTTCTTTTCTGTTTTATAGCCGTACTACCATGGAAGTCTTTCGAAGAGAGATATGGTAGATGGGCTAGAAGAGCATGACATATACTGTTGTGTCGATATTTTCTCCTCGGACCTTGAAAATTTATGGTGGGGATACGCAAACTTCTCAACAGGCCGTACCAATATCCGCAGCTGGTCTCCAAGGTGAAGAGTCTCTAGTCGATAGAATAATGTAGGTAAGGGAAGTCGGCAAATTAGATCCGTAACTTCGGGAATTGGATTGGCTCTGAAGATTGAGATAGTCGGGCTTGATTGGGAAACAATAACATGGTTTATGTGCTCGTTCTGGGTAAACAGAGTTTCTATCATTTATGATAGTTATTTGTTCCCCGGATAGTTTAGTTACGTAGCCAATTGTGGAACTTTCTTGCTAAAATTTTTAAGAATGCTAATTAAATTTAATTAGTTCTTTTAAATTAGAACGATTATCAATTAACAATCAATTCAGAACTGGCACGGACTTGGGGAATCCGACTGCCTAATCAAAACAAAGCATTGTGATGGCCCTAGCGGCTGTTGACACAATGTGATTTCTGCCCAGTGCTCTGAATGTCAAAGTGAAGAAATTTAAGTAAGCGCGGATCAACGGCGGGAGTAACTATGACTCTCTCGGGATTCCATCATTACGATGGACAGCGCCGATGCTACGTCTGAAACGATTGAGCAATATCAAATGGCCTCACCTCGAGCAATCCGAGGTAGCCAGCTCCTTCATTGACGACGAGATTCAAAGGGCCCGGGATAGATTACTAGCGGGAATTGGTAGGCTGCTCACTCGTGCAGAGATAGATTCGTACTGGGCAAACAGGTTGCACATGTCTGTTGATGGTAGCGGTCTCCGTGAAGCTGGACATTTTCGTCAGCAACATGGATGGGTTTGTCAGCCCACGAGTTTGGTAACAGGAAAGGAATATTTAAACGGAATCAAGCTGAGGATAAATGCCCTACCCTCGAAGTCTCGTACTACGAGGGGAAGGCACGAATTGGGGAGACGGTGTCGTGCAGGATGTGATGCTCCCGAGACAACAAACCACATCTTGCAGCAATGCTATCGAACGCACGGGAGGCGGATAGTTAGACACAACGGCGTAGTAAATGCCCTCAAGCGGGGACTTGAGCGGAAAGGCTCATCGTCCATGTTGAACCAAGTCTTCAGTGCGAGACCGAATTAAATAAACCTGACCTGGTGGCTATCCGACAGAATCACGCTTATGTGATTGACGCACAGGTTGTGACAGACCGACTTTCCTTAGATGATGCGCATCAGCGTAAAGTCGAAAGGTATGACAGACAGGACGTACGTCCGGAATTGCGGCGAATTTTTGGAGTGACTGGTAACATCGAGTTCCACTCCGCAACACTCAACTGGAGAGGAATTTGGAGCGGTCAGTCGGTTAAACGATTGATTGCGAAGGATCTCCTCATCACCGGTGATAGCAATATCATCAGTGTCAGAGTAGTGAAAGGAGGATTACTGTGCTTTAAACAGTTCATGCATTATTGTGGATACTCTCGGGCTTGGACTTGACCAAAGTACCTGGTTCATTATTTGCTTGCTACCTTGGCATAACATCAAAGGTACAAACATCGCGTATGTGGAAAACACGAGGAGGGTTTTAGTACGTAAGCTTTGTAGAATTTCCACCGTGAGGATTTTCTGAAGAAGTAGTGAATCGTGCATGCTAGGAGAACCTAGTATCTTTCGAAGATTTCCCTACCTTGGCGATCAAAAAAAAAAAAAAAAAAGAAAAAAAAAAAATAGCCAAATGCCTCGTCATCTAATTAGTGACGCGATTGAATGGATTAACGAGATTCCTACTGTCCCTATCTACTATCTAGCGAAACCACAGCCAAGGGAACGGGCTTGGAAAATTAGCGGGGAAAGAAGACCCTTTTGAGCTTGACTCTAATCTGGCAGTGTAAGGAGACATAAGAGGTGTAGAATAAGTGGGAGGTATTTTTCCTTGTGTTTAATATCGTCAATGAAATACCACTACTCTTATTGTTTCCTTACTTACTTGATTAAATGGAACGTGTATCATTTCCTAGCCATTATACGGATATATTTATTATATCTTATGGTATTGGGTTTTGATGCAAGCTTCTTGATCAAAGTATCACGAGTTTGTTATATAATCGCAAACAAATTCATTAATGAGAGAATGCATTTATGTATTTTCAATTTGAAATTTTTGGTATAACTCCAATTACTCAGGTATGATCCAATTCAAGGACATTGCCAGGTAGGGAGTTTGACTGGGGCGGTACATCTCTCAAATAATAACGGAGGTGTCCCAAGGCCAGCTCAGTGCGGACAGAAACCACACATAGAGCAAAAGGGCAAATGCTGACTTGATCTCGGTGTTCAGTACACACAGGGACAGCAAAAGCTCGGCCTATCGATCCTTTTGGTTTAAAGAGTTTTTAACAAGAGGTGTCAGAAAAGTTACCATAGGGATAACTGGCTTGTGGCGGCCAAGCGTTCATAGCGACGTCGCTTTTTGATCCTTCGATGTCGGCTCTTCCTATCATTGTGAAGCAAAATTCACCAAGCGTTGGATTGTTTACCCATGCAAGGGAACGTAAGCTGGGTTTAGACCGTCGTGAGACAGGTTAGTTTTACCCTACTAATGACAAAACGTTGTTGCGACAGCATTCCTGCGTAGTACGAGAGGAACCGCAGGTACGGACCAATGGCACAATACTTGTTCGAGCGAACAGTGGTATGACGCTACGTCCGTTGGATTATGCCTGAACGCCTCTAAGTTCGTGTCCGTGCTGGACTGCAATGATAAATAAGGGGCAATTTGCATTGTATGGCTTCTAAACCTTTAAAAGTTTATTTTATAAACGACAATGGATGTGATGCCAATGTTATTTGTGACATAGTAAATTGGGAGGATCTTCGATCACCTGATGCCGCGCTAGTTACTTATTAAAACATTATTTAATACAATGACAAAGCCTAGAATCAATTGTAAACGACTTTTGTAACAGGCAAGGTGTTGTAAGTGGTAGAGCAGCTGCCATACTGCGATCCACTGAAACTTATCCTTTGCTTGATGATTCGAATATAATTATAATAATGGTTTTCCCATTATTATATTATATTAAAATGGTATGCAGAAAAGAATTTTGCAACCAAAATGTGCCGTCGCCCAGGCACGGGTATCAAATTGACATGTCATATTTTTAGTGACGAATATAAAATTGATTTCTTGAAAATCCTAATATTGACCAAAATAATGATATGATATGAGATAAATTATTTATTTATAATCATATTAATGAAAATTATATATTGATTCAAAGTATATTAAAAATTATAAATATTTAACATGTTGTTAATATATCAGTCAGATAACACCGCCGCCCTAGTTCTAACCATATACAAATTATCGGCCAACAATCGAGTGTACATACATAACAAACACCTGTATAGCTTTCTCAGTTGCTTCATAGGGAAGTATACATATATGAGATTGCAAAAGCTGAAATTAAAAGGAATTGACGGAAAGGCCCCACACCAAGTAGTGATGCGCCTGCAAACAATATTATATTTATCAGATATATCAGAAAACAAAGTATATACACTACTTTTTCATCAAATATATGTATATCCCATAATCCATATAGATATATAAAGACAATTCGATAACGCCGCCCGCTAGTTCTAACCATAAAAAATTGTCATATATAGCTTTCTCAGTAGCTTCATAGGGAAGTATACATATATGAGATTGCAAAAGCTGAAATTAAAAAGGAATTGACGGAAAGGCACCACCAAGTAGTGGAGCCTGCAGATAATATTATATTTATCAGATATAAATATAAGAAAAAAAAGTATAAACACTTTTTTTATCAAATATATCTAAATCCCATAATCCATATGGATTTTTAAAGGCAATTTTGGATACCGCTTTAGTCCTCTAACCAATATTCAATTGTCGGCAAGCAATTGAGTGTACATGAGTGTGAGTAGCTCTCTCATATCATGCTTCAGTGGGAATTATATTATATGATTGCAAAAACTGAAATTAAAAGGAATTGACGGAAAAAGGCACACTATTTTTGGGGATTTCAACAACACGGCGAAAATTTACTAAGTCCGAACATAAGTGTTTATGAAGTGATGTGATTGGTTAATTTACTAATAATGGACAAAACATAAATATATTAAACAAATTTCTTCGAGCATATAAAATAATATAAAAATAAATATTTATATATATAAATTATATGAAATAAATTAAAATATCTCAATATTAAATAATTTAATATATTTATTAAATATTACACTAAAATAATACATATGAAAATTGAATATTAAATGAAAATTTCATATATTATTGAATTGAATATTAAATGAAAATTTCATATATTATTGAATTGAATATTAAATGGAAATTTCATATATTATTGAATTGAATATTAAATGAAAATTTCATATATTATTGAATTGAATATTAAATGAAAATTTCATATATTATTGAATTGAATATTAAATGAAAATTTCATATATTATTGATTTGAATATTAAATGAAAATTTCATATATTATTGAATATTGAATGAAAATTTCATATATTATTGAATTGAATATTAAATGAAAATTTCATATATTATTGAATTGAATATTAAATGGAAATTTCATATATTATTGAATGGAATATGTTTGTAGCGGGGCGAAGCTTCTGATCTGAGAGCCCAGACTTATTACCCAAGTGTGGAAGGAAATTAAAACGCGCGTTAACTTGATTGAACACAGGCCAGATTTATTGTAAACAAGTACCGGACCGGGTCACAATGTTAAGGCGTTTACGATTAGAAGTATTTATTGTAAAACTAAGAGGCCAAGAAGATCTCGGATGCGAGAGTTACAGGGGATGAAAAAACTCAACCACACAAGATGGAGTTTTCCATAGAACTTAGCTTAGTAATTAATTCAGTGTGCCCGTTCGGGAATAGTGGCAAAAGCCTTCTTCTTTCCCCTGCTGGTCACCCTTTCTGGCGTGAACATACTGCCCCCCTTGCAACAAGTTGCAATAGCCCGGGTGGACTGGTGAGGATGGGGAGCAGCCACGTTCTGGAGCGCCGCGCTAAAGGATTTCCGAACTGAACACACATTTGGACTTGATGACCTCAGGATAGAGGTTTGCTTTCGTGGACAGGAGTGACGTCTGCGTGGGCGCTGGGGGTAAGAACTTGGAGTTGGACGTACCGGATGCCGTGGGATGAAGGAAGCTATGGTGTCTCTCACCACACCGGCGACAGCCCGATTTGCTTCGACACAATCCTGTGGAATGCTCGTGGGTGAGGCGGTTAGGACAGTATTTGAGCGCTAATACTGCCTGGAGTCGCCTTGTCGCGCAGAGATTGAGGAACTGCCGACATTTGCGGAGCGCATGAATTTCTCCGCAGACCTTGCACTGGTAGGAGTTCTCTCGATGAAGTCCATCGCTTCCTTCGAGGCTGGGACGAGAGGTTCTTGGAGACGCGGAAATTTGAGCCGCCAATTCAGACGTGGACCCAGTGGTAGGCTCAACTGTGGGACCGCACAGAATCCACCCGAATATCGTCTCCAGAGCAAGGAGGGACCCGCAAATGCCCTTTTCGATGCGCTTTCCTAAAACGCGGGGGAGAAGATCCACACCGATGATTAAGTCTACTGGAGAACTTTCGTAGAAATGTGGATCTGCCAAAGGAAGACGCGGAATGCTCTCCTTTAACGTTGTGGGAACCGGGCAGGACGGAATCGCGCTAGAAAGGTTGGGCAAGACGAATGCGCGCGCTTCCACGTGCTTGGAAGGATCTCTAGGAGAAGAGATTTTTGGTTCGCATACTTTATGAGAGTTGGTGGCAACACAATTGGAGATGCCACTGATTTCAGCGTCAGTGACATGGAACCGGGGTCTCACCAGATCGAACATCCTCTTGGATAGGAATGTTCTCTCAGATCCGGTGTCTATCAAGGCGCGTGCGTGGAATTCGCCACCTTGATGTCGGCCATGGCTTGGATTTGGGCGCTCAACTGACTCTGCAGGGACAGTATTTGTTTGTTGTCGCCGAGGATTTAATTTTGGTGGCTGCAGTGGAAGTCGTCACTGTGGAATTGTTAATGCGATGCAAGAGTGTGTGGTGCCGCTCCTGGCATATGCGGCAAGAATGAAGACTGGGACACTCTCGCAATTGATGGCCACGTGCAAAGCAATGAAGACATAAATTCAGATGTTTAAATGCCGCCACTCGTTCTTGACGCGGATCGGATGGTTCTCATTGCCACACAATTGGCAGGAGACCTTATTGACAGTGGCCCGGAGGCCCAGATTTGCGGACTTGTAGCGCAGGCGTGGCCTTTCGACCTTCCAACATTTCTAGAACGCGATTCCGATCTATTAGAAAGTTGTTCAGGTCGGACCAGGATGAGAGGTCAGTCTTGTTTGGGATGGATTGTTCCCATAATGCGATGGTGGAGTTGGGCAGTTTGGATGTACACAGCGCGACCAACAAGACGTCCCAGTTCTCCGTGCTAACACCGGATCGCGTGAGCGTGGTTAAGCACCCTTGGATGGTAATCTGAATATCTTTCAGGGCGGCGCAAGTCTCGTGAACGACTTCTGGAAGGTTAAAGAGAATTTTCATCAGGCTGGCAACAAGCTGTCTCTTGTTTTCAAATTGAGCTTGGTCAATGGGGAGCTGGAAACGATCGCCTTTGCCTCGCCGCGCGTTTTGTACACCAGATGATACAGCTTTTCAACTGGTGCCAACATCGGATTGTTCACATACAAGGCTGTGAAGAGGTCGCGGAACGTGGGCCACTGATTATAGTCGCCCGTGAACACGTCCACCTCACACGGAGGTAGCAGATAGCCAGCATGGACGTGCTGTTCTCGGATTTCGGGGGCGTTCTGGGACGCAGGAGTTGTAGTGGACGACTGGAGTCGCTCTATGCGTTCTCCTAAGGTGCTACCGCACCGTGCGTACACCATATATACGTATGCATATTTAGATTGCACCGTCACCAGATTAGTCTTGTTTTCTTCGCTCGCGTCAGCCGTAAGGGCTCTGGTACATGACAAGTACTCGGATTCGACTCTGCTCCACAGGACCTTAGTCTGCTCCAAGTGCATTTTCATCGAAAACAATGGCACGTCACCCTCGAGGGAACCCATTGTGTTGACCTCGAAATCGGTCAGACCGTCACAAGCGGCGATAAAGTGGTTTACGGACATGTCAGCTGCTTCGGACAGTCGCTGGGACTCGGATCGGGTTGTTGCTTTTGAGGTGGGAGCGGAAACCGTGACGCGTGGAATCGATTGGGAGCTAGAGTCGGAGTGCGCGGACGAGGGAATGCGACTGCAGACGGATGCTCTTTTGGGCGTAGTGCCGGAAAGGCCTGGTGCTGATTGAGCGTTGGAGGAACGCTTGACGGTGTCGGTATTGCGAGATACCTTGGAATTGGATAGCGGAGTGTATGGCGACGTGGATCGACGAGGAACTGCTAGACGTTCGGTTTTGTGGCTGCTTTTAGCAGGATCTGTGGGCATAGCTGGATTGAGCTAGATCGAGTCACGAAGGATATCATGTTGGTCAACGTATTTGACCGTAGTGGACTGTATGATATCGGATTTGGAAACCGAACGGATGCGTCGGCAAATCGATGAGTGGAAAAAACAATAAATAAAAATATATATTTTGAAGTTGAAATCCCAGAAAATTATTATTATTATTATTACTAAAGTGTAGGATATAGTTATAAACTATCAACCTAACTATATTTTACAAGCACTGGCAACTAAGGCCTTCGGCTTAGACGAAAAACTACATCCATACACTAGCCTGGGATTCGAACCCGGATCCTCGTTGTTCAGTTGACTAAATGACTGGGCCACTTAGACAACTCATCTACCGAGGACTGCTGAAATCCCAGAAAAATGAGAATAAATAATTTTAAAATGTGATTTGTGTGGCGACTGTAGTTTATGTGGTTCAGTGCAAACGGACCAAAACCATTAAGCGCTATTTCGATTGCAGCCTTTCGGATTTATTTGTTCAGATGATTTTATTTGCTGCAAGCGGGTCGAAAAGCCGCTAAGATTTGTCCGTGGCTGGAATGCCTGTGCTTTATATTGCACGGTATTTTATTAGATTTAAGATTTTGGAAAAATTAATTATAAAAATAAAAAACCGGAATATTTTGAATCGATTTTGGTGGAAATACGAAACGGGAAAGGGCACAAACTTTTTGTGGAAATTTGTCAACAAAATTAAATTTTATTGACGGAAATTATTAGTCAATTATTAATTCGGAAGTGGAATAAATTTTTTTTTTAATATTTATTCTGGAATTTATTTATTTATACTTAAGAAATTTAATTTTTATTTTATTTATTGCTGGAGAAGCAACTATCGTGACGGTGATCGAAGTCGTGATTTGTGATCGTCACGGGCCACCACTAATGGACATCAGCAGTGCTGCCAATTGGTGGTTTGTTTACTTTTGGAAATTTGCAATTTTGTAGTAGTTGTTAATTTTGCGCAATGATTTAAAGAATTAATGTGAAAGTGATGTGCAAATGCCGAAAAATTTATAAAGTTGGTGCAGGAAACCAATGAAAACAAATGCCACGGTAGTATGTAAATGCCGGTGCACCTGTGTATGTGTTCATATATGGATATACATACATATGTACATATGCAAGTGTGGGCGCATATGCATTTACCAATGTGTGTTTTAAATAAGAACTTTCGGTTGGATTTCTTTTTTTTTTTTTTTTGAGTTTTTGGAACGAAGGGGCACCGGTCGAAATTATGGCCAAGTCAATTACAGGTGAGTTTGTTGGTGATCTTGGGCCAAACACGAAAACTAAAGCACTTTTTAATTTCAGCTTGCCCTTGCACTCACGTATGCATATGGATATGTATATGTGTAGATAATTTTGTCGGTATTGGAAACAATAAAAAATCAAAAGGAATGGATTGGAATTGCTAGGATAAGCTGCTAAATCAGGATAGATGAATTAAAGACAATGGAAAGTCCACACAAATTAGAGTGAAAAGTCGCTATGGAAAAGAGCGGGAACTTTTCACTACAGGTATGTATGTATGTATGTGTATGTATTGTTGAATAAATGGAATGGCAATAAGAGTGTTTCTACTTATCAGATTCTTCACCGATGCGAAGCTGGGGCGTGTGGAAGGAGATCCGCCTCGAAGGACCAATGTTTGTAGCGAGGCGTAGCTTCTGATCTGAGAGCCCAGACTTATTACCCAAGTGTGGAAGGAAATTAAAACGCGCGTTAACTCGATTGAACACAGGCCAGATTTATTGTAAACAAGTACCGGACCGGGTCACAATGTTAAGGCGTTTACGATTAGAAGTATTTATTGTAAAACTAAGAGGCCAAGAAGATCTCGGATGCGATGGTAGTTACCGGGGATGAAAAAACTCAACTACACAAGATGGAGTTTTCCATAGAACTTAGCTTAGTAATTAATTCAGTGTGCCCGTTCGGGGATAGTGGCAAAAGCCTTCTTCTTTCCCCTGCTGGTCACCCTTTCTGGCGTGAACAGAATATTAAATGAAAATTTCATATGTTATTGAATATTAAATGAAAATTTCATATATTATTGAATTGAATATTAAATGACAATTTCATATATTATTAAAATGAATACTAAATGAAAATTTCATATATTATTGAATATTGAATGAAAATTTTATATATTATTGTTTTAAATATTAAATGAAAATTTCATATATTATTGAATATTGAATGAAAATTTCATATATTATTGAATATTAAATGAAAATTTCATATATTATTGAATATTAAATGGAAATTTCATATATTATTGAATTGAATATTAAATGAAAATTTAATATATTATTGAATATTAAATAAAAATATCATATATTATTGAATTGAATATTAAATGAAAATTTCATATATTATTGAATATTAAATGGAAATTTCATATATTATTGAATTGAATATTAAATGAAAATTTCATATATTATTGAATATTGAATGAAAATTTCATATACTATTGAATATTAAATGAAAATTTTATATATTATTGAATTGAATATTAAATGAAAATTTCATATGTTATTGAATATTAAATGGAAATTTCATATATTATTGAATTGAATATTAAATGAAAAATTCATATACTATTGAATATTAAATGGAAATTTCATATATTATTGAATCGAATATTAAATGAAAATTTAATATATTATTGAATATTAAATAAAAATTTCATATATTATTGAATTGAATATTAAATGAAAATTTCATATATTATTGAATATTAAATGGAAATTTCATATATTATTGAATTGAATATTAAATGAAAATTTCATGTATTATTGAATTGAAATCATACAGGATCAACTGCTCATACTTGAGCCCTGGCTTAACAGGTGGAACATTGCTATAAACACGGACAAGTCCCTGCATATGACCTTCGCCATACACAGGCTCGACTGCCCCCCGGTCAGTCTTCATGGGACGCTTCTCCCGAGCGTAAACTCGGTCAAATATCTGGGCCTTACTCTGGACAGGCGATTAAACTGGAAAGCGCATCTAAAAACAAAACGTGCTCAGCTCAACTTAAAGCTGGCTAAGATGCAATGGCTCATCGGCAGCAAAACACAGCTCAGCATCCGCAATAAGGTGCTGCTGTACAAAGCCATAATTAAACCGATGTGGACTTATGGCATCCAGCTCTGGGGCACGGCTTCAGACACGAATGTCAATATTATACAACGCTTTCTGAGCAAGTTACTCCGCAGAATTGTTGGAGCGCCTGCATTCGTTCGTAAGTCAGTCATCCATAGAGACCTAAACGTTCCATCTGTCAGCAGTGAAATCAGATGGTACGGCATTCGGCACTGCTCCAGGCTGGAGACACACATTAACACACTGGCCCTTAATCTGCTAGACAACAGCACCCAAACAAGGCGTCTCAAAAGATGTCACCCCCTGGATCATTCATTCAGACAAGACGTGGACTGGTGAGCTCTGCAGCGTCACGTATCTTTTTCTGAAACTCTGAAATTACTCTGTCATATCTAACCAATATTTTCTATATTTTCTCTCTTCCATACCTGTATTCTAATTTAATGAAACCCACTATTGTTACTTCACTCACCCTGCTATTGTTAATTCCTTATATAATTTGCTTATTGTCCTTATAGGATAGATTGCAAATAAATACAGACTAAAAAAAAAAAAAAAAAATATGTGTTTTTAAAAATACCTTAAGACTTCATACTTATATATAAATAAATAGACATTGCCGATATTAAATGTATTAAATCATATGAATATGATATATGTACATTTACTTCATTTAATATACCAACGCTCGACATCACACCACATATAGAGGTTTTTTGCCTCGTTTTAACACGTAACAATAATCATATGTATTTTTAAAAATACCTTAACACTTCATACTTTTATATAAATAAATAGACATTGCCGATATTAAATGTATTAAATCATATGAATATGATATATGTACATTTACTTCATTTAATATACCAACGCTCGACATCACACCACATATATAAGCTTTGTGCCACGTTTTTTATAAGTCGCGCAGTTATGAAGGAAAATACCATTTAACTAACAATTTAATGTATGAAATTTTCATTTAATATTGAATTCAATAATATATATATTTTTTTTTTTTTTTAATTTATTTTTTATTTGTAATCTGTCGTTAGATAATGAACAAATTGTTTGAGAATTAAGATTGACAGAAATAATATTGGAGCCGACTGACGCCAACTTTAGTTGGTTACAAAGGCTCTACCAGTCATCTTGTGGTCTGAATGGGAGATCAAGTGGGTGGTTTCTCTTGAGTCTTCTGATGTGTTGACTATTGTCCAGGAGATTAAGCAGTAACGGTCGCTCAGTCTTTGGATCTCTGACTTAATAGAGGGCATCTCCAGGTCTCTGTGTATGATAGACTTTCTGACAAACCAAGGAGCATTCACAAACCTACGTAGTAATTTGTTTTGGAATCTTTGGAGGATCTCGATGTTGGAGTTGGATGCTGTGCCGTACGTCCAAATTGGCTTCAGGATCGTCTTGTAAAGTAGAAACTAGTTGTTCAGGCTGAGTTGTGACCTAGTACCAAGTAACCAATTCATCTTGTCATTCATTTTTAAATTAAGCTGCGTTTTTTTACTCTTAATGTGGGCTTTCCAATTGAGTCGTCTGTCTAGTGTGATACCGAGATATTTCACTGTTTGAACTGTTGGCAGAGGTGTGCCATATAAGCAAACAGAGGGGCAATTTTGTCGGCGTGTTGAGAATGTGATATGTGCTGACTTTTCTGGGTTGACAGCAATGTTCCATCTTGTAAGCCAGGGCTCAAGAATATTTAATTGTTCTTGAATAATCTCGGATGCTTCAATTGGGTCTGTGGACGTGGCTATAAAAGATGTGTCATCGGCATAGGTAGCTGCAACGAGCTGATTGTTTTCAATAAGAGGTAAATCAGCTGTGTGTGTAGAGGACGGGGCCAAGTACACTACCTTGCGGAATTCCCGCATTAATGCATCCTATTCTCGATTCGTCATATTCACACCTTACGTAGAATCTTCAGTTGCTTAGGTATGACTTAAAGAACAGATAATGCTGGAAGTAGGACTTTCAGTTTGTATAGCAAGCCAGGGTGCCAGACGCGATCGAAAGCCTGTTTGACATCAAGAAAGACTGAAGAGCTGTATTTTTTTTCTTCGAATGTATTTATAATTTCTTGAACGATTCGGTGACACTGCTCGGGAATGCCATGGTGCGCTCTAAATCCAAATTGGTGAGCAGGTAATACGCAGTCGTCCTCCAGCACCAGCAACATTCTGCCCAAAAGTATTTTTATACCCTGTACCCATAGGGTAAAAGGGTATATTAAAGTCGCTAAAATGTATGTAACAGACAGAAATATACATTTCTGACCCATAAAGTATATATATTCTTGATCAGCATCACTAGCCGAGTCGATTGAGCCATGTCCGTCTGTCCGTCCGTCTGTCCGTCTGTCCGTCCGTATGAACACCTAGATCTCGGAGACTATAAGAGCTAGAGCTACCAAATTTAGTGTAAACATACGTCTAGTGTGTACACAGATCAAGTTTGTTTCTAATTTTTGCCACGCCCACTTCCGCCCCCGCAAATCGGGAAAGCGAATTACTAGAGCTGTACTAAAGATATCGTATTCTTACTTGGCACACCTAAATATATACCAAAACTGGACTAGCTGACCAAATTTTGTCGAAATCGCACTTAAAACATCGGAGATATGCCTATATGCGTTTTGTACTGAGGATGACGCCTTGGGACATTGTCAGATAAGAAAGAGCGAAATAGCATGCGTTCGCTGTAGCTGCATGTAAAGGAAAATTTTGTATGAAATTGATGGCTACTTCAAAGGTTTTTTTTTATGTTGGTACAGGGTATACTCAACGTCGGCAGGGACGACTTGCCTGCTTCATTTCAAATACTTTGGAGAGTATAGCTAGTAGACTGATTGGACGGAAAGAATTCGGGAGATGGTCAGGTTTGCCAGGCTTCAGTATCATTGGATGGAAAGTGGTAGAGCCGAAGAATGCTGTTAAATATGGTCTTTATATATGCATATTCAATAATATAAGAAATTTTTTTTCATTTAATATTCAATTCAATAATATATGAAATTTTCATTCAATATTCAATAATATATGAAATTTTCATTTAATATTCAATTTAATAATATATGAAATTTTCATTTAATATTCAATTCAATAATATATGAAATTTCCATTTAATATTCAATTCAATAATATATGAAATTTTCATTTAATATTCAATTCAATAATATATGAAATTTTCATTTAATATTCAATTTTCATATATATTATTTTAGTGTAATATTTAATAAATATATTAAATTATTTAATATTGAGATATTTTAATTTATTTCATATAATTTATATATATAAATATTTATTTTTATATTATTTTATATGCTCGAAGAAATTTGTTTAATATATTTATGTTTTGTCCATTATTAGTAAATTAACCAATCACATCACTTCATAAACACTTATGTTCGGACTTAGTAAATTTTCGCCGTGTTGTTGAAATCCCCAAAAATAGTGTGCCTTTTTCCGTCAATTCCTTTTAATTTCAGTTTTTGCAATCATATAATATAATTCCCACTGAAGCATGATATGAGAGAGCTACTCACACTTATGTACACTCAATTGCTTGCCGACAATTGAATATTGGTTAGAGGACTAAAGCGGTATCCAAAATTACCTTTAAAAATCCATATGGATTATGGGATTTAGATATATTTGATAAAAAAGTGTTTATACTTTGTTTTCTTATATTTATATCACTACTTGGTGGTGCCTTTCCGTCAATTCCTTTTAATTTCAGCTTTTGCAATCTCATATATGTATACTTCCCTATGAAGCAACTGAGAAAGCTATACAGATGGTTGTTATGTATGTACACTCGATTGTTGGCCGATAATTTGTATATGGTTAGAACTAGGGCGGCGCTGTTATCTGACTGATATATTAACAACATGTTAAATATTTATAATTTTTAATATACTTTAAATCAATATATAATTTTCATTAATATGATTATAAATAAATAATTTATCTCATATCATATCATTATTTTGGTCAATATTAGGATTTTCAAGAAATCCATTTTATATTCGTCACTAAAAATATGACATGTCAATTGGATACCCGTGCCTGGGCGGCGGCACATTTTGGTTGCAAAATTCTTTTCTGCATACCATTTTAATATAATATAATAATGGGAAAACCATTATTATAAATATATTCGAATCATCAAGCAAAGGATAAGTTTCAGTGGATCGCAGTATGGCAGCTGCTCTACCACTTACAACACCTTGCCTGTTACAAAAGTCGTTTACAATTGATTCTAGGCTTTGTCATTGTATTAAATAATGTTTTAATAAGTAACTAGCGCGGCATCGGGTGATCGAAGACCCTCCCATAACCATAAACTTTTAATGGTTTAGAAACCATACAATGCAAATTGCCCCTTATTTATCATTGCAGTCTGTAACGAACAAGCGGGCAAACTGACTATCATAGACAAACAGTCATTCCAAATTGTCTCAGAAGGTTATAGATTCGGAGAAGAGCGTCGTATGGGGCAATCGGAAACGGCCAGCAAAACAGCCTGTGGGGGGGTTCTTTTCCTATCTCCTAGTCCTCTTCCGAATACATATCACATTGTGATTGATCCCTAGCCAATAAACACAGAAAAGATTAACATGACACGATATCGTTGCAAAGATGTAACTGCAACATGGCTTCTGTACCCTCCCTACCTGAGCTCTCCATTAATTGGTAATGCCATCATTCTCGAAGAACTCCCAAAAGTGGTCCATTATCCCATTTCCCTACGTTCGGAAACCCAACGCTTTAATTTAACAATTCATTATGATTTTATTCCTTCATTTATGTACAGTAATAATTTTTCATTGTGACTTCGAAAACTTTATACTCATTAAATTACATCGATATCTCTGTAAACTTCATTATGTTGGCATGTAGTCAAAAAAAAAAATGCTCATACAAACTAAAATTTATACAATTAAATTGAATTTAACATTTAAATTATATATGTATGCAAAAAAAAAAATAATAACTAAGATAATTTCATTAACCAACAATCAAGGCGCAACTAATGGTCGATCAATGTAAGACACTTAGGATGGCCGCGCCCTTGCAAGCATCTCCAAACAAAAATAATTAAATTCAACTACTCGAACTAAATCAGCTGTTATTCTCTTTTTTTTCTTTTTCTTTAAATCTTTATTGCAAGCGATTTTATATTGTTTTTGTTGTAATATTCTTTCTACGAATCTGACGTTAGCACGTGACTAAATATTCACATTCTTCTTTTGCCTTTTGGCTTCACTAAGCAATCACCTCACTCATCGCGACTAGTGGTTACTCTTGCGAAATATTTTCTTTCTTTCGTCTTTTTTTTTTCTTTTTACTTTCACTTTTATGTTTTATATCATTGTGGACTTTAGAAATGTTAACAAGGGACAATTATGCTTCACTTACCCCTCGATGTATCCGATGAAGGCCTTCGATGGATGACACGCTGTTGAGGAGACTGCCAAAATATATTGCAGTTCACTTTTTCAGTATGCCTTGCATACTCATTAAAATCTGATGGAAATAATTAAACATGTTAAAATTTCTGTCGTCACAATGCAAAAATAAAATGAAGGAAGCAAGTCGTCCCTGCCGACATTGTGTATACCCTGTACCTACTAGTTATTATATGAAATGAAGTCAAACACCCTCGGCAATTAATTTCATAAAAAAATTTCCTTAACATGCCGCAACAGTGAACGCATGCTATCTCGCTCACTCTTACCAGCCAATGTCGCCCTAAGCGCTTCAGTACAAAACGCATTAACGTATATCTCCAATATTTATTGTCCGATTTCGGCTGAAATTGGTCAGATGATGCATATTAGCCACATTATTAGGTGTGCCAAATAAGAATCTGATTCTTTAAAAACTGCTCTAATAATTAGTTTTTTTCTGAATTGCGGGGGCGGAAGTGGGCGTGGCAAAAATTTTAAACTCTCTTGATCTGCGTGGTCACTAGGCAAATGATCGAACAACCTCAAAATCGCAATCAATTCAAAACAAAATTCCCTTTCACATGCAGCAGCAGCGAACGCATGCTATCTCGCTCTTCCTTATCTGCCAATGCCGCCTTGGCATTTCAGTACAAAACGGATATAGCCATATCTCCGATGTTTATTGTCCGATTTCAACAAAGCTGGTCCAGTTTGGGTATATAATTAGGTGTACCAAGTAAGAATACGATATCTTGACAGCAGCCCTAGTTATCGTTTTTTTTTCAATTGCGGGGGCGGAAGTGGGCGTGGCTAAAATTTGAAACAAACTTGACCTGCTTTGGCATTAGACGGATGCTCACACCAAATTTGGTAGCTCTAGCTCTTATAGTCTCTGAGATCGAGTGTCTCATACGGACAGACGGACAGACGGACGGACAGACGGACAGACGGACATGTCTCAATCGACTCGGCTGTTGATGCTGATCAAGAATATATATACTTTATGGGGTCGGAAACGCTTCCTTCTGCCTGTTACATACATTTTAGCGACTTTAATATACCCTTTTACCCTATGGGTACAGGGTATAAAAAATAAAATTTGTTGGCCTTTAAAACCAAATATTTCGAATTACCGCTTTTCTTTTACCACAACTTCGCAATTTTCCCTGAACTTCGCTCTAAACGATTTCCCTCATTTGTGCTAAGGTTTTGGCCACCCAGAGTAACTGCTACGACCTTTTCCTTTCGCCAACAAGACTTCTTAACAAAGACAAGCGGTATATGGTCCGCCCTGGTGCTCCCTCTCCGTCTTCTCGTCTCGGCTTTGCTTCTTCACGTTTCTTTTCCTCTTTGATTCTTCTCGTGGTCCGCCTACGCAGCGGCGCATGCGGTTAGCCCTTCGCTGTCGCTTAGCAGGTGAATACTGCTTTATGCTTAATAGAATAACGTATTGGCTGCTTCTGCCTTGACTTCTTTTTGTCTTATTTTTTCTTTTAAGTATTTGGAGTCAATTTAGACTCAGAAAAATTGGGGGGTCTTTGCTGGGGACAAAAATTATCAACACTGACTCTAGCTAAATAAACCCTTTGGCTTACCTTGCAAAAAAGAAAAGCTCTAAGCTTGAATTATGCATCCAGTTGCACCACTAATTAGCACTTAACTTTCACTAAAATATTTGCACTCACGGACTGCATGGGTTAACAATTTATACTTTCAGACAAGTACGTCTGGTCACGAGGGTTAATCAAGTTGAAAAGAATCCTGAACGGAAAACAGTCTCAAGGCTTAACCTTGCAAAAGAAATTTTGACACCTTCAGATTTTCGCCTCCCTACTGATCGAGTGAATCGGTATGCGGGAAAACTACAGCATTAAATAATCCATAAAAAAAAAAAATTCCTCACAAGGCTGGATAATCGGCT
Source organism: Drosophila saltans (assembly GCA_018903575.1). NCBI lineage: Eukaryota > Metazoa > Arthropoda > Insecta > Diptera > Drosophilidae > Drosophila > Drosophila saltans. The sequence continues at coordinate 70,381 of JAEIGH010000205.1, forward strand.
GAATCCTTTTTACGGCCGATTAGCCTGAAACTGATTTAATTGACGTATATCCTTTGCATGAAATTTTCCTACCACCTTGCCTTGTAGATCTTCCAACAAATACATAGAGTTTACCAATTTCTGCAATACTCTTGCTTTTACAAACGTAGGACACAACTTAGCCGATATATTCTTTTCAAAGTTGCTTTGAACATAATTACGTCTGAAAACTTCCTGCCCTATTTTATAAGAAACGTCTCTTGCTCGGAGATTATACTGTCGAGCATTCTTGGTGTAAGCTTCAGTTATTCTTTCTTGCACTTTACTTCGCGCCAACACTAACTGATCATCTCTGGCCAAACTCGGATTTGGGTCTTCCAAACTGCTTAAATTTCGTAACAGCTGATACTGAGAACCATGAGTTACCATGTCGAACCCAAACAAAATATGGTATGGAGATAACTGCGTACTTTGGTGCACAGAATTTCTTAAGGCACAACTGATGCTGTCCAGATTGACATCCCATTCCTTTTGATATTTTTAAGGTATGCTCTAATAGCGGCTATCAGTGATCTGTTCACACGTTCCGAAGCGTTTGCCTGGGGCGAATACAAAGCCGTTAACATATGCTTCACACCTAACGATTGCAAAAATTCTTTAAATTCTTTAGATTTGAATTGCGTCCCATTGTCGCTGATCACTACTTCCGGCACTCCATATCGCAAAAAAAATCTAATTTCTCAAGAACTGGATAATTGGTTTCGTTTGAAACTTTTTCAATGCCCACAGCCAATGATACTTTGAAAAATGATCTAAAACGATAAAGATTCCTATATGACCTGCCTTACTCCTAGGGTATGGTCCAAATATATCCACATATAATCTTTGAAAAGGGCGATTAGATTCAGCTTGATTTCCCATTGGTGGGCGTGATGTTGTGTTTGGTGCTTTTGTTGTCTTACAGATCTCACATGAACGTACAAAATTTCGCACTTGCACCACCATTCCGGGCCAATGAAAGTATCGTCGAATTAACTCTAACGTTTTTCCCATTCCTCCATGAGCTGCTACTATAGAATTATGAGCCCTTGAAATAACCTCCTGGGTTAAATCCATTGGGATCCATAGCTTCCACATAAATTTCTCTCCACCTTCTACATTATCTTCGCGGAACTTACAAATGTAAACACGGCCCTCAGATATTCTCAAATCTGGCAATTTTTCCGCGTTCTTTACGATATGAGCTTGCAGATCTAAATATTCTTCACATTTAAAACTTGATGACTCTAAGTCAACTAATGGACCTATTTCATCTAGCTTCAAGGATATCTGGTCGCAGTATTTGCGAGTCAGTGCATCTGGAACGACATGATCATGGCCTTTCCGATGACTTATTTTAAAATTGTAACCTTGCAATTGCATAACCCATCTGGCAAGTCTTCCCTTAAGATTTTGTTGTCGCATTAACCAAACTAGACTCGCGTGATCCGTCACGACTTCAAACTCTTGTAATTCCAGATAACAACGAAATTTCTCAATAGCAATAACAGCCGATAAGCATTCGCGCTCCGTTACACTGTAATTACGCTGGGCGGTATTCAGCTTTTTGCTCATAAAAGCAATAGGATTCTCAGATCCATCTGCTGATTTCTGCACCAAGACAGCTCCAATGCCTAAATCGCTAGCATCACAATGCAGATAAAATTTCTTCGAATGAAGCAAGCAAGTCGTCCCTGCCGACATTGTGTATACCCTGTACCAACTAGTTATTATATTAAATGAAGTCAAACATCCTCGAAATAGCAATTAATTTCATAAATAATTTTCTTTAACATGCCGAAACAGAGCACGCATGCTATCTCGCTCACTCTTGCCAGCCAATGTCACCCTAAGCGCTTCAGTACAAAACGCATCAACGTATATCTCCAATATTTATTGTCCGATTTCGACTAAATTTAGTCAGATTATGCACTTTGGCCATAATATTAGGTGTGCCAAATAAGAATGTGATTCCTTAAAAACTGCTCTAATAATTAGTTTTTTCTGAATTGCGGGGGCGGAAGTGGCGAGGCAAAAATTTTAAACTCTCTTGAGCTGCATAGTCACTAGACAAATGATCGAACAACCTCAAAATCGCAATCAATTCAAAACAAAGTTCCCTTTTACATGCAGCAGCAGCGAGCACATGCAATCTCGCTCTTTCTTATCTGCCAATGCCGCCTTGGCATTTCAGTACAAAACGGATATAGGCATATCTTCGATGTTTATTGTCCGATTTCGACAAAATTTGGTCAGTTGGTCCAGTTTGGGTATATAATTAGGTTTACCAAGTAAGAATACGATATCTTGAAAGCAGCCCTAGTTATCGTTTTTTTAAATTGCGGGGGCGGAAGTGGGCGTGGCTAAAATTTGAAACAAACTTGACCTGCTTTGACATTAGACGGATGCTCACACCAAATTTGGTAGCTCTAGCTCTTATAGTCTCTGAGATCGCGTGGCTCATACGGACAGACGGACAGACGGACAGACGGACATGTCTCAATCGACTCGGCTGTTGATGCTGATCAAGAATATGTATACTTTATGGAGTCGGAAACGCTTCCTTCTGCCTGTTACATACATTTTAGCGACTTTAATATACCCTTTTACCCTATGGGTACAGGGTATAAAAATCGGGATTATGTAAAACTGGCGCAGTTGTCAAAACGTCTTTAATTTTTTCAAATGCAATTTGAGCTTCCATGCTCCAGAAAAACTTTTTCTTGACCGACAACAAGTTGGTGATTGGAAAAGTTAGATCAGAAAAGTTAGGTATGAACCTCCGATACCAGCCGACTAGTCCAAGGAAACCTCGAGCTTGTCTTAATGTCTTAGGACTAGGCCATGACCTAATAGCTTCTACTTTGTCCGGATCTGTTGAAATACCTCCGTTACCTAACACATATCCTAGATACTTGACTTGCGTAACACAAAAATTTACTTTTTCCCAGATTAAGAGTTAAATTAGCTTTTCGAAATCGTTCAGACAATAGTGTTAAAACCCTCATATGTTCCTCGAAGGTATCTGACACTACCAAAAGGTCATCTAAATATCCGAATGCACAGTATTTTAATTCTGGAGGGATTACCTCGTCCATCAATCTGCACATTGTCTGTGACGCATTGCATAACCCAAACGGCATAGCAACAAATTGGTATAACGGCCGACCAGGGATGGTGAAAGCTGTTAAAGCCTTCGACTCCTCCGTCAGTGCTATTTGCCAATATGCGTCCTTCAAATCTATTTTTGATATAACGTTAGCCTTCGGCAAACGAGCTAAAATTCCATCAATACTAACTAGGGGATATGCATCCTTCACAGTGACTTCATTTATTTTTCTAGCATCCAAACAAACTCGAACTTTACCTGGCTTGATGACAATTCGCATGGGCGAACTCCATGGACTTGATGATGGTTCAATTACTCCTAATTTTAACATACGATCTATTTCGCCATAGAGCAATTTCTCTACTGCCGGCTATACGGTATAAAACCTCTGTTTTATTGGTTTGGCTTCTCCTACATTAATTTCATGTTTTATTAATGATGTTTTTCCTAAACCCTGTGCTTCAAAACTTGGAAAAAGGGATATAACAAAATCAAGCTTCTGTTGCTGTTCTCTGCTCAAAGTATATTTTTCTACATTAACCTCATTTACATCAGGCGTTGTCGCCTCAACCGTAGCCACTAATCCTGGCGCTAATTCAAATAATTTCCAAAAATCTACACCTAAAATGACTCGTTTACTTATGGATGGGATTATCCAAAATTTAATAGGCTTAGTGTTATTCTTAAACCTAACGTCTACAGTAATATTTCCTATAACTGAATGGCTTGCCCCGTCTGCAGTTTTGATGCTACCCGAATTTCTTTTAAAACCTTGAAAATCGTTCCAATTTACCTGTGCCAAATTTGACCCAATGCAGCTAATATTAGCTCCGGTATCCAACAGACCTAATTCTTCATATTGCAAAAACGACACAGGTGCATAAAAACGACCATCAACTCCTTCGGTGATCATGCAGCAAGATAATAATTTTTTCGTGGCTTTCACTTCTTTCCAATACTTTCGCGCTCGAATTGTCGACCGCCTTTTCAACTTTTCAGGCTCATTCGAAAAAATTTTGTTCCTAACTTGTTCATAATTTCTCAAGCGCTCACTATAACTCCTATTCCTTAATTCATTGTGTTTCATATCCTCCTTTAATTCTATATGATCTTGTATATTTTCTATTACAATCACGTTTGAACTACTCTCTTTCGGATCTGTTATCATTGGATAACCATCCATAGACTCTTTTTCGAGTATTTTAATTACTTCGGGGCCATCCGATCCTAAGAGTCGAATGGACCCTTGACCGAGTTTCCCGTTCGCTTGGCTATACAGTGGGGACATCGGGGCTTGTACACATTCTTCGCTCCACAGCCATAACAAAATACTTTGGGGTGCTCAGTACATCCCAATCATCATCCCAACAGTGCCCTTCTTTATCGCAGTTCCAGCAAACACACCGTCGAATGGGTCTAGAAATTGCTTCTACCTCAACCTCTTCGGTATAAGAATCTGTTAATTCCTCTAACTTATCTATTTCATTTACTCGCTTACGCCGCTGTCCTTCACCTGAATATCTTGTAGCGTCTCTCATACTATATTCTTCTGCTAATAAGTTCTCTCGCATTTGCACTAACTTTCTCAACTGGCTAACAGATTTGAGTTCTTCATATAATATTTGATGACGAATATCAATACGTAAGTTTCGACTCAAAATTCGCAATAAACGAGGTTCTTCTAACGGTTGTGAAAGTCGGCTGCCAATTTTCATTATAGCTTCATAAAAAGCATCAAAGTTTTCTCCTACCAGTTGTTTACGCGACCTCATATCTTCTTCAATCTCTTCGTCTAATCGGTAATCCTGAAATTGACGCTTTAAAGCGGTGCAAAAGCTAATCCACTCTATCGCCCCTACTTCTTTACGATATTGCCAGTACCATTCCTTGACTTTTCCTACCAGCAATAAATGCAAATTCCTACACACTGGTTCATAATCGTTTCCCAGGCTATCAAAGTAAAAGACCGAACTCTGTATAAAAATTCATCAACCGTTAGGCCTGTCTGAGTTCCATCAAATCTTAAATTCCAGCTTTGTATAAGTTGAGCCACCCTTTCTGGACTCAATTTGCAACTTCCTTGATTCGGCAGTCTGGCCGTGCCTGAGCTTAGTCTCTGCTGACCTATCATAGTGTTTTGCTGACTTTGCCCATTGGAACTAGGTGCTTCAAATGACATTTCCGACATTTTCCTTTCGATAACTTCTTCTAATTTTTGCACGATTAATTCATAATCAACAGTTAATGGGTCCCTTCTGGTTTCCTCATCTGCTCCAGCCAAGTCAACGTTTGATCTTGGAGGATTTCCTCGATCTTGCCTCCTCGAATTGGTTCTTGGTCTACCTCGACTACGCTGAGATTCCGGAGGATGCTCATTTCTCTGCCTCCCTTGGCTACGCGTGTTGTATGCTTTAGGAGTGGCTCCAGTACTCAAACCTAATGTTCCTGCACTCGCTGTTGCTTCGAACCCACATTGGTTTTCCTCAAATCCTTTTGATGAACCAAAAGTTTACAAATTGGACATTCTGGATTTTCGGTAATAATTTTTATAATGCAATCCCAATGAAACATATGATCACAGTTTGTAATAGCTCCAATCTCGAACGCGCCTATCTTTTGTGAACAGATAGTGCATTGGTATTCGGCTTGGGCTCCTTGATTTTCGACGTCTGCTTGTGTATTTAATCTTATCAGATCCTCTTCACTACGCCCTATTAAAGCCATGATGATATGGATTTAATTTTTTTGTGTCTGAATTAAATAATGTTATATCAGAGATTTCCGAATTACGGTTAATAGAATTAAATATAAATATTTATAAATTACGGGTTCCCTTCCGCAAGAAAATTGGATAATATCTTTTTCATTTTTTGTGCTATCGGTCATGTTAAACAAATAAGAAATAGAAAATAGAAATTTACAAAATAAGCAAAAAAAGAAAAGTACTAATACATATCCCTCGCAAGCCGCTAACTCTGTTGTATGGACCGGACCTTTAACCGATGCCTATATTCAATCAAAGCTGAACTCTTACCAATGGGTCTTAGCTTTCTTTCCGCTAATACAAACAAAACAAAATTTTATGTAGTTTATCAACGACTATGTGTCATTCGCACGAACTACTCGACGTCTTGCCAAATATCGTGATCAGTCTGACAACCGCAGTCAAAGTCAACCATTCACAAAATAAATTCACTTTCACACCCCTGTAGACTTTTTTTTTTTTTTTCTTAAAAAAAACTAATCAAGGCTGCTTGCTGAATCAATATCATTTGTTTTGTATGACAGAAGACTCTTCGTGACCTTATTGCTTTGGTCAGAAAATTCGACGTTGCATCAAATATCTGATTCCTAAAACAAATGTTCCCGAAGATTGGAAAACACCTTGGGTAATTTGTCTTCCCAGCGCTTTCGGTCCAATGCCAAAATACTGTTCGGCTTTTACCTTTAGGTTAACCATCTTTTAAGAAAAGGATATATCACATTTAATTAGTGACGCTAACTCAGCTAGTCTGTCTTACCATTGAGTCAGCCCCACGTTGGGCGCCATATAATATGTAATGAACAAGCGGGCAAACTGACTATCATAGACAAACAGTCATTCCAAATTGTCTCAGAAGGTTATAGATTCGGAGAAGAGCGTCGTATGGGGCAATCGGAAACGGCCAGCAAAACAGCCTGTGGGGGGGTTCTTTTCCTATCTCCTAGTCCTCTTCCGAATACATATCACATTGTGATTGATCCCTAGCCAATAAACACAGAAAAGATTAACATGACACGATATCGTTGCAAAGATGTAACTGCAACATGGCTTCTGTACCCTCCCTACCTGAGCTCTCCATTAATTGGTAATGCCATCATTCTCGAATAACTCCCAAAAGTTGTCCATTATCCCATTTCCCTACGTTCGGAAACCCAACGCTTTAATTTAACAATTCATTATGATTTTATTCCTTCATTTATGTACAGTAATAATTTTTCATTGTGACTTCGAAAACTTTATACTCATTAAATTACATCGATATCTCTGTAAACTTCATTACGTTGGCATGTAGTCAAACAAAAAATGCTCATACAAACTAAAATTTATACAATTAAATTGAATTTAACATTTAAATTATATATGTATGAAAAAAAAAAAAATAATAACTAAGATAATTTCATTAACCAACAATCAAGGCGCAACTAACGGTCGATCAATGTAAGTCACTTAGGATGGCCGCGCCCTTGCAAGCATCTCCAAACAAAAATTATTAAATTAAACTACTCGAACTAAATCAGCTGTTATTCTCTTTTTTTTCTTTTTCTTTAAATCTTCATTGCAAGCGATTTTATATTGTTTTTGTTGTAATATTCTTTCTACGAATCTGACGTTAGCACGTGACTAAATATTCACATTCTTCTTTTTGCCTTTTGGCTTTACTAAGCAATCACCTCACTCATCGCGACTAGTGGTTACTCTTGCGAAATATTTTCTTTCTTTCGTCTTTTTTTTTTTTTTACTTTCACTTTTATGTTTTATATCATTGTGGACTTTAGAAATGTTAACAAGGGACAATTATGCTTCACTTACCCCTCGATGTATCCGATGAAGGCCTTCGATGGATGACACGCTGTTGAGGAGACTGCCAAAATATATTGCAGTTCACTTTTTCAGTATGCCTTGCATACTCATTAAAATCTGATGGAAATAATTAAACATGTTAAAATTTCTGTCGTCACAATGCAAAAATAAAAAAAATAAAATTTGTTGGCCTTTAAAACCAAATATTTCGAATTACCGCTTTTCTTTTTACCACAACTTCGCAATTTTCCCTGAACTTCGCTCTAAACGATTTCCCTCATTTGTGCTAAGGTTTTGGCCACCCAGAGTAACTGCTACGACCTTTTCCTTTCGCCAACAAGACTTCTTAACAAAGACAAGCGGTATATGGTCCGCCCTGGTGCTCCCTCTCCGTCTTCTCGTCTCGGCTTTGCTTCTTCACGTTTCTTTTCCTCTTTGATTCTTCTCGTGGTCCGCCTACGCAGCGGCGCATGCGGTTAGCCCTTCGCTGTCGCTTAGCAGGTGAATACTGCTTTATGCTTAATAGAATTCAAGGGCTATCAATATCGGCCGCTCTACGTCTTCTATTCGATGCGTCTCTTCCAAATTTGTCGCTCCCTCTTCACATGTGCCTGTATATGCACCGGCGGTACATCCAAGGCGATGAGCTTTTGCCAAATTGATGACACTAGACTTTTGCTCTATCCCTCTCGCTTTAACGTATTGGCTGCTTCTGCCTTGACTTCTTTTTGTCTTATTTTTTCTTTTAAGTATTTGGAGTCAATTTAGACTCAGAAAAATTGGGGGGTCTTTGCTGGGGACAAAAAATTATCAACACTGACTCTAGCTAAATAAACCCTTTGGCTTACCTTGCAAAAAAGAAAAGCTCTAAGCTTGAATTATGCATCCAGTTGCACCACTAATTAGCACTTAACTTTCACTAAAATATTTGCACTCACGGACTGCATGGGTTAACAATTTATACTTTCAGACAAGTACGTCTGGTCACGAGGGTTAATCAAGTTGAAAAGAATCCTGAACGGAAAACAGTCTCAAGGCTTAACCTTGCAAAAGAAATTTTGACACCTCCTGTCAAAATTGACAAACAAATTCGCCGCTCCTTTAGGTCAGATTTTCGCCTCCCTACTGATCGAGTGAATCGGTATGCGGGAAAACTACAGCATTAAATAATCCATAAAAAAAAAAAATTCCTCACAAGTCCAGCACGGACACGACCTTAGAGGCGTTCAGGCATAATCCAACGGACGTAGCGTCATACCACTGTTCGCTCGAACAAGTATTGTGCCATTGGTCCATACCTGCGGTTCCTCTCGTACTACGCGGGAATGCTGTCGCAACAACGTTTTGTCATTAGTAGGGTAAAACTAACCTGTCTCACGACGGTCTAAACCCAGCTCACGTTCCCTTGCATGGGTGAACAATCCAACGCTTGGTGAATTTTGCTTCACAATGATAGGAAGAGCCGACATCGAAGGATCAAAAAGCGACGTCGCTATGAACGCTTGGCCGCCACAAGCCAGTTATCCCTATGGTAACTTTTCTGACACCTCTTGTTAAAAACTCTTTAAACCAAAAGGATCGATAGGCCGAGCTTTTGCTGTCCCTGTGTGTACTGAACACTAAGATCAAGTCAGCATTTGCCCTTTTGCTCTATGTGTGATTTCTGTCCGCACTGAGCTGGCCTTGGGACACCTCCGTTATTATTTGAGAGATGTACCGCCCCAGTCAATCTCCCTACCTGGCAATGTCCTTGAATTGGATCATACCTGAGTAATTGGAGTTATACCAAAAATTTGGAATTGAAAATACATAAATGCATTCTCTCATTAAAGAATTTGTTTGCGATTATATAACAAACTCGTGATACTTTGATCAAGAAGCTTGCATCAAAACCCAATACCATAAGATATAATAAATATATCCGTATAATGGCTAGGAAATGATACACGTTCCATTTAATCAAGTAAATAAGGAAACAATAAGAGTAGTGGTATTTCATTGACGATATTAAACACAAGGAAAAATATCTCCCACTTATTCTACACCTCTTATGTCTCCTTACACTGCCAGATTAGAGTCAAGCTCAAAAGGGTCTTCTTTCCCCGCTAATTATTCCAAGCCCGTTCCGGGCTTTCGCTAGATAGTAGATAGGGACAGTAGGAATCTCGTTAATCCATTCATACGCGTCACTAATTAGATGACGAAGCATTTGGCTTTTTTTTTTTTTTTTTTTTTTTTTTTTGATCGCCAAGCTAGGGAAATCTTCGAAAGATACTAGGTTCTCCTAGCTTGCACGATTCACTGCTTCTTCAGAAAATACTCACGGTGGAAATTCTACAGCGCCTACGTACTAAAACCCTCCTCGTGTTTTCCACTTGCGCGATGTTTGTACCTTTGATGTTATGCCAAGGTAGCAAGCAAATAATGAACCAGGTATTTGGTCAAGTCCAAGCTCGAGAGTATCCGCAATAATGCATGAACTGTTTAAAGCACAGTAATCCTCCTTTCACTACTCTGACACTGATGATATTGCTATCACCGGTGATGAGGAGATCCTTCGCAATCAATCGTTTAACCGACTGACCGCTCCAAATTCCTCTCCAGTTGAGTGTTGCGGAGTGGAACTCGATGTTACCAGTCACTCCAAAAATTCGCCGCAATTCCGGACGTACGTCCTGTCTGTCATACCTTTCGACTTTACGCTGATGCGCATCATCTAAGGAAAGTCGGTCTGTCACAACCTGTGCGTCAATCACATAAGCGTGATTCTGTCGGATAGCCACCAGGTCAGGTTTATTTAATTCGGTCTCGCACTGAAGACTTGGTTCAACATGGACGACGTAGCCTTTCCGCTCAAGTCCCCGCTTAAGGGCATTTACTACGCCGTTGTGTCTAACTATCCGCCTCCCGTGCGTACGATAGCATTGCTGCAAGATGTGGTTTGTTGTCTCGGGAGCATCACATCCTGCACGACACCGTCTCCCCAATTCGTGCCTTCCCCTCGTAGTACGAGACTTCGAGGGTAGGGCATTTATCCTCAGCTTGATTCCGTTTAAATATTCCTTTCCTGTTACCAAACTCTTCACGCTTCACGGAGACCGCTACCATCAACAGACATGTGCAACCTGTTTGCCCAGTACGAATCTATCTCTGCACGAGTGAGCAGCCTACCAATTCCCGCTCGTAATCTATCCCGGGCCCTTTGAATCTCGTCGTCAATGAAGGAGCTGGCTACCTCGGATTGCTCGAGGTGAGGCCATTTGATATTGCTCAATCGTTTCAGAAGTAGCATCGGCGCTGTCCATCGTAATGATGGAATCCCGAGAGAGTCATAGTTACTCCCGCCGTTGACCCGCGCTTACTTGAATTTCTTCACTTTGACATTCAGAGCACTGGGCAGAAATCACATTGTGTCAACACCCGCTAGGGCCATCACAATGCTTTGTTTTAATTAGACAGTCGGATTCCCCAAGTCCGTGCCAGTTCTGAATTGATTGTTAATTGATTATCGTTTTAATTTAAAAGAACTAATTAAAATTAATTAGTATTCTTAAAAATTTTAGCAAGAAAGTTCCACAATTGGCTACGTAACTAAACTATCCGGGGAACAAATAACTATCATAAATGATAGAAACTCTATTTACCCAGAACGAGCACATAAACCATGTTATTGTTTCCCAATCAAGCCCGACTATCTCAATCTTCAGAGCCAATCCTTATCCCGAAGTTACGGATCTAATTTGCCGACTTCCCTTACCTACATTATTCTATCGACTAGAGACTCTTCACCTCGGAGACCAGCTGCGGATATTGGTACGGCCTGTTGAGAAGTTTGCGTATCCCCACCATAAATTTTCAAGGTCCGAGGAGAAAATATCGACACAACAGTATATGTCATGCTCTTCTAGCCCATCTACCATATCTCTCTGCGAAAGACTTCCATGGTAGTACGGCTATAAAACAGAAAAGAAAACTCTTCCGATACCTCTCGACGGCTTCTTTATGGTCGTTCCTGTTGCCAGGATGAGCACGAGGCCCATATTTAATAACAAACGGATACTCAACAGGTTACGGAATTGGAACAGTATTCCCTTTCGTTCAAAATTATTCAAGTTTTTTATATTTGCAATATATAAATTATTATGACTTTATTAACTTGAAAATTTTCGGCTTTCGCCTTGAACTTAGGACCGACTAACTCGTGATCAACCACTGTTCACACGAAACCCTTCTCCACTTCAGTCCTCCAAGGTCTCATTCGGTTATTTGCTACTACCACCAAGATCTGTACCAATAGCGGCTCCATGCAGGCTTACGCCAAACACTTCTATGCACACCATTGTACCTTCCTACTCACTAAAGTTTCAAAATTTATATTATTAAATAATATAAATCATCTACTTTAGCGGTAATGTATAGGTATACAACTTAAGCGCCATCCATTTTAAGGGCTAGTTGCTTCGGCAGGTGAGTTGTTACGCACTCCTTAGCGGATTTCGACTTCTATGATCACCGTCCTGCTGTTTTAAGCAACCAACGCCTTTCATGGTTTCTGTATGAGTTGTTAATTTGGGCACCGTAACATTACGTTTGGTTCATCCCACAGCGCCAGTTCTGCTTACCAAAAGTGGCCCACTGGGCACATTATATCATAACCTTAAACTTCATATCAAGAAAGTTAAGGTTCTTACCCATTTAAAGTTTGAGAATAGGTTAGGATCGTTTCGACCCTAAGGCCTCTATTCATTCGCTTTACCAGATAAGATTATTTTATATAACATTTAAATGCACCAGCTATCCTGAGGGAAAATTCGGAAGGAACCAGCTACTAGATGGTTCGATTGGTCTTTCGCCCCTATACTCAATTCTGACAATCGATTTGCACTTCAGAACTGTTTCGGTCTTCCATCAGGGTTTCCCCTGACTTCAACCTGATCAAGTATAGTTCACCATCTTTCGGGTCACAGCATATATGCTCAAGGTACGTTCTAGTTAGAGGTATAAATAATATAAATATTATTACACATAACTTTTTAGAACGCCCCGGGATTGTGTTAATTAACTATAAATAGCTAAAAAACTAATCCCATTATTAGTCAAGTTAATTATGCTATTAGGTTTATATCTCAATAACTTGCACATATGTTAGACTCCTTGGTCCGTGTTTCAAGACGGGTCCCGAAGGTATCCTGAATCTATCGCATTGTTAATCGTACAAGTGCATATAATAAACATAGAAAATCAATGATAATCATGCTATTATATAATTGTAAAAAAATTAACGCACTGTATTCATATAAATCTATCAACACTTTATCAAATTAATGACATTTATTTTATGTTAAATTGCAAGCAAAATAAATTAAATAAACTATAAGTCATATTTTATGATAAATTTGGTTTATATTAATAGATTACAATGTCCTTATATGGAAAAAATGCACACTATTATTATAATATTATTTAAATATTAAAATTTTAATGATGACGGATAATCCATAACGGATATTCAGGTTCATCGGGCTTAACCCCTAAGCAGTTTTCACGTACTAGTTAACTCTCTATTCAGAGTTCTTTTCAACTTTCTATCTCAACTTTTACTATCGGTCTCATGGTTATATTTAGTTTTAGATGGAGTTTACCACCCACTTAGTGCTGCACTATCAAGCAACACGACTCTTTGGAAACACCATCTAGTAATCATTAATGTTATACGGGCCTGGCACCCTCTATGGGTAAATGGCCTCATTTAAGAAGGACTTAAATCATTAATTTCTCATACTAGAATATTGATGCTCCATACACTGCATCTCACATTTGCCATAAAGACAAAGTGACTTAGTGCTGAACTATTTTCTTTTCGCTCGCCGCTACTAAGAAAATCCTTGTTAGTTTTCTTTTCCTCCCCTAATTAATATGCTTAAATTCAGGGGGTAGTCCCATATGAGTTGAGGTTGTATATACACAAATATAAATATATAATTTTCTTTTATATATTGAAACCATTAATATATTTCTATTATGTGAAGAATAATAATATTTACTTAATTTTTTTTTTCATAACAAATCATTAATAAGAGGCAATTCTAGATGAAAAAAAAAAACATTTTTTTTTTATGCTAGACATTCCTCAGTATTATAAGAATTGAAAATGAAATTAATATACATCTTCGTTTTTCTCATACTTGAGAGATAATGTGTTTCATTTATAATTAATATTATGAAAATTTATTATATTAAATATAAAAATTTCCAATAATATACCATGTGTTTTAAAATTTTGTAAAATATTAAAACAACTTATTGAGCATAGTCTTACAACCCTCAACCATATGTAGTCCAAGCAGCACTCTAAAATAAATTAAAGTACCATAACAGCATGGACTGCGATATGCGTTCAAAATGTCGATGTTCATGTGTCCTGCAGTTCACACGATGACGCACAGTTTGCTGCGTTCTTTATCGACCCATGAGCCGAGTGATCCACCGCTTAGAGTGAATATATTTAGTTTTTATTTCATTACGTCAATAAAATTTTTATTGAAAGAAATTAAAAATACACCATTTTACTGGCATATATCAATTCCTTCAATATATTCTTTATCCCAATATAATGTTGCGAAATGTCTTAGTTTTACATAATTGATTGCATACTGGGGTTGTTGAATAATATATATTAAATTTTTGCATTATTGTATACGATCGACATATGTAAAACATTAACCTTTATAAACCAGGTACAACATTTTATTCTTGGGTTGTTGCTTTAACCATTGTATGCAAATAAACCAATAATAAGCAATACAATACGCAACGCGTGTACATTATGGTACATATACACGCCGAAAAATAATAATGTTTTAATTTTGCATATTTAAGTTTTTATTTATATTGAATATAACAATATTATTTTTCGTATTTTTAAATTTGGTGTTATATATATATTTAATAACGGTTGGAACATACAATAAGCAAGCAAGTCGTCCCTGCCGACATTGAGTATACCCTGTACCAACTAGTTATATTAAATCAAGATCGGCATCAACTTAATTCAAAATTTCTTTTTAATGCAGCAACAGCTACCGCATGCTATCTCGCTCACTCTTTTCAGCTAGTGTCGCCTTGGCAATTCAGTTCAAAATGCATATTCGTATATCTTCGATATTTATTGTACGATTTCGACTAAATTTGGTCAGATAATGCATTTTGGCCACATTGTTGGATGTGCCAAATAAGAATGTGATTGCTTTAAAACTTCTCTAGTAAATCGTTTTTTCTAAATTGCGGGGGCGGAAGTGGGCGTGGCAAAAATTTTAAACTCTTGATTTGCGTAGGCACTAAACAAAAGTTCGAACACTCTCGAAATAGCAATCAATTCAAAACAAAATTCCCTTTTACATGCAGCAGCAGCGAGCGCATGCTATCTCGCTCTTTCATATCTGCCAATGTCGCCTTGGCAATTCAGTACAAAATGCAAATGGCTATATCTCCGATGTTTATTGTCCGATTTGAATAAAATTTGGTCAGTTAGTGCATTTTGACTATATAATTATGTCTACCAAATAACAATTGGATATCTTTATTACAGCTCTTGTAAATTGATTTTAAAATTTTCTTTTTTTCATTTGCGGGGGGCGGAAGTGGGCGTGGCTAAAATTTAAAACAAACTTGACCTGTGTAGACACTAGACGGATGTTCACACCAAATTTGGTAGCTCTAGCTATTATAGTCTCCGAGATCTAGGTGTTCATACGGACAGACGGACGGACAGACGGACAGACGGACATGTCTCAATCGACTCGGCTGTTGATGCTGATCAAGAATATATATACTTTATGGGGTCGGAAACGCTTCCTTCTGCCTGTTACATACATTTTAGCGACTTTAATATACCCTTTTACCCTATGGGTACAGGGTATAATAATGATCCTTCCGCAGGTTCACCTACGGAAACCTTGTTACGACTTTTACTTCCTCTAAATAATCAAGTTCGGTCAACTTTTGCGAAACAACCGTAACACACAAGGCGTCACAGTGATCACGTCCGGAGACCTCAATAAATAATTCAATCGGTAGTAGCGACGGGCGGTGTGCACAAAGGGCAGGGACGTAATCAATGCGAGTTAATGACTGACATTTACTAGGAATTCCAAGTTCATGTGAACAGTTTCAGTTCACAATCCCAAGCATGAAAGTGGTTCAGCGGTTTACCCGGACCTCTCGGTCTAGGAAATACAGCCCAGGACATCTAAGGGCATCGCAGACCTGTTATTGCTCAATCTCATTATTGCTAGACGCAATTTGTCCATTTAAGAAGCTAGTGTCCTTATAATGGGACAAACCAACAGGTACGGCTCCACTTATATAAACACATTCAAACACAATAAACATTTTACTGCCACCATGAATGAAGGCAATATAAGCTTCAACACCATAATCCTGAAGATATCTATTTAATATATTTGAGTCTTGTTCGTTATCGGAATTAACCAGACAAATCACTCCACAAACTAAGAACGGCCATGCACCACCACCCATAGATTCGAGAAAGAGCTATCAATCTGTCTTACACACTTACGTTCGGACCTGGTATGCTTTCCCGTGTTGAGTCAAATTAAGCCGCAGGCTCCACTCCTGGTGGTGCTCTTCCGTCAATTCCTTTAAGTCTCAGCTTTGCAACCATACTTCCCCCGGAGCCCAAAAGCTTTGGTTTCCCGGGAAGCGACTGAGAGAGCCATAAAAGTAGCTACACCCAATTGCTAGCTGGCATCGTTTATGGTTAGAACTAGGGCGGTATCTGATCTCCTTCGAACCTCTAACTTTCGTTCTTGATTAATGAAAACATCTTTGGCAAATGCTTTCGCTTAAGTTAGTCTTACGACGGTCCAAGAATTTCACCTCTGGCGTCGTAATACTAATGCCCCCAAACTGCTTCTATTAATCATTACCTCTTGATCTGAAAACCAATGAAAGCAGAACAGAGGTCTTATTTCATTATCCCATGCACAGAATATTCAGGCATTTGAAGCCTGCTTTAAGCACTCTAATTTGTTCAAAGTAATTGTACCTTGCAGGTTTGTAAATAGGAGGAATATATAAAAAAATACAAGTATTTAATTATATATAAGAACTCCACCGATAATACGCTTACATACATAAAGGTATAGTACTAACTACAATTGTAAGTTGTACTACCCGTATGAAGCACAAGTTCATCTACGAACGTTTTAACCGCAACAACTTTAATATACGCTATTGGAGCTGGAATTACCGCGGCTGCTGGCACCAGACTTGCCCTCCAATTGGTCCTTGTTAAAGGATTTAAAGTGTACTCATTCCAATTACAGGGCCTTGGATATGAGTCCTGTATTGTTATTTTTCGTCCCTACCTCCCAGAGCTGGGAGTGGATAATTTACGCGCCTGCTGCCTTCCTTAGATGTGGTAGCCATTTCTCAGGCTCCCTCTCCGGAATCGAACCCTGATTCCCCGTTACCCATTGCAACCATGGTAGTTCTAGATACTACCATCAAAAGTTGATAGGGCAGACATTTGAAAGATCTGTCGTCGGTACAAGACCATACGATCTGCATGTTATCTAGAGTTCAACCAATATAACGATCAAATGATCGCTTGGTTTTAGCCTAATAAAAGCACACGACCCAAAAGATCCGTGTTTTAATTGCATGTATTAGCTCTAGAATTACCACAGTTATCCAAGTAACTGTTAACGATCTAAGGAACCATAACTGATATAATGAGCCTTTTGCAGTTTCACTTTTAATTCGTGTGCACTTAGACATGCATGGCTTAATCTTTGAGACAAGCATATAACTACTGGCAGGATCAACCAGAATAATGTTATTTATATATTATATGTACTGTTGATATATATATCAAACAGACATATTAGATTTGATTGGATTTTAAATGATACTAGACAATTTAATATATTTTTGAATAAAACAATAATATATATATGTATATGTCGGAGATATAATAGGGTATTGCAATGTTGTGAATACCTTTTGGTACCGTATCTTATATCTTTTTCCATTTGAGGACTTTAGTGTCCATTTTCTATTGTATTCTCATGATGTTGGTCTGGTAACATTAGGCACAGTTACAGGGAACTATGTCATGTAAGTGTACCAGTGATTATTGTCATGTTAGTTTGACATTGATTACTGAGTCATGGAAGATTGACATTAACTGCTTAGTCATGCAGTTGTTCCTAGTATTGGTGGTGTGACTGTGGTTTTGAACGGGATGACAGCCAAACTGTCATCGGAGTGTGGTTGATGCCGTGGCAGTCAAGCTATTAATAATATAAAAATGCCTAAAAATCAAGGCGATTACCCGGAAATATTGGAAATGTCTCCTACTCCGACATATATAAATTAGTTTCCATTTATTTTCGACGAATATGGTAATAATTTAATTGCACACATTTTCGTTCATTGACATATTTATTCATTAAATTTAATATATAATTATAAATTTCGTTTAAGAATATTTTTATTTTTTTTCCTACATATATATATTTGAAATAAATAATTGTAATTCGATAGTAAATTCATAATTTACTTTAGTTTATCATTAATATAACAAATGTATTGTTAATTATATATTAAGTATCCAAAATTGCCTTTAAAAATCCACATGGATTATGGGATTTAGATATATTTGATAAAAAAGTGTTTATACTTTGTTTTCTTATATTTATATCTGATAAATATAATATTATATGCAGGCTTCACTACTTGGTGGTGCCTTTCCGTCAATTCCTTTTAATTTCAGCTTTTGCAATCTCATATATGTATACTTCCTATGAAGCTGCTGAGAAAGCTATATATGAAAATTTTTTTGGTTAGAACGAGGGGGCGGCGGTATCGAATTGTCTTTATATATCTATATGGATTATGGGATATACATATATTTGATGAAAAAGTAGTGTATATACTTTGTTTTCTGATATATCTGATAAATATAATATTGTTTGCAGGCGCATCACTACTTGGTGTGGGGCCTTTCCGGCAAGTCATCAACGAACTTTAATAGGTTGGTTTTTTTTTTTTTTTTATTTTTACATAACAAAGAATGTATGCTGAAAAAGAAATAATAACTTGCATTTATAAGGTATTTACAGAATTCGCAAACAGGGAAGCCATTGAAAATAAAATAAATCCAGTGAAACTTTTATTTACAAATTCTGGGGATAAGCGTTAACGATAAATCCGGAACCAATTAATATGTAATATAAATTAAATACATAGAGCTTGGCAAGTTCCCTCATTATCTAAAATAGATAAGTAATGCCGCCGCCAAGTTATAATTGCGACACACTAATCATATATAGGGTAATTGTTATAATATAATAATTTACTCTAACAAGTAATGAACATCAACTGTCCATTATGAGTAGGTTTCGTGCCACGTTTTCTATAAATCGACCATTTATGACGAGGGTACCACTCACGTAACAATTTTCGTATGTATTTTTAAAAATACCTTAAGACTTCATAATTTTATATAAATAAATAGACATTGCCGATATTAAATGTATTAAATCATATGAATATGATATATGTACATTTACTTCATTTAATATACCAACGCTCGACATCACACCACATATAGAGGTTTTTTGCCACGTTTTCTGTAAGTCGCGCAGTTATGAAGGAAGGTACCACTCACGTAACAATTTTCATATGTATTTTTAAAAAAACCTTAAGACTTCTCTTTTAAATAAATAAATAGACATTTTTTTTTTTTTTTGTATTTATTTGTTATCCTATAAGGACAATAAGCAAATTATATAGGGAATTAACAATAGCAGGGTGAAGTAACAACAGTGGGTTTCATTAAATTATAATGCAGGTATGGAAGAGAGAAAATACACAAAGTATTGGTTAGATATGACAGAGTAATTTCAGAGTTTCAGAAAAAGATACGTGACGCTGCAGCCCTTCTTCTTGTTTGCAGAGCTCACCAGTCCACGTCTTGTCTGAATGTTAGATCCAGGGGGTGACATCTTTTTAAACGCCTTGTTTGGGTGCTGTTGTCTAGCAGATTAAGGGCCAGTGTGTTATTGTGTGTCTCCAGCCTGGATCAGTGCCGAATGCCGTACCTCCTGATTTCACTGCTGACAGATGGAATGTTTAGGTCTCTTCGGATGACTGAGTTACGAACGAATGCAGGCGCTCCAACAATTCTGCGGAGTAACTTGCTCTGGAAGCGTTGTATAATATTGACATTCGTGTCTGAAGCCGTGCCCCAGAGCTGGATGCCATAAGTCCACACCGGTTTAATTATGGCTTTGTACAGCAGCACCTTATTGCGGATGCTGAGCTGTGATTTGCTGCCGATGAGCCATTGCATCTTAGCCAGCTTTAAGTTGAGCTGAGCACGTTTTGTTTTTTAGATGCGCTTTCCAGTTTAATCGCCTGTCCAGAGTAAGGCCCAGATATTTGACCGAGTTTACGCTCGGGAGAAGCGTCCCATGAAGACTGACCGGGGGGCAGTCGAGCCTGCGTGTGGCGAAGGTCATATGCAGGGACTTGTCCGTGTTTATAGCAATGTTCCACCTGTTAAGCCAGGGCTCAAGTATGAGCAGTTGATCCTGTATGATTTCAATTCAATAATATATGAAATTTTCATTTAATATTCAATTCAATAATATATGAAATTTCCATTTAATATTCAATAATATATGAAATTTTCATTTAATATTCAATTCAATAATATATGAAATTTTCATTTAATATTCAATAATATATTAAATTTTCATTTAATTCAATTCAATAATATATGAATTTATTTAATATTATAGTATATGAAATTTTCATTTAATATTCAATTCAATAATATATGAAATTTCCATTTAATATTCAATAATATATGAAATTTTCATTTAATATTCAAAACAATAATATATGAAATTTTCATTTAATATTCAATAGATATTTTTATTTAAATTATTCATATATTTCCATTCAATATTCAATAATATATGAAATTTTCATTTAATATTTAAAACAATAATATATAAAATTTTCATTCAATATTCAATAATATATGAAATTTTCATTTAGTATTCAATTTAATAATATATGAAATTTTCATTTAATATTCAATTCAATAATATATGAAATTTTCATTTAATATTCAATAACATATGAAATTTTCATTTAATATTCTGTTCACGCCAGAAAGGGTGACCAGCAGGGGAAAGAAGAAGGCTTTTGCCACTATCCCCGAACGGGCACACTGAATTAATTACTAAGCTTAGTTCTATGGAAAACTCCATCTTGTGTGGTTGAGTTTTTTCATCCCCGGTAACTACCATCGCATCCGAGATCTTCTTGGCCTCTTAGTTTTACAATAAATACTTCTAATCGTAAACGCCTTAACATTGTGACCCGGTCCGGTACTTGTTTACAATTCAATCGAGTTAACGCGCGTTTTAATTTCCTTCCACACTTGGGTAATAAGTCTGGGCTCTCAGATCAGAAGCTTCGCCCCGCTACAAACATTGGTCCTTCGAGCCGGATCTCCTTCCACACGCCCCAGCTTCGCATCGGTGAAGAATCTGATAAGTAGAAACACTCTTATTGCCATTCCATTTATTCAACAATACATACACATACATACATACATACATACCTGTAGTTCCCGCTCTTTTTCATAGCGACTTTTCACTCTAATTTGTGTGGACATTCCATTGTCTTTAATTCATCTATCCTGATTTAGTAGCTTATCCTAGCAATTCCAATCCAATTCCTTTTGATTTTTTATTGTTTCCAATACCGACAAAATTATCTACACATATACATATCCATATGCATACGTGAGTGCAAGGGCAAGCTGAAATTAAAAAGTGCTTTAGTTTTCGTGTTTGGCCCAAGATCACCAACAAACTCACCTGTAATTGACTTGGCCATAATTTCGACCGGTGCCCCTTCGTTCCAAAAACTCAAAAAAAAAAAAAAGAAATCCAACCGAAAGTTCTTATTTAAAACACACATTGGTAAATGCATATGCGCCCACACTTGCATATGTACATATGTATGTATATCCATATATGAACACATACACAGGTGCACCGGCATTTACATACTTTGTGTATATAAGACACTACTGCCGTGGCATTTGTTTCCATTGGTTTCCCGCACCAACTTTATAAATTTTTCGGCATTTGCACATCACTTTCACATTAATTCTTTAAATCATTGCGCAAAATTAACTACAAAATTGCAAATTTCCAAAAGTAAACAAACCACCAATTGGCAGCACAGCTGATGTCCATTAGTGGTGGCCCGTGACGATCACAAATCACGACTTCGATCACCGTCACGATAGTTGCTTCTCCAGCAATAAATAAAATAAAAATTAAATTTCTCAAGTATAAATAAATAAATTCCAGAATAAATATTTAAAAAAAAATTTATTCCACTTCCGAATTAATAATTTCTACAATTTCGTGTGTGCGTGACTAATAATTTCCGTCAATAAAATTTAATTTTGTTGACAAATTTCCACAAAAAGTTTGTGCCCTTTCCCGTTTCGTATTTCCACCAAAATCGATTCAAAATATTCCGGTTTTTTATTTTTATAATTAATTTTTCCAAAATCTTAAATCTAATAAAATACCGTGCAATATAAAGCACAGGGCATTCCAGCCACGGACAAATCTTAGCGGCTTTTCGACCCGCTTGCAGCAAATAAAATCATCTGAACAAATAAATCCGAAAGGCTGCAATCGAAATAGCGCTTAATGGTTTTGGTCCGTTTCAACTGGACCACATAAACTACAGTCGCCACACAAATCACATTTTAAAATTATTTATTCTCATTTTTCTGGGATTTCATCTTCAAAATATATATTTTTATTTATTGTTTTTTCCACTCATCGATTTGCCGACGCATCCGTTCGGTTTCCAAATCCGATATCATACAGTCCACTACGGTCAAATTCGTTGACCAACAGGATATCCTTCGTGACTCGATCTAGCTCAATCCAGCTATGCCCACAGATCCTGCTAAAAGCAGCCACAAAACCGATGGTCTAGCAGTGCCTCGTCGATCCACGTCGTCATCCACTCCGCTATCCAATTCCAAGGTATCTCGCAATACCGACACCGTCAAGCATTCCTCCAACGCTCAATCTTCACTAGGCCTTTCCGGCACTACGCCCAAAAGAGCATCCGTCTGCAGTCGCATTCCCTTGCCCGCGCACTCCGACTCTAGCTCCCAATCCATTCCACGCGTCACGGTTTCCGCTCCCACATCCAAAACAATAACCCGATCTGAGTCCCAGCGACTGTCCGAAGCAGCTGACATGTCCGTAAACCACTTTATCGCCGCTTGTCAATCCTGCTAGTCAGGTTCCGTGTATGGTGTGTGGACGCCTGTTTAAGACTAGTAGGGGTCTTGGTGTTTACATGTCACATCGGTACAAAGACGAACTTGATACAGCTCGTCGGAGAGTCGATGTAAACCTCAGGTGGAGTGAGGAAGAAGCGTATTTGTTGGCGAGAAAGGAATTGGAGCTCGAAGCAAGTGGTAATTTGAGGTATATATTGAGAAGCTAGCGGAATACCACACACCGTCGCCCTAGTTCAATCGAGCGAAGAGACCGAGTATCAACAACAGATGCGAATCCAATCATGATACCACAACAGTCGAACTGCGAAATCCTGCGAATACTTCAGGGCTACCGCCCTGTTGTATGCAATCCCCGATGGAGAGCCGAGGTCTTGCAATCTATCATAGATAGTGCGCCTGACTTAGGAAGGGAAACCACTCTCCAACGTTTGTCCATTTATCTCCTGGAAATATTTCCGAAACCCAAGCAAGTTGAACTGTCGAGACCTCCTAGGAGACCTCGCAATAGAAGGCAATTAAGGAGACAACAGTACGCAGCAGTGCAACGTAACTGGGACAAGCATAACGGGAGATGCATAAAATCCTTGCTAGATGGAGCTGATGAGTCGGTATTGCCAAACCGAGAAATTATGGAGCCATATTGGAGGGAAGTAATGTCACAACCCAGCACTTGCTCTTGCGATAACGCCATGTTCCACTTGGAACATTCGCTTGAAAAAGTATGGTCCGCTATTACAGCACATGACCTAAGGGTTAATAAAGTGAAATTATCTTCCTTTCCAGGGCCTGATGAGACTGCTAGGAGTATTCCAATAGGTATTATGCTACGCATAATGAAGCTAATTCTATGGTGCGGCAACATACCCCAACCTATCCGACTGGCCAGAACCGTTTTCATTCCGAAGACGGTGACGGCAAATCGTCCGCAAGACTTTCGTCCATTAACAGTTTCCTCGGTTTTGGTCAGGCAACTAAATGCCATTTTGGCTTCCCGATTGACCTCGTCAGTCAACTGGGATCCGCGTCAGCGAGGGTTCCTACCTACCGATGGATGTGCTGATAATGCGACGATGGTTGATTTAATTTTGCGGGAACATCATAAACGGTGGAAGTCATGCTATATTGCAACACTTGATGTTAGCAAAGCATTTGACTCGGTATCCCACCAATCAGTATACAACACCCTAACTGCATATGGTGCCCCAAAAGATTTTATCGACTACTTACGGAAGTTGTACGAGGGCGGCGGTACCACTCTTAATGGGGAAGGATGGAGATCAGAGGAATTCGTCCCTGCTCGAGGCGTCAAGCAGGGTGACCCTTTGTCTCCTATACTATTCAACTTGATCATTGATTGGTTGCTAAGGTCTTTTCCTGATAGAGTTAGTGCCAAAGTCAGAAATGTCATTACAAACGCGGCAGCGTTCGCAGATGATTTGGTGCTTTTTGCGGAAACTCCAATGGGCCTTCAGAAACTGTTGGACATCACCGTCGATTTCTTATCGTCGGTGGGACTCACCCTTAACGCTGATAAGTGTTTCACTGTCAGTATTAAGGGGCAGGCCAAGCAGAAATGTACTGTCGTTGAACGGCGGTCTTTTTGTGTAGGCTCGCGCGAGTGTCCTTCACTGAAGCGCACAGAAGAGTGGAAGTATCTAGGCATCAGGTTTAATGCGGATGGGCGGGCTCGTTTCGAACCAGCCGACGACTTCGGTCCGAAGCTATTACGATTGTCTCGGGCCCCTCTGAAACCACAACAGAAGTTGTTTACCCTCAGGACGGTCCTTATCCCACAACTCTATCACAAGCTAACCCTTGGGAGTGTGAAGATAGCCGTTCTGAGAAAACTAGACAGGTTGGTATGATCTACCGTTAGGAGATGGCTAGATCTAACACTGGACGTGTCAGTAGCTTTCTTCCACGCCCCCCACACTTGTGGGGGTCTCGGGATTCCATCATTACGATGGACAGCGCCGATGCTACGTCTGAAACGATTGAGCAATATCAAATGGCCTCACCTCGAGCAATCCGAGGTAGCCAGCTCCTTCATTGACGACGAGATGCAAAGGGCCCGGGATAGATTACTAGCGGGAATTGGTAGGCTGCTCACTCGTGCAGAGATAGATTCGTACTGGCCAAACAGGTTGCACATGTCTGTTGATGGTAACGGTCTCCGTGAAGCTGGACATTTTCGCCAGCAACATGGATGGGTTTGTCAGCCCACGCGTTTGGTAACAGGAAAGGAATATTTAAACGGAATCAAGCTGAGGATAAATGCCCTACCCTCGAAGTCTCGTACTACGAGGGGAAGGCACGAATTGGGGAGACGGTGTCGTGCAGGATGTGATGCTCCCGAGACAACAAACCACATCTTGCAGCAATGCTATCGTACGCACGGGAGGCGGATAGTTAGACACAACGGCGTAGTAAATGCCCTCAAGCGGGGACTTGAGCGGAAAGGCTACGTCGTCCATGTTGAACCAAGTCTTCAGTGCGAGACCGAATTAAATAAACCTGACCTGGTGGCTATCCGACAGAATCACGCTTATGTGATTGACGCACAGGTTGTGACAGACGGACTTTCCTTAGACGATGTGCATCAGCGTAAAGTCGAAAGGTATGACAGACAGGACTTACGTACGGAATTTCCGCGAATTTTTGGAGTGACTGGTAACATCGAGTTCCACTCCGCAACACTCAACTGGAGAGGAATTTGGAGCGGTCAGTCGGTTAAACGATTGATTGCGAAGGATCTCCTCATCACCGGTGATAGCAATATCATCAGTGTCAGAGTAGTGAAAGGAGGATTACTGTGTTTTAAACAGTTCATGCATTATTGCGGATACTCTCGAGCTTGGACTTGACCAAATACCTGGTTCATTATTTGCTTGCTACCTTGGCATAACATCAAAGGTACAAACATCGCGCAAATGCCTCGTCATCTAATTAGTGACGCGCATGAATGGATTAACGAGATTCCTACTGTCCCTATCTACTATCTAGCGAAACCACAGCCATGGGAACGGGCTTGGAATAATTAGCGGGGAAAGAAGACCCTTTTGAGCTTGACTCTAATCTGGCAGTGTAAGGAGACATAAGAGGTGTAGAATAAGTGGGAGATATTTTTCCTTGTGTTTAATATCGTCAATGAAATACCACTACTCTTATTGTTTCCTTATTTACTTGATTAAATGGAACGTGTATCATTTCCTAGCCATTATACGGATATATTTATTATATCTTATGGTATTGGGTTTTGATGCAAGCTTCTTGATCAAAGTATCACGAGTTTGTTATATAATCGCAAACAAATTCTTTAATGAGAGAATGCATTTATGTATTTTCAATTTGAAATTTTTGGTATAACTCCAATTACTCAGGTATGATCCAATTCAAGGACATTGCCAGGTAGGGAGTTTGACTGGGGCGGTACATCTCTCAAATAATAACGGAGTTGTCCCAAGGCCAGCTCAGTGCGGACAGAAACCACACATAGAGCAAAAGGGCAAATGCTGACTTGATCTCGGTGTTCAGTACACACAGGGACAGCAAAAGCTCGGCCCATCGATCCTTTTGGTTTGAAGAGTTTTTACGAGTTTTTACGAGTTTTTACGACGTCGCTTTTTGATCCTTCGATGTCGGCTCTTCCTATCATTGTGAAGCAAAATTCACCAAGCGTTGGATTGTTCACCCATGCAAGGGAACGTGAGCTGGGTTTAGACCGTCGTGAGACAGGTTAGTTTTACCCTACTAATGACAAAACGTTGTTGCGACAGCATTCCTGCGTAGTACGAGAGGAACCGCAGGTACGGACCAATGGCACAATACTTGTTCGAGCGAACAGTGGTATGACGCTACGTCCGTTGGATTATGCCTGAACGCCTCTAAGGTCGTATCCGTGCTGGACTGCAATGATAAATAAGGGGCAATTTGCATTGTATGGCTTCTAAACCATTAAAAGTTTATTTTGTAAACGACAATGGATGTGATGCCAATGTTATTTGTGACATAGTAAATTGGGAGGATCTTCGATCACCTGATGCCGCGCTAGTTACTTATTAACACATTATTTAATACAATGACAAAGCCTAGAATCAATTGTAAACGACTTTTGTAACAGGCAAGGTGTTGTAAGTGGTTGAGCAGCTGCCATACTGCGATCCACTGAAGCTTATCCTTTGCTTGATAGTTGCCGGGGATGGAAAAATCAACTTGCCAAGATGGAGTTTTCCATGGAACTTGCCTAGTAATTATACTAGTGTGCCCGTTCGATGATAATGGCGAAAGCCCTCTTCATTCCCCGCTGGTCACCCTTTCTGGCGAGAACATACCGCCCCCCTTGCAACAAGTTGCAATAGCCCGGGTGGACTGGTAAGGATGGGGAGCAGCAACGCTCTGGAGCGCCGAACTAAAGGAGTTCCGCCCGAACTGGACACATAATGGAATTGGATGACCTCAGGATAGAGGTATGCCTCGTGGGCGCTCGGGGTAAGCATTTGGAGTTGGACGAGCCTCGTTGCGGTAGATTCCTCTGTGAAGCACATCGTCGTGCTACGGAAGCCGTGGGATGGAGGAGGGTATAGTGTTTTTCACCACACCGGCGACAGCCCGATTTACTTCTACATAATCCAGTGGAGTGCTCGTGGGCGAGGCAGTTAGGACAGTATTTGTGCTCTAATACTGCCTGTAGTCGCCTTGTCGCGCAGAGATTGAGGAACTGCCGACATTTCCGGAGCGTTTGAACTCCTCCGCAGACCTTGCACAGGTAGGAGTTCTCTCGATGAAGTCCATCGCTTCTTTCGAGACTGGGACGAGCGGTTTTTGGAGACGTGGAAATTTGAGCTGCAGACGTGGACCCAGTGGTCGGCTCAACTGAGGGACCGCACAGAATCCACCCGAATATCGTCTCCAGAGCAAGGAGGTACCCGCAGATGCCCTTTTCGATGCGATTTTCTAAAACGCGGGGGAGAAGATCCACACCGATGATTAAGTCTACTGGAGAACTTTCGTGGAAATGTGGATCTGCATAAGGAAGACGCGGAATGCTCTCCTTTAACGTTGTGGGAACCG
The DNA here is from genome assembly GCA_018903575.1 of Drosophila saltans. Taxonomy (NCBI): domain Eukaryota; kingdom Metazoa; phylum Arthropoda; class Insecta; order Diptera; family Drosophilidae; genus Drosophila; species Drosophila saltans. The sequence goes on from JAEIGH010000205.1 coordinate 98,527, forward strand.
GGCAAGATGAAATCGCGCTAGGAAGGTTGGGCAAGACGAATGCGTGCGCTTCCACGTGTCTGGAAGGATCTCTAGGAGAAGAGATTTCTAGTTCACAAACTTTGTGAGAGTTGGTGGCAACACAATTGGAGATGCCACTTATTTCAGCGTCAGTGACACGGAACCGGGGTCTCACCAGATCGAACATCCTCTTGGATAGGAATGTTCCCTCAGATCCGGTGATGATGATTGATGCCGTATAATTACCATGGCCGTACCCAGCAAACCCTTACGAGGCGTGGATATTCGGAACTTCTGGAGGCCATGGCTTGGATTTGAGCGCTTAACTGACTCTGCAGGGAGAGAATTTGTTAGTTGTCGCCGAGGATTTGTTTTTGGTGGCTGCACACTGGAAGTCGTCACTGTGGAACTATTAAGGCGATGCAAGAGTGTGTGGTGCCGCTCCTGGCATATGCGGCAAGAATGAAGACTGGGACACTCTCGCAATTGATGGCCACGTGCAAAGCAATTAAGACATAAATTCAAATGTTTAATTGCCGCCACTCGTTCTTGCTCGGGCATATCTGCGAATTTTGGACAGACGCGGACCGGATGGTTCTCTCTGCCACACAATTGACAGGAGACCTTATTGACAGTGACGGTAGTGGTCAAAGACTGGAATCTAGTCGGAGGCCCAGATTTGCGGACGGCTGCTGGGATTACTTGTAGCGCAGGCGTGGCCTTTCGACCTTCCAACATTTCTAGAACGCGATACCGATCTATTAGAAAGTTGTTCAGGTCGGACCAGGATGAGAGGTCAGTCTTGTTTGGGATGGATTGTTCCCATGATGCGATGGTGGCGTTGGGCAGTTTGGATGTACACAGCGCGACCAACAAGACGTCCCAGTTCTCCGTGCTAACACCGGATCGCGTGAGCATGGTTAAGCACCCTTGGATGGTAATCTGAATATCTTTCAGGGCGGCGCAAGTCTCGTGAACGACTTCTGGAAGGTTAAAGAGAATTTTCATCTGGCTGGCAACAAGCTGTCTCTTGTTTTCAAACCGAGCTTGAAGATTCTCCCAAGCCGCATGAAAACCGTCGTTGGTCAATGGGGAGCTGGAAACGATCGCCTTTGCCTTGCCGCGCGTTTTGGACACCAGATGATACAGCTTCTCAACTGGTGCCAATCGTGGATTGTTCACGTACATGGCAGTGAACAGGTCGCGGAAAGTGGGCCACTGATTATAGTCGCCCGTGAAAACGTCCACCTCAGACGGAGGTAGCCGATAACCAGCATGCACGTGCTGTTCTCGGATTTCGGGGGCGTTCTGGGACGCAGGAGTTGTAGTGGACGGCTGGAGTCGCTTTATGCGTTCTCCTAAGGTGCTTCCGCACCGTACGTACACCATATATACGTATGCATATTTGGATTGCACCGTCACCAAATTGGATTTGCTTTCTTCGCTCGCGTTAGCAGGATTCGACTCTGCTCCATAGGACCTTTGTCTGCTCCAAGTGCATTTTCATTGAAAACAATGGCACATCACCCTCGAGGGTGCCCATTAAGTTGACCTCGAAATCGGTCAGACCGTCACAAGCGGCGATAAAGTGGTTTACGGACATGTCAGCTGCTTCGGACAGTCACTGGGACTCGGATCGGGTTGTTGCTTTTGAGGTGGGAGCGGAAACCGTGACGCGTGGAATCGATTGGGAGCTAGAGTCGGAGTGCGCGGACGAGGGAATGCGACTGCAGACGGATGCTCTTTTTGGGCGTAGTGCCGGAAAGGCCTGGTGCTGATTGAGCGTTGGAGGAACGCTTGACGGTGTCGGTATTGCGAGATACCTTGGAATTGGATAGCGGAGTGGATGGCGACGTGGATCGACGAGGCACTGCTAGACGATCGGTTTTGTGGCTGCTTTTAGCAGGATCTGTGGGCATAGCTAGATAGAGCTAGAACGAGTCACGAAGGATATCGTGTTGGTCAACGAATTTGACCGTAGTGGACTGTAATATATATCGAATTTGGAAACCGAACGGATGCGTCGGCAAATCGATGAGTAGAATAACAATGAATAAAAATATATCTTTATGTAGATGAAATACCAGCAAAAATAAAAATAAATAATTTTATAAAATTTTAAATAATTTTTTAAAATGTGATTTGTGTGGTGACTGTAGTTTATGTGGTCCAGTGGAAATGGTCCAAAACCATTAAGCGCTATTTCGATTGCAGCTTTTCGGATTAATTCATTCAGATGATTTTATTTGCTGCAAGCGGATCGAAAAGCCGCTAAGATTTGTCCGTGGCTGGAATGCCTGTGCTTTATATTGCACGGTATTTTATTAGATTTAAAATTCTGGGAAAATTAATTATAAAAATAAAAAACCGGAATATTTCGAATCGATTACGCTGGAAATACGAAACGGGAAAGGGCGCACTTTTTTGGGAAATTTGTCAACAAAATTAAATTTTATTGACGGAAATTATTAGTCACACGCACACGAAAATGCCGAAATTATTAATTCGGAATTGGAATAATTTTTTTTTTTTTTTTATATATTTTTAATAATTTTTATTTTTTTTTGAAAAGAAAATTATAATTTATTTAATAAATGGAGGAGGAACAAACAAACGAGAAAGGGAAGGAGGGGGGAATGAGCGACAGGCGGGGCCCAAAACAAAAACACCAAAGGGGCCAACAGTGGGGGGGTTTATTTTAGGTTTGAGAAAATTAATTATAATTAATATAATTTAAAAAAAAAAAAAAAAAAAAAAAAAAAAAAAAGAAAAAAAGAAAAGAGGAAAGAAAAAAAATTTTTTTTTTTTTAAAGAAAAAGAACAAATGTCGATGCCGAAAGGCATATGTATGCAAAAACAAAAAAATAATAAAAACCCCGGCCAACCGTAACCCTAAAAAAAAAAAAAGTCAGTCACAAAAGTATTCGTCTCGTGATATCCCATCAATATATGGACGATTTTATTAGGGATAAAGTAACAAATTAAATATTTTCCTTATTTCACTCAAATATATACATATTATGCTTATTGAAAATAGCTTATTTATTGTGAAAATTAAATTCATTAATGTTTTTTTATTAACTTAAATAGAAAACAAACTTAAATTCGTGTCACAAAAGTATTCGTCTTTTGATTTTTTGCTCCTAAATGTTAAAGTTATTCACTATTCATAAGTCTTTAATATTTTGTACGGTAGCCTTTATTGTTAATAATGTCTTTTAAGCGATTTCGCATCGACTCCACCAGTTTGCGGCATCTCTGTTCAGGAATTTGTGACCATTCCTCAAGCAACACTTTTTTTAGGTCATTTTTTGACGAAATTTGTTGTCCTTGAACAATTAGCTTGACAAAGGCCCAAAAAATTTCTATGAGGTTGACGTCAGGACTTTGAGGATGTCTATGGATCTGCTTGGTGTTGTGCAATAACCACATTTTAACATTCCAAGCAATGTGTTTTGGGTCATTATCTTGCTGAAATATGAAGTCACTTCTTTCAAGACCCATTTTAGCAGCTCTGGAGCACAAATTTTCCTTCAATATTTTAAAATACATCTCAGCATTCATTGTCCCATCGATAAATATCAAATTTCCGACTCCTTGAGCCGACATGCAGCCCCCAACTAGCACCGATCCTCCGCCATGCTTAACCGTATTTCTCACATTTTTTAAATGAAATTCTTTACAGGTCTTACGGCCAGACTTTTCCTTCGCCCTCGCAACCAAATATATTAAATTTACTTTCATTGCTGAATATGATTGGTTTCCTGTAATCAAAAACTAATTTCATATGCTTTTCGGCGATGTTGGACGCTTAGACACATTGGCGGCTACCAGCAACGGTTTCTTTCTAGGGCATCTTCCATTAAATCGTTCTTTCTAACCACCTGGCGAACGGATTCGTTGGAAACTTTGGCTCCCAAGGATGCTGAAATCACACTGTTTATTTTTGGAGCCGACAAATAAGGATTTTTCCTGTTTTCTTTTAGGATTTTTCGCTTTTCCCTGGCTGTTAATTTTTTTGGATGGCCTGCACGTGGCAGTTTTCAAGAAAATCTCGTGTTTTCAGTCGGGAAAATTTATTTTTTATGGTGGAGACGCTTCGCACAAACAGCATACTAATATATTTAATAGTTCTTCCTTTATTGTGCAGACGCAAAGTGACTTTTTATTGACAAACGTTCAACTCTGACCCTTTTGGCATTTTTATTTAGATGCGCAAGAACAGCGACAATGAACAATAATGTTTTTCCCCGAAATGACTTCTGTCTGACTCTACTATTGTAAACAGCTTAAAAAAAAGTTATCCGCCCAAAAATACCAGGAAAATCGATATTTTTTATAGAGCGACGAATACTTTTGTAACATGCAATATGTAGTTTTGTCAACATTTTTGACTCTATCTTCGCAATGGAATTGTTTTTCTTTCTGATTTTTCTTTTGTTCGCAAAATAAGATCTATACCTATAAGTAAATATTAAAATATAACATGATTTCAAATAAACATATTGTAAAAAAGTCTGTTTTCCTGAATGAACATTAAGGGACAAAAAATTTTTATAGGAAAAAAAATATATAGGGGGGGATATATAAAAAAAAAAAATGTTTTAAAAAAAAAAACCTTTTAAATATTTTTTTTTTATTTTTTTAAAAAAGAACGCACGGGGGGAATAATAAAAACAAAAAAAAAAAAAAAAAATTTAAAATTTGAAAAAAAAAAAAAAAAAAAAAAATTTTATTTTAAAAAATATACTCACAAACATAAAAATAAAAATATATATATTTATATAAAAAATTTTTTTAAAAAAAAAAAAAAAAAAAAAAAAGAAAAGAAAGGGAATGGAAAAGATAAGATAAGTAAAATCAGATTATGAGGGGAATTTAAAAGATAGATGAATTAAAGACAATGGATTGTCCACACAAATTAGAGTGAAAAGTCGCTATGGAGAAGAGTGGGAAACTTTTCACTACAGGTATGTATGTATGTATGTGTATGTAAATAAACGGAATGGCAATAAGAATGGTTCTACTTATCAGATTCTCCACCGATGCGAAGCTGGGGCGTGGAAGGATATCCGGCTCGAAGGACCAATGTTTGTAGCGGGGCGAAGCTTCTGATCTGAGAGCCCAGACTTATTACCCAAGTGGAAGGAAATTAAAACGCGCGTTAAACTCGTTTGAACACAGGCCAGATTTATTGTAAATAAGTACCGGACCGATTCACAGTGTTAAGGCGTTTACGAATAAAGGTGTTTTTGTAGAACTAAGTAGCCGAGAATAATATCGGGAGACGTTTATAGTTGCCGGGGATGGAAAAATCAACTTGTCAAGATGGAGTTTTCCATGGAACTTGCCTAGTAATTATACTAGTGTGCCCGTTCGATGATAATGGCGAAAGCCCTCTTCATTCCCCGCTGGACACCCTTTCTGGCGTGAACAGACGGAAAGGCCCCACACCAAGTAGTGATGCGCCTGCAAACAATATTATATTTGTCAGATATATCAGTAAACAAAGTATACACACTACTTTTTCATCAAATATATATAATATATATATAATATATAATATCAAATTATATATGTATATCCCATAATCCATATAGATATATAAAGACAATTCGATATCGCCGCCCGCTAGTTCTAACCATAAAAAATTGTCATATGTAGCTTTCTCAGTAGCTTCATAGTGAAGTATACATATAAGAGATTGCAAAAGCTGAAATTAAAAGGAATTGACGGAAAGGCACCACCAAGTAGTGGAGCCTGCAGATAATATTATATTTATCAGATATAAATATAAGAAAACAAAGTATAAACACTTTTTATCAAATATATCTAAATCCCATAATCCATTTGGATTTTTAAAGGCAATTTTGGATACCGCTTTAGTCCTCTAACCAATTTTCAATTGTCGGCAAGCAATTGAGTGTACATGAGTGTGAGTAGCTCTCTCATATCATGCTTCAGTGGGAATTATATTATATGATTGCAAAAACTGAAATTAAAAGGAATTGACGGAAAAAGGCACACTACTTTTGGGGATTTCAACAACACGGCGAAAATTTACTAAATCCGAACATAAGTGTTTATGAAGTGATGTGATTGGTTAATTTACTAATAATGGACAAAACATAAATATATTAAACAAATTTCTTCGAGCATATAAAATAATATAAAAATAAATATTTATATATATAAATTATATGAAATAAATTAAAATATCTCAATATTAAATAATTTAATATATTTATTAAATATTACACTAAAATAATAAAATTTCATATATTATTGAATTGAAAATTAAATGGAAATTTCATATACTATTGAATATTAAATGGAAATTTCATATATTATTAAATTGAATATTAAATGAACATTTCATATATTATTGAATATTGAATGAAAATTTCATATATTATTGTTTTGAATATTAAATGAAAATTTCATATACTATTGAATATTAAATGAAAATTTCATATATTATTGAATATTAAATGGCAATTTCATATATTATTGAATTGAATATTAAATGAAAATTTCATATATTATTGAATATTAAATGAAAATTTCATATATTATTGAATTGAATATTAAATGAAAATTTCATATACTATTGAATTGAATATTAAATGAAAATTTCATATATTATTAAATTGAATATTAAATGAAAATTTCATATATTATTGAATATTGAATGAAAAATTTATATATTATTGTTTTAAATATTAAATGAAAATTTCATATATTATTGAATATTGAATGAAAATTTGATATATTATTGTTTTGAATATTAAATGAAAACTTCATATATTATAGAATATTAAATGGAAATTTCATATATTATTGAATTGAATATTAAATGAAAATTTCATATACTATTGAATATTAAATGAAAATTTCATATATTATTGAATTGAATATTAAATGAAAATTTCATATATTATTGAATTGAATATTAAATGAAAATTTAATATATTATTGAATTGAATATTAAATGAAAATTTCATATACTATTGAATATTAAATGGAAATTTCATATATTATTGAATTGAATATTAAATCGAAATTTCATATATTATTGAATTGAATATTAAATGAAAATTTCATATGTTATTGAATATTAAATAGAAATTTCATATATTATTGAATTGAATATTAAATGAAAATTTCATATACTATTGAATATTAAATGGAAATTTCATATATTATTGAATTGAATATTAAATGAAAATTTCATATATTATTGAATTGAATATTAAATGAAAATTTCATATATTATTGAATTGAATATTAAATGAAAATTTCATATACTATTGAATTGAATATTAAATGAAAATTTCATATACTATTGAATATTAAATGGAAATTTCATATACTATTGAATTGAATATTAAACGGAAATTTCATATATTATTGAATTGAATATGAAATGAATATTTCATATATTATTGAATATTAAATGAAAATTTCATATATTATTGAATTGAATATTAAATGAATATTTCATATACTATTGAATTGAATATTAAATGAAAATTTTATTGAATATTATTGAATTCAATATTAAATGAAAATTCCATATATTAAATTGTTAGTTAAATGGTATTTTCCTTCATAACTGCGCGAAATAGAAAACGTGGCACAAAACCTATATATATATATATATATATTTATTTATATAAAAGTATGAAGTCTTAAGGTATTTTTAAAAATACATATGAAGATTGTTACGTGAGTGGTACCTTCCTTCATAACTGCGCGACTTACAGAAAACGTGGCAAAAAACCTCTATATGTGGTGTGATGTCGAGCGTTGGTATATTAAATGAAGTAAATGTACTTATATCATATTGATATGATTTAATACATTTAATATCGGCAATGTCTATTTATTTATATAAAATTCATAGTCTTAAGGTATTTTTAAAAATACGTACGAAATTTGTTACGTGAGTTGTACCCTCGGTCATAAATGGTCGATTTATAGAAAACGTGGCACAAAACCTACTCATACTGGACAGTTGATGTTCATTACTTGTTATAGTAAATTATTATATTATAACAATTACCCTATATATGATTAGTGTGTCCCAATTATAACTTGGCGGCGGCTTTACTTATCTATTTTAGATAATGAGGGAACTTGCCAAGCTCTATGTATTTAATTTATATTGCATATTAATTGGTTCCGGATTTATCGTTAACGCTTATCCCCGGAATTTGTAAATAAAAGTTTCACTGGATTTATTTTATTTTCAATGGCTTCCCTGTTTGCGAATTCTGTAAATACCTTATAAATGCAAGGTATTATTTCTTTTTCAGCATACATTCTTTGTTATGTAAAAATAAAAAAAATAAAAAAAATCCAACCTATTAAAGTTCGTTGATGACTTTTGCTTAATATATAATTAACAATACATTTGTTATATAAATGATAAACTAAAGTAAATTATGAATTTACTATCGAAATACAATTATTTATTTCAAATATATATATTGAATAAATTAAATAAATGGAAATGTGATTATATATTATGTACGTGAAAAAATAAAAATATTCTTGAACGAAATTTATAATTATACATTAAATTTAATGAATAAATATGTCAATGAACGAAAATGTGTGCAATAAAATTATTGCCATATTCGTCGAAAATAAATGGAAACTAATTTATATATATACATATATTATTGTTTTATTCAAAAATATATTAAATTGTCAAGTATCATTTAAAATCAAATCAAATCTAATATGTCTGTTTGATATATATATCAACAGTACATATAATATATAAATAACATTATTCTGGTTGATCCTGCCAGTAGTTATATGCTTGTCACAAAGATTAAGCCATGCATGTCTAAGTACACACGAATTAAAAGTGAAACCGCAAAAGGCTCATTATATCAGTTATGGTTCCTTAGATCGTTAACAGTTACTTGGATAACTGTGGTAATTCTAGAGCTAATACTTGCAA
>JAEIGH010000205.1:110000-131682 GCA_018903575.1 Drosophila saltans
ATTATCTCCTCAAGTATGAGAAAAACGAAGATGTATATTAATTTCATTTTCAATGCTTATAATACTGAGCAATATCTAGCATAAAAAAAAAAAAATGTTTTTTTTTTCATCTAGAAAAATTAAGTAAATATTATTATTCTTCACATAATAGAAATATATTAATGGTTTCAATATATAAAAGAAAATTATATATTTATATTTGTGTATATACAACCTCAACTCATATGGGACTACCCCCTGAATTTAAGCATATTAATTAGGGGAGGAAAAGAAACTAACAAGGATTTTCTTAGTAGCGGCGAGCGAAAAGAAAATAGTTCAGCACTAAGTCACTTTGTCTTTATGGCAAATGTGAGATGCAGTGTATGGAGCATCAATATTCTAGTATGAGAAACTAATGATTTAAGTCCTTCTTAAATGAGGCCATTTACCCATAGAGGGTGCCAGGCCCGTATAACATTAATGATTACTAGATGGTGTTTCCAAAGAGTCGTGTTGCTTGATAGTGCATTAATTTGATAAAGTGTTGATAGATTTATATGAATACAGTGCGTTAATTTTTTTAAAATTATATAATAGCATGTGTTGCCGCCGAAATGTAATATTTTCCCAGCAGCCAATATAGGGTTAAACTCCTAAGCTTTGCATATTGTTTAATTCTCTTTCTATGCCTATTCGTTCATAGCGGCAGCTTATGTGCTGGAAAGTTAACCGCTACTTCTTGTGCTTTAAATTATTTTAGTGGGTCTTTGCTTGTTGCTATGCAGTTTGACTGAAGACACCACTCAGGGCACAATTTAATTTTAAAGCTGTACCAACATTTTGTACCATATTAAGTAATCAATAGTTTAATAGTTAAATTTGAAGTCGTTAATAAATGAAGTATATGGAAATTTACTTGTGTTGGTCTGCTAAAAATTCCCCCCTTGAAACGGATACTGTCGAACTCAACAATTCTTTAAAATTAAATTAAATACATAAAGTTTCTTGAGTTAACTCAAAATTCTTTATAAATTACATAACGAATCGTTTTACGGGTGAACCTTGTACTTATTCAAACTAATCATATATAGGTTAACCTCTGAAATGGTATGTTTTCGCTATCGATAAAAAAAGATAATCAAATTGTGTGCTTTGGCACGTCTGTGCTCTTGTGTCAGTTTATTCAGAATGAATCATTTAGTGTGCTAACTTATGCTGCTTGTTGGCAGCTACAAAAATAAGAGGGGTGAGGCGCGAGAGTGAACTCACATGACCAAATTGCAAGCTCAGCATAATTGGGCTGGCTTGCCAGCACAATTCGTTTGCGTCAGCTTATATACAGAACGAAATGTATGCATGCAAGTTTGCGTACATACATACATTTGTTCTTATATATAAACTTATTATTATTATTTCCTGCTTGCAACAGAATGTTACAAGCTGTGCTGAAGTCATTTAAAACCGACATGTGAATTCACTACACCTCCCCTTTTTAAAGAATAACGTAATCTAATGAAGTTATTATATATATGTATGTGAAGTAAATGACGTTATAAAGTAATTCGTGTTATTTAAAAAAAATTTGACGTCCGTCAATGAATATATATATTTTTCCCTTACATGTAAGCATTTTTTTTTAGCAAAGTTTTAAAATATTTTTTTTTCCTTCGCTCCTTTCCTTTATATATATAAAAATAAAAATTTGTATATTATCAAATAACTTTCCTTATTTTCAATGTATACACTTTGGATTTTGTAAATACTAGAGAAAAATTTTTCTTTTTGTTATTTAAAATTTTTTAACCTATCCTTATGCACTCTTTGTGCTTTATTTCTTTTATCTCTTATTAAAATATTATCCTTATCTTCTATTGCTTCTACTCTATATGGGCCTAGATACTTAGATTCTAACTTATGGCCCCTTTCATTCTTAACAAGAACCTTATCTCCTATTTCTATTTCAAAGTTATTTATGTTCCTATCGTATAATTCCTTATTCTTTACCTTATGCTCTTCTAGCATAAGCCTTGCCCTTTTATAGGCTTGCTCTAATCTAAACTTAGCTTCTCTAGCGTAATCATCTACATTATATAATGGATTAATATTAGTTATAGAATTAAATTGTTTTGGCAAATTGTTTTGTTTGCCAAAAACTAACTCATATGGACAATAACCATGTGCCATAGAGGGGGTCGTGTTAAAAAAATATGTAAAATATTGGAGCCAAACATCCCAGTCAGTTTAATCGACTGATATATATGAACGGATGTATTCATTAAAAGATCTATGACTTCTTTCCACTGTTCCCACGGTTTGGTGGTGATGTGCAGTAGACGTTATGTTGTCTATTTTTAGATATTTGCACAGATCGCTTATTATTGAATTTTTATATTCAGTGCCCATGTCCGAAATGAACGTCTTCATTGGACCGTACTTTAATATAAATAATTCAAATATTGCTTTCGCAATGGTATTAGCGTTCTTATTTTGAACAGGGATGGCTACCAAATACTTTGTTAGGTCACAGATCAGGGTTACTGCGTATTCGTTACCGTTTTCAGATTTCGGTAGTGGACCTATAGTATCCACTATTACTCTGTCAAAGGTACTCATAGGCGATTCTGTTATTGTTAGTGGGGTCTTTGTATTTTTAGTCGTTTTCGACTTTTGGCATTTTGGACAACTACGTATGTACTCTTTTATTTGACGCGTCATATTTTTCTAATAGTGGTGTCTTTTTATTTTTATTAAAGTTTTTGTTATGCCATTATGACCTCCTTGTAATGGATTATCATGATTTTCAGACAAAATTGCTTCTTTTTCTTTTTCATTATTTATTATGGTCACCGGGTTGAGTAGCGCTACTCTTAATGATTTCAATTTATCATTGCCCATTTCTTTAAAAGTATCTATTGAAATAAATTCAAAAATCTTTTCCCACGGTGCCATTTTGATATGGCTTATTTTTAGTATACCGGCTTGCTTTTCAAGCCTTTGAAAGAACTGACCTAAGTCAAGTTTTTCATTAGTATATAGGTCGCCAATATCAATTCTTGCAATAACTTTATTTCCGTGTTTCAAGTAACACAGTTTATTTGTTATATGCAAGGCCACTACTTTTCATACCTCGTCATTATTTATAACTTGGTAAACGTTGGGCATAAAAGCATTTGGAGTACTTTGCCTTGGCAAAGTCTCTTTTTCTTTTCCTGCGCAGGATTTATTTTGTCTGTACTGTTGCCTGGTAGTGACTTTCAGGACTTTATTTTGAATGTCTTCTAACACGGTTATTGTGATCCGAGATAGGGCATCTGCCACGAAATTGTCTTTTCCCTTTATATACTCAACTATGAAGTCGTATTCTTCCAGTTCAAGCCGCATGCGAGCCAATTTTGAGCTAGGATTTACCATAGAAAATAAATATGTCAATGGTCTGTGATCTGTTTTTATTGTAAAATGTTTGCCATAAATATATGGTCGAAAATGTGTAATGGCCCAATGAATGGCTGCTAGCTCTTGTTCCGTTGTGCTCTTATTACTTTCACCTTTGGTGAATGAACGCGATGCATAAGCGATTGCAAATTGGAGTCCATCTCGGTTTTGAGTTAAAGCCGCTCCACACGCTTGTTTGCTTGCATCTGTGATTATGCAAAATTCTTTGCTAAAATCAGGATATTGTAATATGGTTGGCCGCATTAAATTTTCTTTAAGATATTGGATTGCATTTTGGCATTCAATTGTCCACTCAAAGGGAACATTCTTTTTACATAATCGAGTTATGTGCCGGGAATAGTCGGCGAAGTTTTTAATAAAACGTCTATAATAGTTGCAAAATGCAACGAACCGTCTAGCGCTGTCCGCATCATGTGGGACTGGATAATTCTTAATGACATTATATTTTGTGTCATCAGGTAAAATTCCTTTATCTGTGCACTTATGACCTAGAAAAGTCACTTCGCGCATAAAAAATGAACATTTTTCTGGATGTAATTTGAGGTTGTGTTTCCGACATGTATTGAAGACATCGTTAAGATTTTTTAGCATGTGTTTTTCGGAACAACCAATAACTATTAAATCATCCATATAAAGGAATGCTTGGGACGGATCTAGTCCCGAGAATGCGATAGTCATCATTCTCTGAAATGAATTAGGCGCTATCTTTAGACCAAATGGTAATCGCGTGAAGCGATAAGAGCCGTTGCTCGTTGAAAATGACGTTATATTTCTTGAACTTTCTTCAAGTTCGATTTGGTGGAAGCCTGACATTAAGTCAAGACATGAGAAGTATTTAGCTCGACCTAGTTGGTCTAGTATGTCCTCAATTCGAGGAAGAGGAAATTTGTCGGCCAATAATTTTTTATTGATTTGACGATAGTCAATAACTAATCGCCATTTCTTGTCTTCTGAGCCAGGTAATGATTTTTTCGGTACAAGTAGCAGTGGGCTATTATATTCAGACACAGATGGTTCAACTATATTGTTGACTATTAGTTTTCCAACCTGCTTTTGGATTTCTTCCTTTTGACTATGCGGGCTCCGGTAGTTTTTGATATATACCGGTTCTTCGTCTTTTAATCTCAATTTTTCTTTATAAAAATTATTTGTTGTGATTGATTCGGTCTCAAGTCCAAATACATCACTATATCTGGTGCATAGTTGGGTTAATTGTTCTTTAAATTGGAGCGGAAATTTTTAGTTAGCTGGGACATTACCATATTTTCCCTAGCTTTAGGAGTGGTTGGAACTATATCGTAGTTCGAAAATGGTTCTGACTTTAAAGTGTTTATCTTTATTATTTTGTCAGAATTGGTTGCATTTAGCAAACGGACAACTGTATTTCCATTTGTTACCAATGTATTTGCAACGAAAATACCTGGTTGAATTTCCTGATTGGGAATCAACACAACGTCTTCAGTCAAGGTGAGATTAATTTGTCTGACTTCTTGGGATCTTGCTGGTATGAAAATTGAGGTGTTACCAGAATTGTATGTTATTGGAACATAAATAGGAAATTTTAAATTATCTGGTCTCAGTATTAACCAGTCTCCAGACGCTTTGCAGCCGATTTGGCAGTTGAATCTTTTGATGAAATCAATGCCAATTATACCATCACTTGGTATTGAAAAATCAGACTGTACAACATGAAAGTCGTGTGGGATTATGTATTTAGAGGTTTGAATCTCAAAGGATGCTAGGCCTTTGGACTTTATTGCTCCTTTACCAATGCCTTGAATGTTAATTTTGTGATTCGTGTCGATGTCATTTAGAACATCTGAATCTTCTTTGAGAATTGAAATATCTGCACCAGTGTCGATTAAAAATGTTAATTTTTTATTTGTTTCGACATTAAAAAATGAAACAAATATATTGAGATTAAAATTAATTGCATGCACATGTTTTGTGCTTACTCTTCTGTATCTAAAGGGTTTTGCGTGTTTCCCGTTTCATTGTGGGATACGCGAATATTTCTGCTAGGTATGTTTCTTCTAGCGTTATTATTATATTGGTATTGGGGCTGTCCCCTGTTATGGGACTGTCCTCTGTTTGACCGGTAATTGTTGGAATTATAGTTGGCATTGTAGTTACCCTGGCTGTTGCCTCTACCACGTTGGTAGTTAGAGTAATACCTGCCTCTATTATTTCTCCCACGCTGGTACAATATGGTACTGGGACTCCCAGTCACTTGAGACGGATATATTTACCCATAGCATCACTAAAACGACTAAAGTGTCCAGCTTCCAATATAGTACGAACTCGCTCGTGCTGACATTGGAGGATTAGCGCCTCCATAGCTTCTTTTGTGGCGAATTCCTCAGCGTTGTCGGGATCTAAACCACGGTCAATGAAAGCGGCTTCAAGTTGCTTCCGCAAATTGTCAAGCTCATAGCATACTCTGATGCTGTTTTACCCTTTTGTTGGGCGTTCATAAGTTTTGCTATTATAACGTCGGTTGATTCACCTCTAACGTTATATTTTAGTTTTTCTATTATGCCCATTATTGTAGTTTTGGACTTTGCAATGGCAATGGAGCCGGTGATCTTGGACTTTATGGCTTCAATGGCCAAATCCTCCTGGTCTCCTTTAGTTCGTTCGACCAACTTTAATGCCGTAACGAAACGGGTGAGTGAGGTCTTTTGACCATTAAACTCAGGGACTGAAGACATAACTTGTCTCACATGTTCCCTATCGGCAGCTATTTTTTCCGCCATTGTAAAATTTATGTTCTTCCTGTTATATTCGTTATCTTCGTTGAGAACTATCGTTGCATCTAGGTCAGATACTCTGGCGAACTGAATATTGTGTTTTGCCAACGCCGAGACAGATTTGTCTCTACACTCGTTATAGAATGCTTTGGCGGCACACTTATGACCTTCTGTAAGGGAATTGAAATGTGCTGAAGAGTGGTTTGAATTATGTCAACGTGCTTGTCAAGTGTATTTGGACTAATTGTCCTATCTTGACTGATACACTTTATTGATTTTAACAGTTCCTCTTTCAGAATTCTGGCTTGTGTATCACTTGCCAGTCGGTCATTCTTTAAATATGTGTACATACATATATGTAGTGTTATTTTATTACACCTTCCTTGTCTAAGTTCTTATATATATTTTTTTTTTTTTTTTTTTTTTTTTAATGTTGTGCTTCATCCATTAGATAAAAGCAAAAAGTACCTGCTGCGTTTGTATAACAGCAAATGCTAGGTACTGCAAGGATGAAGCACATGGCTACTCTACTGTTTCCTTGGATTGGGAAATTTTCTCCCGTTATATCCAAGTATGTTATATTGATGGTAGCTAGATCTAATGCGCGTTGAGGTGAGCTACTTTGTTCACTCTTAAAAACCTCTAGTAAATCGGTTTCTATATTTGGGTTCCTATCTCTAATTTTCGCAAAATATTCGTCTAGCGACATTTTTCCTTTCTCTTTTTTTTTCTTAGACCTTATCTAAATCATTTGCCCTACTCAAATATTTCCTTTTCAAGCACCTATTGTGCAGTCCGTAAATTTTAATTAGCATGTTGATGCTCATTATTATTACTATTACGATCAATAAGATCGTAACAGTTGTAAGCCCTTGTTGTTCTACTTCTTTTCTATTGATCACATTGGCAGTGGAATCCACCGTTTTCGTGTCAATTAAACCCATATTTCTGGGGAAGCTACCTTAAAGAAATTTGATATTTCATTTATAATTACCGTATTTAAAATTTTGCCATAATCTAACTTTTTCTCTAAACTACCCATAAAAGTTGAAAGAATCTAATCAAATCTAAAACGTATACAAAGTAAGGAAAAGATTTTTTTTTTGATTTCATTGAATTTAATATTTTGAAATGTTGAAATAATATGTTTTGAAGAAAAATTGAAATTTAAAGAATGTAATTGGATTTACATTAAATTGTATGTATATAAAAAAAAGGAGTGTGATATCAGTTATTGATATCCACTTTAAGTGATCAATAGATCATTGAAAATTTAATTAGTTAAGACTGGCTCATTACATTGTATGAGCATACATGAAGAAATGAATTTATACATTCAACTGCTTATAGCAGCGACAGAGACGTGGAAGTTAGAAGGGGGATAGTGCATGTGGTTGGCTCACAATTCAAGTTTACATTTCTTTAAATTTTACAATAGATACTCCAACCACATGTGTTAGTAATAGCCTAATTTTTTTCGTTAGTATTTTTCAAGCAGCGTTTGCACGCATCGACTTGAGGGTTTAATTAAAATTAAATGATTGAGATGATTTGATATATAAACATAGTAAAGAAAAAATTTTTTTAAATGAGTGAATGAATGATAAATTTTTAAAATTAGTGGCAATATCGGAGATCCGATTTACGTTACTTTGCACCAAAGTAAAGTTCTTCTTCTAATTGTTTTAGACTCTCAATGTAGAGTTGTCGGTCTTAATTGTTTTGTAACATTCTGTTGGGCGCTCTTAGAAACGCTGTCGGCTCACTTTCTTTCCTTGGTCTGGCTTGAAACGCCAGACGGTGCCGATGCTGGCTGCACAGGCTTGTGTCCATGCAAAATGTGGCATATGGAAAACTCTTGGATGGCACTTGGCTGGAACAGTTGAACGGAGTTTTTTTTTTTTGATTATCTTAGTTTACCCAAATAGGGAATTCAAACACTTCTTTTTGTTTTTGCAGCATTATATGTGTATGCATACAACCAGTATTTGAGAATGGTTTTGCTTCCGGAATTTTATGTTTTAATTCTTTCTTCTCCGTTGTCCTCCAGCAGATCATGCCTCCAGCAGGACAGTTGTTATTCCGTGTCCTGTCACGGTCGCCATGAAATGATATGTTTTCGCTATCGCCATAAACTAAGTATTTTTATCCAAAATAAAAGATAATCAAATTGTGTGCTTTGGCACGTCTGTGCTCTTGTGTCAGTTTATTCAGAATGAATCATTTAGTGTGCTAACTTATGCTGCTTGTTGGCAGCTACAAAAATAAGAGGGGTGAGGCGCGAGAGTGAACTCACAAGACCAAATTGCAAGCTCAGCATAATTGGGCTGGCTTGCCAGCACAATTCGTTTGCGTCAGCTTATCTACAGAACGAAATGTATGCATGCAAGTTTGCGTACATACATACATTTGTTCTTATATATAAACTTATTATTATTATTTCCTGCTTGCAACAGAATGTTACAAGCTGTGCTGAAGTCATTTAAAACCGACATGTGAATTCACTACACCTCAGTGATTACATAACCAATTTCACTTATTGGTACTTAAGTTGCAAAAGTCCAATATTGTGAAAACGGAAAATAATTATGCCGAGCGAAGACCTGTCAAGTGGAGTGTATCATTGCAAGAGATGCAAGCAGGAGGATAATGACCGTATGGTCCAGTGCACTCGATGCCAGTCCTGTTATCATTTTGACTGTGTGGAAGCCGAGGAGGATGGCCTGGACAGCAGCTGGAGCTCTGAAGCAGTCACAACCATATTGGCCAACGCCCTGCAGACGTTCGCAAAAGCCATACATGCAGGTGGGCCCCAGGCTGCATCATCACCGGCAAAGTCATCCCAAGGGCAAATTGGACAGGGGCAAGACTTTGAACTTTGCGCGCCAAAAAACCCATTGGCAACACAACCAGCGATACGTGACACGTGGCATCTCTATAACGTTACGTCACCGCTAACGGCGAACCATTTGCAATCAACGTATTTATCTTCTACAACAGCACAACAACCACGTGTCACCGTTCGAGAAAAACCTCAATCTAGCGAACCGCCGATGTGGCCCTGGCTCTCTACTATTCCCCAAAAGATGAGCAAGGCTGCATTGAACGAGCCAAACAACCAAACGGAAAAGGAACCAAGCTGTCAACCACGTTCTTCAGGTACATTGACCCCAAGCGCGTCACAAATTGCAGCGCGTCAGGCGATTCCGAAGGAGTTACCAACATTTGACGGCGACCCGCAACAGTGGCCACTGTTTTACAGCAGTTTCCAAACAAGCACTGAGATCGCTGGATATACAGACGCCGAAAATCTCATGCGATTGCAAGCTAGTCTTAAAGGCAAAGCACGAGAGATGGTTCAGTGGAAGTTGCTTCTGCTAGCTATGGTTCCTGAAATCATACGAACATTACGTATATGCTTTGGACGGCCAGAACACATTCTGCACGACTTGCTGGAAAGGGCGAGGCAAATGCCTCCACCAAAAGATAAGCTTGAACCGCTCATCGAGTACGCACTGTGCGTGCGTAACATTTATTAACTTAGAAGCTACATGGATAATCCAATGCTTGTGCAAGAGCTAGTGGGTAAGCTGCCCACACAATTAAAGCTGCAGTGGGCGATGCATCCTAAAGATTCAAAATCACCGTCGATGGAAATCTTCAGCAACTGGCTGTATGACATAGCCGAAGCAGCCAGTCAGGTCACACCTCCATTATTTCAGAAGAAAAGTGGAAACCTAAATCACCATATGGAAGTATCAGAAAAGCATTCTAAGACATCTACATGCATCGCTTGTGACGGAGCAGTCCACAAATTGCAGAATTGTGAAGCGTTCCGATTGATGTCTTTGGAAAAGAGAAAGTCTCTCTTACGCGCCCACAGACTATGCCACCAGTGCTTTAAAATGTGTCACGCTAACTATCGCCAATCCAAACAACGGCAAACGATTCTCCCTGGAGGATGTGCATAGCGTAGATGGGCTTAATTTACCCATGCAGTCAGTCGACATGCGTGCACTCGCCGAAGAGTTCCCATACTTGGCGGGTCTACTCGTAGCATCGTATACCAACATACACCCCAGCATTCTTATTGGTGCAAATAATTGGAACCTGGCAGTGCCCCTTAAAATAAAAGAGGGTAAATGGCATGAACCAATAGCGTCTAAAACGCGTCTGGGCTGGACGCTCCAAAGCTGCTCATCATCGAACCGCAACAGCGGGCGTGTTAACATGCATATGTGCAGCTGCAGCTATGACGACGCTAAGATGCACGAAATCATCAAACAAGCGTTTTCATTAGATCCGATCCCACCAAGGGCGATGTCATCTGAAGAGGACATTCAAGCACTAACGAGTCTACAATCGACGGCAGTTCTAAGAAATGGCAGATATGAAGTCGGTTTACTTTGGAAGGACCTTGGCATCACGCTACCTAGCAACTATGAAAACGCCCTTGCTCGCCTTAAATGTCTGCAACGACAATTCTCCCGCCAACCGAACCTGAGAGAACTAATCCAAAAGGAAGTGGATAACCTCGTCGACAAGGGCTATGCGCAAAAGCTGACTCCGGAGGAAATTGCTGTACCGAATGATCGAGTATGGTACTTGCCAACCTTCATCACCAGAAATCCCAACAAGCCAAATAAGGTTCGCCTTGTATGGGATGCAGCCGCCAAAACAGGAGGAAAGGCCTCAAATGATTATATTTACAGCGGACCGGACTTGCTGAACTCGCTATTGGATCTACTCATTTCCTTTAGAGTAGGACGTGTTGCGATCTGTGGCGACATTGCTGAAATGTTTCACCAAATTCGTGTGAGACCAACCGACAGGCACGCCCAAAGGTTTCTTTGGCTCGACGAGAACTCCGATACACACCAACCAAACGTGTACGTGATGGAAGCACTCACTTTCGGCATCAACTGCGCTCCTTGTATTGCGCATTTCATCCGGGACAAAAATGCAGATCGCTTCCAACATCAGTATCCACTGGCATCGCAGGTAGTGAAAGATTACCACTACGTGGACGACTTCATCTACAGTGACGACGGCGACACAACAGTCGCAGAAATGGCGACGGAATATCCATGCAGCGTGTGGCTTTCACATTCGCAACTGGTCATCAAATTCTCAGGAGGTACTACTCGCGCTTGGCAGTGAAACAGTGTCTGACAAGACAGTCGAAATCGCTGCAACCGAGAAGATACTTGGCCTATACTGGAGGCCGGATTCTGATGACTTCATATTCATCTGCAAGTTTGCCAGGCTGAGACGCAACGTTTTTGAAGACGAAAGAACACCAACAAAGCGCGAGCTTCTTCAAGTGCTGATGTCAATGTACGATCCACTCGGCTTTATTTCGTGCTTCACCATAGAGCTGAAAATTCTGCTGCAAGATGTCTGGAGAAGCAGCATCGGTTGGGATGACGACCTACCCGACGAACTATTACCCAAGTGGATGCGATGGAAACGACTCTTATCAACTGTTGCTAATGTAATAATTCCCAGATGTTATTTTACAACCGGTGAGCGCTTACACGACGTTCAGTTACATACATGCGTCGATGCTAGCGAAACGGCTTACGCAGCAGTCTGTTATCTGTGCATACGACAAGGCGAAACAACTTATCTCAGCTTCGTGGCCTCCAAGGCGAAGGTGGCCCCTCTGAGTCCGATGTCCATACCAAGGATGGAGCTGCAAGCTGCAGTCATTGGAACAAAGCTGAGTAATCGCATAATGGGCAACAAACGGCTGTCAATAAATTCTAGTTGGTATTGGTCCGACTCTAAGACAGTGCTCAAATGGCTTCGAATGGACCCACGAAAGTTCCAGCAGTTTGTCATGCACCGAGTTGGCGAAATATTGGAAAACTCCGACGTCAACCAATGGAATTGGGTGCCTACCCATCAAAATCCTGCAGACCTTGCCAACAAGGCTTCAACTGCAGACAAGTTCATAAAATGGCTCAGCGGACCAGAATTTTTATTGGAAAAGGTCTCTGAATGGCCAAAATGTGATGACCTGGGACCACCAAGCAACGCTGAAGTCAGGCATAACTTGTTCTTCATCAGTAATGCAAGGCTGGAACCAATTATTAACACGGAATACTTTTCCGACTGGCGCAGACTATATCGGGCTGTGGCTCGGTTCATTTTCTACACGGAAAAGCTGAAGGCAAAATGCAGGAAATCACCGCCATCTCAAGAAGTTACTTATGAGATGATTCAGTGTGCTCGAACAGTGATCCTGAGACATGCGCAAATGTCTGAATTCGAACTAGAAGTTTGCAATTTAACAAAAGGTAAACCTATAAAAGGAAATTTCAAACTAATATGTTTGAATAGAACCAATTGCTGCGCACCAAAGGACGAGCAGAAAACCTGTGCACCCAAAACCAAATAGTGCTTCCCTACGGGCACCACGTCACGCGGCTGATAATCAATTGGTATCATCAGGAAATGCACAACACATCTCATGAGACGTGTATCAACCGAATCAGAGGAATCTACTACATACCACGCCTGCGAGTTCTGTATAAGAGTGTGCGAAAGCAGTGTCAACGCTGCAAGAATCAAAACGCTAAGCCTGCCTTGCCACAGATGGCACCCCTGCCAGTGGCCAGGTTAGCCGCCTACCAGCGTCCTTTTACGTATCTCGGCATCGACTACTTTGGCCCTCTACTTGTTAAGGTAGGGCGTCGACGGGAGAAAAGATGGTGCGCTATCTTCACATGCCTAACTATACGAGCCGTGCATTTGGAGTTGGCTTGCTCCCTGGATACTGCGTCATGCATTATGTGCATTCGAAATTTCTGCAATCGGCGAGGAACTCCAAGGGAGATATATAGCGACAATGGAACCAATTTCAAAGCTGCCGAAAAGATCATGTGCGACGAGTTCCAGCAGATCAACTTTAACGAAGTCGAATCGTCGTTCGACAATGTAAAATGGAAATTTAATCCATCAGCGGCTCCTCATATGGGGGGAGCATGGGAGCGTCTGGTACGCTCGGTAACGGTGCTCTACGCAATCTGCCCCGCAAGGAAATTTACCAATGAAGGCCTGCAAAGCGCATTATGGGAGGTAGAATACATTCTTAATTCTAGACCTCTTACTTTTGTTTCTCTAGACAGCAAAGACGATGAAGCAATAACGCCAAATCATCTGCTAATCGGATCAGCGAGTGGCTATAAGCCAATCTTCGACCCGGCTTTTACGGTGCGGCATTCATGGCAGGCCGCACAACAATTTGCTGACCATTTCTGGAAGCGCTGGGTGCGGGAATACGTTCCGGACTTGGCCAGACGCGGTAGGACTTGGCCAGTAGGAGATGTCGTTCTAGTGGTCAACGAAAATCTACCCCGCAACAGCTGGCCAAAAGGGGTGGTCGAGGAGATAGTACTAGCGAGGGATAAACAAGAACGGCGAGTGGTTATCAAAACTACAAGCGGAACTCTACAACGACCAGTGGCTAAAGTGGCTGTATTGGACGTCGGCAATGTGGGAGTAAAACCAGATCCTCAAGCGGACAAGTTTACTGGGGGGAGAATGTTGCCGCCGAAATGTAATATTTTCCCAGCAGCCAATATAGGGTTAAACTCCTAAGCTTTGCATATTGTTCAATTCTCTTTCTATGCCTATTCGTTCATAGCGGCAGCTTATGTGCTGGAAAGTTAACCGCTACTTCTTGTGCTTTAAATTATTTTAGTGGGTCTTTGCTTGTTGCTATGCAAGTGAATTTTCAGTTTGACTGAAGACACCACTCAGGGCACAATTTAATTTTAAAGCTGTACCAACATTTTGTACCATATTAAGTAATCAATAGTTTAATAGTTTAAATTTGAAGTCGTTAATAAATGAAGTATATGGAAATTTACTTGTGTTGGTCTGCTAAAAATTCCACCCTTGAAACGGATAGTGTCGAACTCAACAGCATGATTATCATTGATTTTCTATGTTTATTATATGCACTTGTATGATTAACAATGCGAAAGATTCAGGATACCTTCGGGACCCGTCTTGAAACACGGACCAAGTAGTCTAACATATGTGCAAATTATTGGGATATAAACCTAATAGCATAATTAACTTACTAATAATGGGATTGCTTTTTTAACTATTTATAGTTAATTAACACAATCCCGGACCGTTCTAAAAAGTTATGTGTAATAATATTTATATTATTTATACCTCTAACTAGAAAGTACCTTGAGCATATATGCTGTGACTCGAAAGATGGTGAACTTGATCAGGTTGAAGTCAGGGGAAACCCTGATGGAAGACCGAAACAGTTCTGACGTGCAAGTCGATTGTCAGAATTGAGTATAGGGGCGAAAGACCAATCGAACCATCTAGTAGCTGGTTCCTTCCGAAGTTTCCCTCAGTATAGCTGGTGCATTTAAATGTTATATAAAATAATTTTATCTGGTAAAGCATTCGATTAGAGGTCTTAGGTTCGAAACGATCTTAACCTATTCTCAAACTTTAAATGGGTAAGAACCTTAACTTTCTTGATATGAAGTTTAAGGTTATGATATAATGTGCCCAGTGGGCCACTTTTGGTAAGCAGAACTGGCGCTGTGGGATGAACCAAACGTAATGTTACGGTGCCCAAATTAACAACTCATACAGAAACCATGAAAGGCTATGGTTGCTTAAAACAGGAATGATCATGGAAGTCGAAGTCCGCTAAGGAGTGTGTAACAACTCACCTGCCGAAGCAACAAGCCCTTAAAATGGATGGCGCTTAAGTTGTATACCTATACATTACCGCTAAAGTAGATGATTTATATTATTGAATAATAAAAATTTTTAAACTTTAGTGAGTAGGAAGGTACAATGGTGTGTGTTTGGGGAGAACATTATTGAATTATACCTAAGAGATATTTAATTTTTGAATATAAAATGTATAGTCTGGTAACTCCTTTAGCTTTAGTTATCTGTACCTCTAATTCTCTCATTCTGCGACTGTAAGCTCAACTTGAAAATGTTAGATAAAAATGTTTAAAGAATGTTATAAGAACTTTTGTAAGAGAGACACGAGGAAAACTGAAGAAAAGAAAAAATAAACGAAAATAACATTTATGTGGAGACTTTAGAATCCGGCAACGACTGGGACTAGGTTGAATTGGTCAGCATATTTGGAGGCACTATTCTTCAGCCGAGAACTCCGGCAACATTTGGCGACCGTGACAGGACTTTAAACTCTAAGTTGAGTTTTATTCCAAGTGCTACCGTTCCGTGTTCAGATTAATTCAATCACCCCCATTAGTTTTCGACAGATTCCTGAGATCGGGGAGGGAATGGATAAAGAGGACAAGAAGTCGACATTTCATCGAAAGTGGTCATCGGACATAACCCAAGAGGGGACACACGTGGAAAACCCCGCACCCCCCCGCTACTCTCCATCTTCAGTAGGCAACATTGCAATTGAACCGCAAGTATACATCTCTATATACATTCACATACAACCACAAATACATATGTATACAACATAACGGCCACATACTGGCACACGTTTACATACATATATAAAACATACTGTTTGGCACATTCCTGTCAAAAGCTCGCTGCTATTGAACTTATGATAATTAACATTAATTGGCACATTCCTGTCAGAAGATCACGGATATCAAACTTCTGATAATTTGCATTTACTGGCACATTTCTGCAAAGCTCACAGCTAGAGCACTCCTGTTAAGTTGGTACATTCCTACCAGCGATCGTGTTATCACATTCCTGATTATTCAATTTCGTTGGTACATTCCTGCCAACGATCGCGTTGTCACATTCCTGACACCTTACAGTTGCTGTAACATTTATGTCAACGATCGCTTCATCACATTCCTGATAGACGGCACCGCTATTGCTGCATCGTTGGATCATCATTTGTTAAAACTAAACTAAACGCTAACAATGCCTAACGAAGACGAGGTAACCCCTGCATCTGCAGTCGGAGCGGGTCACTCTACATCGGCATCAAAGCTAGTATCACTTAGAGCTCAACGGAGTTTATTCGAAAAACACATCACGAATTTGCATCAAAAGGTTTTAAAAACCGGCATTGATGAAGAAGCAGATGCTCTGAACTGTAGACTCTCAATTTTGGAATCCCATTATCGACAACTATGTCAAATACAGACGCAAATTGAGAACCTTCATCCCATTGACTCCGAACGCGGCACACAAGAAGAAATGTTCATCACCGTGAAGGTTAAATTACTTGCACTGCTTCAAGGTAAAAGACAAACACCGACTGCCATGGTACCAGAAGCTAGCTTTCTCAATTCATCGGTCAGTCCGGGCGTTGGACATGTTCATCGTTTGCCAAAATTAAAATTACCGACTTTCGACGGAAAGTATGCATCATTTAAAGGATTTAAAACCTCGTTTACAAACTTAGTCCATAGTGACCCTCACTTACCCACAATTGATAAGTTTAATTATTTACTAAATTGTTTATCAGGGCCTGCATTAGAAGTTGTGCAGTCGTTTCAGGTGACGGAGGAAAATTATGAAAAGGCAATGGATCGACTGGAAACTCGGTACAACAATGATGTACTAATATTTAATGATTGTGTCTCAAGTCTTTTTTCTTACTCGTCCATGCGACACCCAGATGCAACACCTTTGCAAAGGCTCTTCGATAATACATCTGCAATACGAGGGTCATTACTCTCCCTTGGTTCAGCGGAACAAATAATGAACAGTATGATGATGCACATCATTCTGAGCAAGGTCGATACAGAGACAAAGGTACATTATGATGAAAAACAAAGCTTGGAGAAACTATCTACTTGGGAAGAGTTCTACAATTTTTAGAAGGCCAAAGGGCTGATCATTCGGATCATCGTCACACAAATATGCGATCTAGGACAACATCGTCAGCCAAAACTTTATTCAACTGCTTTAACGAATGCTTGTTTTGCAAATCCACTGCACATTACACTGGAAGCTGCAAGGCGTTTAGCGACAGTTCGATTCAACAGCGTATCACTGCCATAAAAACCGCCAACGGATGTTTTAATTGTTTACGGAAAGGACACAAGGTGTCAGACTGTCCATCAAAATCAAAATGCAAGGTGTGTCAATCGAGTCATCATACACTCTTACACAAATATACTACGTCGGGCAACACGCAAGCCCATTTATCAAGTTTCGGAGATGCCCAGCCATCAATCAACACCTCATTATTAATTCACAGGACAGGCATATCTGTTCTTCCGAGCGTGCTGATTCAAGTTCCAGACAGCATTGGAAACTTTCATGTGGTTCGTGCTCTATTGGACTCATGCTCAGAAGTAAACCTCATTACAGAAGAAACAGCAAAGCGACTTAATCTCAAAAAACATTTTGTAAATCAAGAAATTACTGGAATCGATGACTCGAGGAGCAGGATTTCCTTCACCACATGTGCAACCCTTAAAAGTCAAGGCATTCAGATTATGTGTGGTCATCAAACTTCTATAGTAAAAAAGATTTCGGCTAAGCAGCCACCTCAAACTTTTTGACATAACAAATTGGACCATCCCTCCAGATATTCAATTGGCAGACCCACATTTTTATGAGTCACATAAAATTCAAGTACTGATCAACGTAGATGGATTCTTTGATGCCATCCGGAAACGGAAAATTGAAATTAGGTTCGGGCAAGCCGTGCCTTCTGAACACCGCATATGGCTGGATCATTGGAGGCAACTTTTTAAGAAGAGGCATCAGAACCTCTCCCAGATGTTTTCTTACAGAAAATGAACCCGTACTGAGCTCGTTAGTTCAATGTTTCTGGGAAATAGAAGAATTTAAAACAACAAGTCCAATCTTCACAGAAGACAAGCGTTTGTGTGAAGTACATTTCAGCAAGACAGTCAAACAATTGGCAAATGGTCGAATCCAAGTCAGATTACCATTTGCAGAAAATCCGATCGTATTAGGAAACTCATTTAACACTGCACTTCGACGGTTCAACTCACTTGAACACAAGCTGGACAGAGATAGTCATCTAAGAGATTTGTATACTAAGTTCATGGAAGAATACATCTCGTTGGGACAGATGTCTGTCGTACCCAATGCAGATCACTCAGCACCACATTATTATATTCCGCACCATTGCGTTCTCCGACCAGAAAGTTTGACGACAAAACTTCGAGTCGTGTTCGATGCCTCGGCTAAAACATCTTCTGGCAAATCTTTAAATGACCTACTGAGGGTAGGTCCCACAATTCAACAGGATTTAATAACCACATTTTTATCGTTTAGGCTATGTCAATTTGCTATTACTGGGGACATTTCAAAAATGTACAGACAATTCATGGTAGACGATAGAGATCGACGTTATCAGTGGGATCCTCTGGCGCGACAATCCATCGCAAGAACTTAGAACATATCAACTAAATACTGTAACATACGGAATGTCAGCTGCCCCATTTCTGGCAGTAAGAAGCATTCAACACATAGCTGCGATTTACGCCAAAAAATTCCCTGAGCTGCTGACCCTGACCACCGATCTTTATGTAGACGATCTTCTTTACGGGCGCAGACGACATAACTCTCTTACAAAAGAAAAAGGACGAAACCGTCAAGATTTTGGCTTGAAGCTGGTTTGCAACTTACAAAATTAAGCAGCAATTCAAAGGAAATCACCCTACATCTGAAAATGAAGTCTTCATCGCATTAGAAGAGCAGGACGTCACTAAACCTCTTGGTATGGCATGGCAGCCCTCTAGTGACGTTTTTGTATTCAGGTTTAATTGTGAAGCACAGGAACCGTATACAAAACGATCTATTCTTTCCAAAATCGCTCGAACCTTTGATCTTCTCGACCTCGTGAGCCCAGTACTCATTCGTTGTAAAATTCTTCTGCAAGATATAACTTTAAAGGGGTCCTTGGATTGCGACACACCAGTGGACGGAATCTTAAAGGACCGCTGGGTAGAGTTGCTGAAGGATTTTAAAGAGTTGGGGTGTAGAAATTCCTCGATTCGGTTTTCACATTTCGTCATAAGCGCTGCGAAATACAGGATTTGCAGACGCATCGGAACGAGCTTACGGATGCTGTATATACGTACGATAACAATTCGACAATAAAATACAAGTAAATTTACTAATTGCAAAAATCAAAGGTTGCCCCAATGAAGGCACACAATCACTTCCCCAGACTCGAGCTATGTAGTGCCCTTTTGCTCAGTCGTGTCTGGCGGGAAATTCGAAAAGAAATTAGAAGACAATATCGAACGCGTTTATTTTTGGAGCGATTCCAAACCATAGTCTCTACAATGGCTTCAGATGCACTCGTCGAAATTGCAATGCTTCGTCGCCAACAGAATTTCTGAACTACAAGAACATTCTAATGTCATTTGGAAACACGTTCCATCATCACAAAACCCAGCAGACATCATTTCACGCGGATGCCGTGCATCTGAGCTGATGACTAACATTTGGTTGAAAGGGTCCGAATTTCCTAAAAAGCAGATAGGCGCAGAGTGGCCGCAACCAAGGGAACGCCTAAGGACGCCTATCGAAGTTCGTCCAAAGGCAAATTTTGTGTGCATCGGCGCGACCAGCCATTCAGAGTCATCGAGTGCTAAACTCAATCAATTGACAAGAGCTCATCATACCTCAGAATTCTTTCGTATAGTATCATACTTGTTCCGCACAAGTAATCAGAATTAAACCAAATCCGGCATTGACGTTAACATCAGCAAGCCTGCGCTCAACTGAAGAACTCACTGAGTCGTTTTGGAGAATTATATCGCTAATTCAATCAGAAACTTACAAAACTGAAATCCATTTACTGCAAAGTAATCAACCCTTACAACCAAGCCTACAACGAATGTCACCATTTCTACAGGACATAAAACTTAATACCACGGTTGTGTCCGTGCTAAGAGTTGGTGGTCGCCTTTCAAACGCTGAGATGCCTTTTGAAGCAAAGCATCAAGCTCTGCTTCCCTCAACATCACCCGACTAACAAGGCTTTACATCGAGTACCTACAACAAATACCTTCATGCTGGACCAAGAATCTTGCTTGCTCTAGTCCGTAAAAACTTTGGATAGTCAATGCAAGGGCACTGATACGAAAGGTCGTACGCAATTTTGTAAGCTGTTTTTTCATTTTCAAACCAAAGCTGATGAATCAGCTGATGGGGAACCCTTCCGGCTGATCGACTCTACGGAAAACGTCCATTTATAGTAAAGACAGGAGTCGACTTCTGCGGACCATTCTTCACATCGTACAAACTACGTGGAAAGGCTCCATACAAAACATATGCTGCAATATTTGCTCTTTGCATCCAAGGCGATTCATATTGAATTGGTTTTCGGGAGCTGTCGACAAACGCCTTTCTCCTTGGAATTCGTCGATTCATGTGCTCGCCGTGGAGTTCCAGAGCGATTATATTGTGACAACGCTACTAATTTTTGTGGGAGCTGCCACAAAAACTTTCCAAATGCACGACTCAGTTCATAAATGAGCCAGATTATGATATAATTAAATTATATAGCACTACTAAAGGTTTCAAATTTTGCTTTTATCCCACCTAGAGCACCACATTTCCGGAGGCCTCTGGAGGCAGCAGTGAAGGCAGCTAAAACGTGGTCCCTAAAAACATTTCAAAGGCCCATCTAACCTATGAAGAGTTGCAAACAGTTTTTCTAGACGTGGAGGCCATTCTCAATCTCTAGGCCAATTGCTCCGGTATCAGACGACCCAAATGATATAGCAGCAGTGACGCCGCTCATTTGCCGATCGGGACATCGCTAACCTCAGCTCCCGGAACTTACGCTGTACCACCCTTCGTATTCACCCGGCAAGGAGTTGCGTTACGTAGAACGATGGCATCGGGTCACCTATCTCAAGCAGCAGTTTTGGGCATTATGGCAACGAGACTACGTCCATACCCTTCAACAGCGGAATAACTGGTATCAAGAGAAGCAAAACTTATCTGTTGGACAGCTAGTCTTCGTCCATGAGGACAACACACCACCACAATACTGGTTGCTAGCACGAGTAACAGCAACTATTCCTGGGAAGGACGGAAGGGTTCGTGTTGCGGGACGTGAGGACATCAAAGGGCACTATTCGACGTCCAATTCATAAGCTAGCGCCTCTTCCGATAAACCAATATTTTTTGAAAGTTTGAGATCTTTCAACGGGGGAGGATGTTTGGGAGAACATTATTGAATTATACCTAAGAGATATTTAATTTTTGAATATAAAAATGTATAGTCTGGTAACTCCTTTAGCTTTAGTTATCTGTACCTCTAATTCTCTCATTCTGCGACTGTAAGCTCAACTTGAAAATGTTAGATGAAAAATGTTAAAAGAATGTTTATAAGAACTTTTGTAAGAGAGACACGAGGAAAACTGAAGAAAAGAAAAAAATAAAACGAAAATAACATTTATGTGGGAGACTTAAGAATCCGGCAACGACTGGGACTAGGTTGAATTGGTCAGCATATTTGGGAGGCACTATTCTTCAGAGGGCCGAGAACTCCGGCA
>JAEIGH010000426.1:0-50643 GCA_018903575.1 Drosophila saltans
ATATGAAAATTTTCATTTAATTTCAATTCAATAATATATGAAATTTTCATTTAATATTCAATAGTATATGAAATTTTCATTTTAATATTCATTTAATATTTAAATATATGAAATTTTCATTTAATATTCAATTCAATAATATATGAAATTTTCATTTAATATTCAATTCAATAATATATGAAATTTCCATTTAATATTAAAATTCAATAATATATGAAATTTTCATTTAATATTCAATTCAATAATTATATGAAATTTCCATTCAATAATATTCAATTAATATTCAATTCAATAATATATGAAATTTTCATTTAATATTCAATAATATATGAAATTTTCATTTAATATTCAATTCAATAATATATGAAATTTTCATTTAATATTCAATTGATAATATATGAAATTTTCATTTAATATTCAATAATATATGAAATTTTCATTTAATATTCAATAAAATATATGAAATTTTCATTTAATATTCAATTCAATAATATATGAAATTTTCATTTAATATTCAATAATATATGAAATTTTCATTTAATATTCAATTAATAATATATGAAATTTTCATTTTAATATTCAATAATATATGAAATTTTCATTTAATATTCAATTCAATAATATATGAAATTTTCATTTAATAATTCAATAATATATGAAAATTTTCATTTAATATTCAATTCAATAATATATGAAATTTTCATTTAATTTAATATTCATATTCAATATTATATGAAATTTTATTTAATATTCAATAATATATGAAATTTTCATTTAAATATTAAATAAAAATTTTCATTTAATAATAAATGAAATATTTATTAAATGAAAATTTCATATATTTATTGAATATTAAATGAAAATTTTCATATATTATTCAATTGAATATTAAAAAAATTTCATTTAATATTCAATTCAATATTAAATGAAAATTTCATATTATTGAATTGAATATTAAATGAAAATTTCATTTATTATTGAATATTAAATGAAAATTTCATATATTATTGAATTGAATATTAAATGAAAATTTATATTGAATTAATATTAAATGAAAATTTCATATATTATTTTGAATATTAAAATGAAAATTTCATATATTATTGAATATTAAATGAAAATTTCATATATTATTGAATTGAATATTAAATGAAAATTTATATTATTGAATATTAAATGAAAATTTCATATATTATTGAATTGAATATTAAATGAAAATTTCATATATTATTGAATTGAATATTAAATGAAAATTTCATATATTATTGAATTGAATATTAAATGAAAATTTCATATATTATTGAATTGAATATTAAATGAAAATTTCATATATTATTGAATTGAATATTAAATGAAAATTTCATATATTATTGAATTGAATATTAAATGAAAATTTCATATATTATTGAATTGAATATTAAATGAAAATTTCATATATTATTGAATTGAATATTAAATGAAAATTTCATATATTATTGATGAATATTAAATGAAAATTTCATATATTATTGAATTGAATATTAAATGAAAATTTCATATATTATTATTGAATTGAATATTAAATGAAAATTTCATATATTATTGAATTGAATATTAAATGAAAATTTCATATTATTAATTGAATATTAAATGAAAATTTCATATATTTATTGAATATTAAATGAAAATTTCATATATTATTGAATTGAATATTAAATGAAAATTTCATATATTATTGAATTGAATATTAAATGAAAATTTCATATATTATTGAATTGAATATTAAATGAAAATTTCATATATTATTGAATATATTAAATGAAAATTTCATATATTATTGAATTGAATATTAAATGAAAATTTCATATATTATTGAATTGAATATTAAATGAAAATTTCATATATTATTGAATTGAATATTAAATGAAAATTTCATATATTATTGAATTGAATATTAAATGAAAATTTCATATATTATTGAATTGAATATTAAATGAAAATTTCATATATTATTGAATATTAAATGAAAATTTCATATATTATTGAATTGAATATTAAATGAAAATTTCATATATTATTGAATATTAAATGAAAATTTCATATATTATTGAATTGAATATTAAATGAAAATTTCATATATTATTGAATTGAATATTAAATGAAAATTTCATATATTATTGAATATTAAATGAAAATTTCATATATTATTGAATTGAATATTAAATGAAAATTTCATATATTATTGAATATTAAATGAAAATTTCATATATTATTGAATTGAATATAAATGAAAATTTCATATATTATTATTGAATATTAAATGAAAATTTCATATATTATTGAATTGAATATTAAATGAAAATTTCATATATTATTGAATATTAAATGAAAATTTCATATATTATTGAATTGAATATTAAATGAAAATTTCATATTTATTATTCAATATTAAATGAAAATTTCATATATTATTGAATGAATTTAAATGAAAATTTCATATATTATTGAATTGAATATTAAATGAA
This sequence comes from Drosophila saltans, assembly GCA_018903575.1. Taxonomy (NCBI): domain Eukaryota; kingdom Metazoa; phylum Arthropoda; class Insecta; order Diptera; family Drosophilidae; genus Drosophila; species Drosophila saltans. Next base: position 2,505 of record JAEIGH010000426.1, read on the forward strand.
AATTTCATATATTATTGAATTGAATATTAAATGAAAATTTCATATATTATTGAATATTAAATGAAAATTTCATATATTATTGAATTGAATATTAAATGAAAATTTTCCATATTACTATTGAATATTAAATGAAAATTTCATATATTATTGAATTGAATATTAAATGAAATTTTCATATATTATTGAATATTAAATGAAAATTTCATATATTATTGAATTGAATATTAAATGAAAATTTCATATATTATTGAATATTAAATGAAAATTTACATACTATTATTGAATATTAAATGAAAATTTCATATATTAATTGAATATTAAATGAAAATTTTTATATTATTGAATATTAAATGAAAATTTCATATATTCAATTGAATATTAAATGAAATTTTCATATAATATTTCATATTATTCAATTGAATATTAAATGAAAATTTCATATATTATTCAATTCAATATTAAATGAAAATTTCATTTATTATTGAATTGAATATTAAATGAAAATTTCATATATTATTCATTGAATATTAAATGAAATTTTTCATATTAATATTAATTAATAATATATGAAAATTTTCAATTCAATTCAATATTAAATGAAAATTTCATATATTATTGAATTGAATATTAAATGAAAATTTAATATATGAAATTTTAATATTCATATATTATTGAATATTAAATGAAAATTTCATTTATTATTCAATTAATAAATGAAAATTTCATTTAATTGAATAATAAATGAAAATTTCATATATTATTCAATTGAATATTATATGAAATTTTCATTATATTTTAATATTCAATTCAATAATATATGAAATTTCCATTTATTATTCAATTGAATATTAAATGAAATTTTCATTATATTAATTCAATATTATATGAAAATTTCATTTAATATTCATTGAATAATATATGAAATTTTCATTTAATATTCAAATCAATAATATATGAAATTTTCATTTAATATTCAATTAATAATATATGAAATTTTCATTTAATATTCAAAGAATATATGAAATTTTCATTTAAAAATATTCAATAGTATATGAAATTTTCATTTAATATTCAATTCAATAATATATGAAATTTCCATTTAATATTCAATAATATATGAAATTTTCATTTAATATTCAAATCAATAATATATGAAATTTTCATTATTATTCAATTCAATAATATATGAAATTTTCATTTAATATTCTCAATAGTATATGAAATTTTCATTTAATATTCAAAATTCAATAATATATGAAATTTTCATTTAATATTCAAATAATATATATGAAATTTTCATTTAATATTCAATTCAATAATATATGAAATTTTCATTTAATATTCAATTCAATAATATATGAAATTTTCATTTAATATTCAATTCAATAGTATATGAAATTTTCATTTAATATTCAATTCAATAATATATGAAAATTTCCATTTAATATTCAATAATATATGAAATTTTCATTTAATATTCAATTCAATAATATATGAAATTTTCATTTAATATTCAATAATAATATATGAAATTTTCATTTAATATTCAATCAATAATATATGAAATTTTCATTTAATATTCAATTCAATAATATATGAAATTTTCATTTAAATATTCAATAATATATGAAATTTTCATTTAATATTCAATTCAATAATATATGAAATTTTCATTTAATATTCAATTCAATAATATATGAAATTTTCATTTAATATTCAATTCAATAATATATGAAATTTTCATTTAATATTCAATAATATATGAAATTTTCATTTAATATTAGAATCAATAATATATGAAATTTTCATTCAATATTCAATAATATATGAAATTTTCATTTAATATTCAATTCAATAATATATGAAATTTTCATTTAATATTCAATTCAATAATATATGAAATTTTCATTTAATATTCAATTCAATAATATATGAAATTTTCATTTAATATTCAATTCAATAATATATGAAATTTTCATTTAATATTCAATAATATATGAAATTTTCATTTAATATTCAATTCAATAATATATGAAATTTTCATTTAATATTCAATTCAATAATATATGAAATTTTCATTTAATATTCAATTCAATAATATATGAAATTTCCATTTAATATTCAATTCAATAATATATGCAATTTTCATTTAATATTCAATTCAATAATATATGAAATTTTCATTTAATATTAAATGGTATATGAAATTTTCATTTAATATTCAATTCAATAATATATGAAATTTTCATTTAATCATTCAATAATATATGAAATTTTCATTTAATATTCAAATCAATAATATATGAAATTTTCATTTAATATTCGAAACAATAATATATGAAATTTTCATTTAATATTCAATAGTATATGAAATTTTCATTTAATATTCAATTCAATAATATATGAAATTTTCATTTAATATTCAATAATATATGAAATTTTCATTCAATATTCAATAATATATGAAATTTTCATTTAATATTCAATTCAATAATATATGAAATTTTCATTTAATATTCAATTCAATAATATATGAAATTTTCATTTAATATTCAATTCAATAATATATGAAATTTTCATTTAATATTCAATAGTATATGAAATTTTCATTTAATATTCAATTCAATAATATTCATGAAATTTTCATTTAATATTCAATAATATATGAAATTTTCATTTAATATTCAATTCAATAATATATGAAATTTCCATTTAATATTCAATTCAATAATATATGAAATTTTCATTTAATATATTCAATAGTATATGAAATTTTCATTTAATATTCAATTCAATAATATATGAAATTTTCATTTAAAATTCAATAATAATATATGAAATTTTCATTTAATATTCAATAATATATGAAATTTTCATTTAATATTCAAATCAATAATATATGAAATTTTCATTTAATATTCAATTCAATAATATATGAAATTTTCATTTAATATTCAATAATATATGAAATTTTCATTTAATATTCAATTCAATAATATATGAAATTTTCATTTAATATTCAATTCAATAATATATGAAATTTTCATTTAATATTCAATTCAATAATATATGAAATTTCCATTTAATATTCAATTCAATAATATATGAAATTTTCATTTAATATTCAATTCAATAATATATGAAATTTTCATTTAATATTCAATTCAATAATATATGAAATTTTCATTTAATATTCAATTCAATAATATATGAAATTTTCATTTAATATTCAATTCAATAATATATGAAATTTTCATTTAATATTCAAATCAATAATATATGAAATTTTCATTTAATATTCAATTCAATAATATATGAAATTTTCATTTAATATTCAATTCAATAATATATGAAATTTTCATTTAATATTCAATAATATATGAAATTTTCATTTAATATTCAATTCAATAATATATGAAATTTTCATTTAATATTCAATAATATATGAAATTTTCATTTAATATTCAATAATATATGAAATTTTCATTTAATATTCAATTCAATAATATATGAAATTTTCATTTAATTCAATTCAATAATATATGAAATTTTCATTTAATATTCAATTCAAATATATGAAATTTTTTTAATATTATTCAATAATATATGAAATTTCCATTTAATATTACAATTCAATAATATATGAAATTTTCATTTAATATTCAATTCAATAATATATGAAATTTTCATTTAATATTCAATAATATATGAAATTTTCATTTAATAAACAATTCAATAATATATGAAATTTTCATTTAAAATTCAATAATATATAAAATTTTCATTTAATATTCAATTCAATAATATATAAAATTTTCATTTAAATATTCAATTCAATAATATATGAAATTTTCATTTAATAAATTCAATAATATATGAAATTTTCATTTAATATTCAATTCAATAATATATGAAATTTTCATTTAATTTTCAATTCAATAATATATGAAATTTTCATTTAATATTCAATTCAATAATATATGAAATTTTCATTTAATATTCAAATCAATAATATATGAAATTTTCATTTAATATTCAATTCAATAATATATGAAATTTTCATTTAATATTCAATTCAATAATATATGAAATTTTCATTTAATATTCAATAATATATGAAATTTTCATTTAATATTCAATTCAATAATATATGAAATTTCCATTGAATATTCAATAATATATGAAATTTTCATTTAAAATTCAATTCAATAATATATGAAATTTCCATTTATTATTCAATTCAATAATATATGAAATTTTCATTTAATATTCAAAACAATAATATATGAAATTTTCATTCAATATTCAATAATATATGAAATTTTCATTTAATATTCAATTCAATAATATATAAAATTTTCATTTAATATTCATATTATTCAATAGTATATGAAATTTTCATTTAATATTAATTCAATAATATATGAAATTTTCATTTAATATTCAATTCAATAATATATAAAATTTTCATTTAAAATTCAATAATATATGAAATTTTCATTTAATATTCAATAATATATGATTCGGACTTTTTACCATTTTTTTGAAGAGGAATTATATAAGATTCCTTCCATATAGACGGGAAATGACAAGATTTAACGGACAACAAAAAAAGTTTTTGAAGTGGCTTACATAGAGCCTCAGCACAAAATCTGAGTACACAACCAGGTATTCCATCAGGACCAGGTGTGTACACAGGTTTTACTAAATTAAGCACGCTAAGAAGCGAACTTTCATCGATCGAAGGACTACAAATACAATTGGACCTTTTTATCTGATAAGGATACGACAGATTCGCTCGGTATTCCGTTGAGGAATATGTTGTTGTGAAGAAATCAGCGAACAAATCAGCAATCGCTTGATCAGAGTCCGCTATATTATTTTCAAACGATAACATTGATGGGTGGACAACCATCTTACGTTTGGAATTCACAAAGCTATAAAACTGTTTAGGATCACGGGAAAACTCAAGCTTACAACGATTGAGGTAATTATTATAGCAGTGCTTGTTAAGCAACATAAAATTGGAGCGAGCAACTGCGTAAAGAGCAAAGTCTGAAGGACGTCCCGATTTCTTGTATTTTTTATAATATCTGGATTTGACATTTTTTAAGTTGGATAGCTCACGAGAAAACCAGGGAGGTCGGTGAGACGACACTGGAGTCCTCAGTGGGACACAAACCTTAAAAAGCGAACCAAGAGTATCATAAAACAACGAGATAGCAAGATCCATGTCTGAGCAACTGTATAAGGATGACCAGTCAGTTCTCAGAATGAGCTCATTCAGTTTAACAAAGTTAGTCTTGCGAAAATTACGAGATTTAATCACAGGACTGACACCAACAATCGGTGCACGAAACGACAGATCTACAGATAAAACCAAAGTAGGATGAAAATTGTCTTCAGGCAAGACTAGAGGGTCGGTTCTAGTAACTGCACAGTTGGTGGAATCCAACACAAATATCAGATCTAAGGATCTGCCTATGTTATTTCGCACAGGGTTTATTTGAGCTAATGATAGCTCAAAAAGGCCATCAACGAAGCAGTGAGATTTAGAAGGAAGCAACAAAGTAGATTCATCAGATTGAGACCATGCTATTTCTGGTAAATTAAAGTCACCAAAGACGATTAAGATATCTCTATCAGAAAGCAATGAAGAAATATATCGAATAGAATCTAAATGTTTTGCGTACACCGCCATGTCGGATTGTGGCGGGATGTAAGAACAAGTAATGTAGACAGAGAAAGACTTGAATCTGACCTTAACACTAACAAACTCAATCTCCAGAATGTCCGGTGAATGAATTTGGTCAGAAGTTAAGGCCGAGTCAACTGCAATCAGAACTCCTCCGCCTACACGAGAAGTCCGATCACATCTAAAAATTGAAAATTTTGCGGAAAGAACAGATGCATCGTTAATATCGGGCTTTAACCATGTCTCAGTAAACACTAAAATTTTAATTTCAAATGCTATCTAAATAGAGTCTAGGAAGCTTAGATTTAAGTCCTCTCACGTTCTGATAGGCCAGATGAAGGGACGAGATTAGTTTTTTGGAACACCAGCCGATGCTGATATTCCGGAAGATGAGGAGTTAGATGGGATAGAAAGCCTAACCGGATCCCGAGCTTTCTTTTTGGCCGTGTATTCTTTTACTAAAATGTGATCCGGCCAAAAACTGCTATGACATATACTGTCAAACAGTTCAACTGGGACACTTATTTTAAAGGAGGATATCTCCCTCGAATATTTAAATTTAAATTTTTCCACCGCTATTTTAGCATTATAGTGATGAGCTTGAATTTTTGTCTTAATAAAAGCTAAGACATCATCCGACGAATGTTCGGGATCAAGCCTTGAAACAAATATATGTTTCTTAGGTGGAACTCCAGTTAAAGGCTTATAGGAACCAGGCCGCAAATCAACCGCAGCGTCAGCGACCACGATTGAATCCGCCTGCGTGTCCGGTATTGCACCTCCAACTGGACTACTATCGGCAATATCAACAGTTATTGATAATTGCCCGGACTTTTTCGGAAACTACAGCTTTATTCGTCTGCAAAGAGAGACCATTTCCTGGAGAAACGGAGATAGCCTCGTCCTTGCGACCACCTTGAGAAATGGGGGTGGTAAACGAAATAAGCTGCGGAGGATTTGTCACAGTGAGCAGTGAAGGAGATTGTGGAACTACGGCCGAGACGGGATTGGGCACAGGCAAATGCAAGGACAGATTGCGCATACTAGTTTTCTTACGCTTTGGAGACTCATTTAACAGCTTATAGCTGCTAAATTCGCTCTCCACAGCATTGAACTCATCGCAGAGTTTACGAAAACCAGATGACAATTTCTTCAATCTATCCCTGGTTTGCCTCATAAACACCCTCATTTCGATCTCAACCTCTCGGCATGAGTCACAACCCCATTTGAGCCCCCCTTTTTGCTCCAAACAATCCCTTACTCTGGCCGTGTAGCCAGCACATTTAACGTGCATGACATTGTCACACAGCCAACAGGAAAGAAACGCGTTATGGGGTGAAGGAGGGTTCAAACACTTTTTGCTTGAGCAGACAGACATTTTTTAAATTTAGTTACAACTCAAAAATTTATAAAAAAATTAATATATCGAAAGGCCAAAGAAAAAACTCACTCAGATTTATTAAGCAAATTCGACACTGGGGTCAAACTCGCAGAGAAAATTAGTGCAAGAACTAAGAGAACTAAGCACTACACAAATACACGTATCACTTGTACGCGAGACAGATAGATGCGAGCGCGAATAAAAAAAATTAGAAACAAGAGGGCGGGGAGAGCCAACAGCACTGCACATGCAACAACAATGCGTTGGCGTAGAGCGATACTATTAAAGCGGTAAAAGGTACAAACGCAAGAGCAAAGAATAACAAAAACAACAACATTGCTGTAAAAAGTTTTGTTGTTTTTTCAAATATTAAGTTCAATGCTTTGATTTTGCTTTTGTATAGTTAATATAAACAAAAAGCGCAATGACAAAAATTTAAATGACAGAATAATGTCAATATTTATTGCGAAATTATTAGCTGAATTTTTGGGCAGGCGCGGTGAGTTTAAAACCGAAATAAAAGAAATTAGCAGGAGCACAGAAAAACACGTCTATCCACGATGAAGAAAGAAGTATAGTCTGGTATTATAATTTTTAATATTCAATTCAATAATATATGAAATTTTTCATTTAATATTCAATAATATATGAAATTTTCATTTAATATTCAATTCAATAATATATGAAATTTTCATTTAATATTCAATTCAATAATATATGAAATTTTCATTTAAAATATTCAATAATATATGAAATTTTCATTTAATATTCAATTCAATAATATATGAAATTTTCATTTAATATTCAATTCAATAATATATGAAATTTTCATTTAATATTCAATTCAATAATATATGAAATTTTCATTTAATATTCAATTCAATAATATATGAAATTTTCATTTAATATTCAATTCAATAATATATGAAATTTTCATTTAATATTCAATTCAATAATATATGAAATTTTCATTTAATATTCAATTCAATAATATATGAAATTTTCATTTAATATTCAATTCAATAATATATGAAATTTTCATTTAATATTCAATTCAATAATATATGAAATTTTCATTTAATATTCAAATCAATAATATATGAAATTTTCATTTAATATTCAATAATAATATATGAAATTTTCATTTAATATTCAAAACAATAATGAAATTTTACATTTAATATTCAAATTCAATAATATATGAAATTTTCATTTAATATTAAATTCAATAATATATGAAATTTTCATTTAATATTCAATTAATAATTTAATATTCCATTAATAATATATGAAATTTTCATTTAATATTCAATTCAATAATATATGAAATTTTCATTTAATATTCAATTCAATAATATATGAAATTTTCATTTAATATTCAATTCAATAATATATGAAATTTTCATTTAATATTCAATTCAATAATATATGAAATTTTCATTTAATATTCAATTCAATAATATATGAAATTTTCATTTAATATTCAATAATATATGAAATTTTCATTTAATATTCAATTCAATAATATATGAAATTTTCATTTAATATTTAATTCAATAATATATGAAATTTTCATTTAATATTCAATTCAATAATATATGAAATTTTCATTTAATATTCAATTCAATAATATATGAAATTTCCATTTAATATTTATTCAATAATATATGAAATTTTCATTTAATATTCAATTCAATAATATATGAAATTTCCATTTAATATTCAATAATATATGAAATTTTCATTTAATATTCAATTCAATAATATATGAAATTTTCATTTAATATTCAATCAATATATGAAATTTTCATTTAATATTCAATTCAATAATATATGAAATTTTCATTTAATATTCAATTCAATAATATATGAAATTTTCATTTAATATTCAATTCAATAATATATGAAATTTTCATTTAATATTCAATTCAATAATATATGAAATTTTCATTTAATATTCAATTCAATAATATATGAAATTTTCATTTAATATTCAATTCAATAATATATGAAATTTTCATTTAATATTCAATTCAATAATATATGAAATTTTCATTTAATATTCAAATCAATAATATATGAAATTTTCATTTAATATTCAATAATATATGAAATTTTCATTTAATATTCAATTCAATAATATATGAAATTTTCATTTAATATTCAATTCAATAATATATGAAATTTTCATTTAATATTCAATTCAATAATATATGAAATTTTCATTTAATATTCAATTCAATAATATATGAAATTTTCATTTAATATTCAATTCAATAATATATGAAATTTTCATTTAATATTCAATTCAATAATATATGAAATTTTCATTTAATATAATAGTATATGAAATTTTCATTTAATATTCAATTCAATAATATATGAAATTTTCATTTAATATTCAATTCAATAATATATGAAATTTTCATTTAATATTAATTCAATAATATATGAAATTTTCATTTTATATACAATTCAATAATATATGAAATTTTCATTTAATATTCAATTCAATAATATATGAAATTTTCATTTAATATTCAATAATATATGAAATTTTCATTTAATATTCAATTCAATAATATATGAAATTTTCATTTAATATTCAATTCAATAATATATGAAATTTTCATTTAATATTCAATTCAATAATATATGAAATTTTCATTTAATATTCAATTCAATAATATATGAAATTTTCATTTAATATTCAATTCAATAATATATGAAATTTTCATTTAATTAATTCAATAATATATGAAATTTTCATTTAATATTCAATTCAATAATATATGAAATTTTCATTTAATATTCAATTCAATAATATATGAAATTTTCATTTAATATTCAATTCAATAATATATGAAATTTTCATTTAATATTCAATAATATATGAAATTTTCATTTAATATTCAATTCAATAATATATGAAATTTTCATTTAATATTCAATAATATATGAAATTTTCATTTAATATTCAATAATATATGAAATTTTCATTTAATATTCAATTCAATAATATATGAAATTTTCATTTAATATTCAATTCAATAATATATGAAATTTTCATTTAATATTCAATAATATATGAAATTTTCATTTAATATTCAATTCAATAATATATGAAATTTTCATTTAATATTCATTCAATAATATATGAAATTTTCATTTAATATTCAATTCAATAATATATGAAATTTTCATTTAATATTCAATAATATATGAAATTTTCATTTAATATTCAATTCAATAATATATGAAATTTTCATTTAATATTCAATAGTATATGAAATTTTCATTTAATATTCAATTCAATAATATATGAAATTTTCATTTAATATTCAATTCAATAATATATGAAATTTTCATTTAATATTCAAATCAATAATATATGAAATTTTCATTTAATATTCAATAATATATGAAATTTTCATTTAATATTCAATTCAATAATATATGAAATTTTCATTTAATATTCAATTCAATAATATATGAAATTTTCATTTTAAATTCAATAATATATGAAATTTTCATTTAATATTCAATTCAATAATATATGAAATTTTCATTTAATATTCAATTCAATAATATATGAAATTTTCATTTAATATTCAATTCAATAATATATGAAATTTTCATTTAATATTCAATTCAATAATATATGAAATTTTCATTTAATATTCAATTCAATAATATATGAAATTTTCATTTAATATTCAATTCAATAATATATGAAATTTTCATTTAATATTCAATTCAATAATATATGAAATTTTCATTTAATATTCAATTCAATAATATATGAAATTTTCATTTAATATTTAATTCAATAATATATGAAATTTTCATTTAATATTCAATTCAATAATATATGAAATTTTCATTTAATATTCAATTCAATAATATATGAAATTTTCATTTAATATTCAATTCAATAATATATGAAATTTTCATTTAATATTCAATTCAATAATATATGAAATTTTCATTTAATATTCAATTCAATAATATATGAAATTTTCATTTAATATTCAATTCAATAATATATGAAATTTTCATTTAATATTCAATTCAATAATATATGAAATTTTCATTTAATATTCAATTCAATAATATATGAAATTTTCATTTAATATTCAATTCAATAATATATGAAATTTTCATTTAATATTCAATTCAATAATATATGAAATTTTCATTTAATATTCAATTCAATAATATATGAAATTTTCATTTAATAATTCAATAATATATGAAATTTTCATTTAATATTCAATTCAATAATATATGAAATTTTCATTTAATATTCAATAATATATGAAATTTTCATTTAATATTCAATTCAATAATATATGAAATTTTCATTTAATATTCAATTCAATAATATATGAAATTTTCATTTAATATTCAATTCAATAATATATGAAATTTTCATTTAATATTAAATTCAATAATATATGAAATTTTCATTTAATATTCAATTCAATAATATATGAAATTTTCATTTAATATTCAATTCAATAATATATGAAATTTTCATTTAATATTCAATTCAATAATATATGAAATTTTCATTTAATATTCAATAATATATGAAATTTTCATTTAATATTCAATTCAATAATATATGAAATTTTCATTTAATATTCAATTAATAATATATGAAATTTTCATTTAATATTCAATAGTATATGAAATTTTCATTTAATATTCAATTCAATAATATATGAAATTTTCATTTAATATTCAATTCAATAATATATGAAATTTTCATTTTATTATTCAATAGTATATGAAATTTTCATTTAATATTCAATTCAATAATATATGAAATTTCCATTTAATATTCAATAATATATGAAATTTTCATTTAATATTCAATTCAATAATATATGAAATTTTCATTTAAAATTCAATAATATATGAAATTTTCATTTAATATTCAATTCAATAATATATGAAATTTTCATTTAATATTCAATTCAATAATATATGAAATTTTCATTTAATATTCAATTCAATAATATATGAAATTTTTATTTTAATATTCAATTCAATAATATATGAAATTTTCATTTAATATTCAATTCAATAATATATGAAATTTTCATTTAATATTCAATTCAATAATATATGAAATTTTCATTTAATATTCAATTCAATAATATATGAAATTTTCATTTAATATTCAATTCAATAATATATGAAATTTTCATTTAATATTCAATTCAATATATGAAATTTTCATTTAATATTCAATTCAATAATATATGAAATTTTCATTTAATATTCAATAATATATGAAATTTTCATTTAATATTCAATAATATATGAAATTTTCATTTAATATTCAATTCAATAATATATGAAATTTTCATTTAATATTCAAATTCAATAATATATGAAATTTTCATTTAATATTCAATAATATATGAAATTTTCATTTAATATTCAATTCAATAATATATGAAATTTTCATTTAATATTCAATTCAATAATATATGAAATTTTCATTTAATATTCAATTCAATAATATATGAAATTTTCATTTAATATTCAATTCAATAATATATGAAATTTTCATTTAATATTCAATAATATATGAAATTTTCATTTAATATTCAATTCAATAATATATGAAATTTTCATTTAATATTCAATTCAATAATATATGAAATTTTCATTTAATATTCAATAATATATGAAATTTTCATTTAATATTCAATTCAATAATATATGAAATTTTCATTTAATATTCAATTCAATAGTATATGAAATTTTCATTTAATATTCAATTCAATAATATATGAAATTTTCATTTAATATTCAATTCAATAATATATGAAATTTTCATTTAATATTCAATAATATATGAAATTTTCATTTAATATTCAATTCAATAATATATGAAATTTTCATTTAATATTCAATTCAATAATATATGAAATTTTCATTTAATATTCAATCAATAATATATGAAATTTTCATTTAATATTCAATTCAATAATATATGAAATTTTCATTTAATATTCAATCAATAATATATGAAATTTTCATTTAATATTCAATTCAATAATATATGAAATTTTCATTTAATATTCAATTCAATAATATATGAAATTTTCATTTAAATAATTCAATAATATATGAAATTTTCATTTAATATTCAATTCAATAATATATGAAATTTTCATTTAATATTCAATAATATATGAAATTTTCATTTAATATTCAATTCAATAATATATGAAATTTTCATTTAATATTCAATAATATATGAAATTTTCATTTAATATTCAATTCAATAATATATGAAATTTTCATTTAAATTAATTCAATAATATATGAAATTTTCATTTAATATTCAATAATATATGAAATTTTCATTTAATATTCAATTCAATAATATATGAAATTTTCATTTAATATTCAATTCAATAATATATGAAATTTTCATTTAAATTAATTCAATAATATATGAAATTTTCATTTAATATTCAATTCAATAGTATATGAAATTTTCATTTAATATTCAATTCAATAATATATGAAATTTTCATTTAATATTGAATTCAATAATATATGAAATTTTCATTTAATATTCAATTCAATAATATATGAAATTTTCATTTAATATTCAATTCAATAATATATGAAATTTTCATTTAATATTCAATTCAATAATATATGAAATTTTCATTTAATATTCAATTCAATAATATATGAAATTTTCATTTAATATTCAATTCAATAATATATGAAATTTTCATTTAATATTCAATTCAATAATATATGAAATTTTCATTTAATATTCAATTCAATAATATATGAAATTTTCATTTAATATATTCAATAATATATGAAATTTTCATTTAATATTCAATTCAATAATATATGAAATTTTCATTTAATATTCAATTCAATAATATATGAAATTTTCATTTAATATTCAATTCAATAATATATGAAATTTTCATTTAATATTCAATTCAATAATATATGAAATTTTCATTTAATATTCAATTCAATAATATATGAAATTTTCATTTAATATTCAATTCAATAATATATGAAATTTTCATTTAATATTCAATTCAATAATATATGAAATTTTCATTTAATATTCAATTCAATAATATATGAAATTTTCATTTAATATTCAATTCAATAATATATGAAATTTTCATTTAATATTCAATTCAATAATATATGAAATTTTCATTTAATATTCAATTCAATAATATATGAAATTTTCATTTAATATTCAATTCAATAATATATGAAATTTTCATTTAATATAATTCAATAATATATGAAATTTTCATTTAATATTCAATTCAATAATATATGAAATTTTCATTTAATATTCAATTCAATAATATATGAAATTTTCATTTAATATAATTCAATAATATATGAAATTTTCATTTAATATTCAATTCAATAATATATGAAATTTTCATTTAATATTCAATTCAATAATATATGAAATTTTCATTTAATATTCAATATAATATATGAAATTTTCATTTAATATTCAATTCAATAATATATGAAATTTTCATTTAATATTCAATTCAATAATATATGAAATTTTCATTTAATATTCAATTCAATAATATATGAAATTTTCATTTAATATTAATTCAATAATATATGAAATTTTCATTTAATAATTCAATAATATATGAAATTTTCATTTAATATTCAATTCAATAATATATGAAATTTTCATTTAATATTCAATTCAATAATATATGAAATTTTCATTTAATATAATCAATAATATATGAAATTTTCATTTAATATTCAATTCAATAATATATGAAATTTTCATTTAATATTCAATTCAATAATATATGAAATTTTCATTTAATATTCAATTCAATAATATATGAAATTTTCATTTAATATTCAATTCAATAATATATGAAATTTTCATTTAATATTCAATAATATATGAAATTTTCATTTAATATTCAATTCAATAATATATGAAATTTTCATTTAATATTTCAATAATATATGAAATTTTCATTTAATATTCAATTCAATAGTATATGAAATTTTCATTTAATATTCATTCAATAATATATGAAATTTTCATTTAATATTCAATCAATAATATATGAAATTTTCATTTAATATTCAATTCAATAATATATGAAATTTTCATTTAAAATTCAATCAATAATATATGAAATTTTCATTTAATATTCAATTCAATAATATATGAAATTTTCATTTAATATTCAATTCAATAATATATGAAATTTTCATTTAATATTCAATTCAATAATATATGAAATTTTCATTTAATATTCAATTCAATAATATATGAAATTTTCATTTAATATTCAATTCAATAATATATGAAATTTTCATTTAATATTCAATTCAATAATATATGAAATTTTCATTTAATATTCAATAATATATGAAATTTTCATTTAATATTCAATTCAATAATATATGAAATTTTCATTTAATATATTCAATAATATATGAAATTTTCATTTAATATTCTTATTCAATAATATATGAAATTTTCATTTAATATTCAATTCAATAATATATGAAATTTTCATTTAATATCAATTCAATAATATATGAAATTTTCATTTAATATACAATTCAATAATATATGAAATTTTCATTTAATATTCAATTCAATAATATATGAAATTTTCATTTAAAATTCAATAATATATGAAATTTTCATTTAATATATTAATAATATATGAAATTTTCATTTAATATTCAATTCAATAATATATGAAATTTTCATTTAATATTCAATAATATATGAAATTTTCATTTAATATTCAATTCAATAATATATGAAATTTTCATTTAATATTCAATAATATATGAAATTTTCATTTAATATTCAATTCAATAATATATGAAATTTTCATTTAATATTCAATTCAATAATATATGAAATTTTCATTTAATATTCAATTCAATAATATATGAAATTTTCATTTAATATTCAATAATATATGAAATTTTCATTTAATATTAATTCAATAATATATGAAATTTTCATTTAATATTCAATAATATATGAAATTTTCATTTAATATTCAATTCAATAATATATGAAATTTTCATTTAATATTCAATTCAATAATATATGAAATTTTCATTTAATATTCAATTCAATAATATATGAAATTTTCATTTAATATTCAATAATATATGAAATTTTCATTTAATATTCAATTCAATAATATATGAAATTTTCATTTAATTTCAATTCAATAATATATGAAATTTTCATTTAATTCAATTCAATAGTATATGAAATTTTCATTTAATATTCAATAATATATGAAATTTTCATTTAATATTCAATTCAATAATATATGAAATTTTCATTTAATTATTCAATAATATATGAAATTTTCATTTAATATTCAATAATATATGAAATTTTCATTTAATATTCAATTCAATAATATATGAAATTTTCATTTAATATTCAATAATAATATATGAAATTTTCATTTAATATTCAATTCAATAATATATGAAATTTTCATTTAATATTCAATTCAATAATATATGAAATTTTCATTTAATATTAATTCAATAATATATGAAATTTTCATTTAATATTCAATTCAATAATATATGAAATTTTCATTTAATATTCAATTCAATAATATATGAAATTTTCATTTAATATTCAACTCAATAATATATGAAATTTTCATTTAATATTCAATTCAATAATATATGAAATTTTCATTTAATATTCAATTCAATAATATATGAAATTTTCATTTAATATTCATTTCAATAATATATGAAATTTTCATTTAATATTCAATAATATATGAAATTTTCATTTAATATTCAATTCAATAATATATGAAATTTTCATTTAATATTCAATAATATATGAAATTTTCATTTATTATATTCAAAATTCAATAATATATGAAATTTTCATTCAATAATTCAATAATATATGAAATTTTCATTTAATATTCAATTCAATAATATATGAAATTTTCATTTAATATTCAATTCAATAATATATGAAATTTTCATTTAATATTCAATTCAATAATATATGAAATTTTCATTTAATATTCAATAATATATGAAATTTTCATTTAATATTCAATTCAATAATATATGAAATTTTCATTTAAATATTCAATTCAATAATATATGAAAATTTCATTTAATATTAATCAATAATATATGAAATTTTCATTTAATATTCAATTCAATAATATATGAAATTTTCATTTAATATTAAATAATATATGAAATTTTCATTTAATATTCAATTCAATAATAAATGAAATTTTCATTTAATATTCAATTGAATAATATATGAAATTTTCATTTAATATTCAATTCAATAATATATGAAATTTTCATTTAATATTCAATTCAATAATATATGAAATTTTCATTTAATATTCAATTCAATAATATATGAAATTTTCATTTAATATTCAATTCAATAATATATGAAATTTTCATTTAATATTCAATTCAATAATATATGAAATTTTCATTCAATATAATTCAATAATATATGAAATTTTCATTTAATATTCAATTCAATAATATATGAAATTTTCATTTAATATTCAATTCAATAATATATGAAATTTTCATTTAATATTCAATTCAATAATATATGAAATTTTCATTTAATATTCAATTCAATAATATATGAAATTTTCATTTAATATTCAATTCAATAATATATGAAATTTTCATTTAATATTCAATTCAATAATATATGAAATTTTCATTTAATATTCAATTCAATAATATATGAAATTTTCATTTAATATTCAATTCAATAATATATGAAATTTTCATTTAATATTCAATTCAATAATATATGAAATTTTCATTTAATATATTCAATAATATATGAAATTTTCATTTAATATTCAATTCAATAATATATGAAATTTTCATTTAATATTAATTCAATAATATATGAAATTTTCATTTAATATTCAATTCAATAATATATGAAATTTTCATTTAATATTATTCAATAGTATATGAAATTTTCATTTAATATTCAATTCAATAATATATGAAATTTTCATTTAATATTCAATAATATATGAAATTTTCATTTAATATTAATTCAATAATATATGAAATTTTCATTTAATATTCAATAATAATATGAAAATTTCATTTAATATTCAATTCAATAATATATGAAATTTTCATTTAATAATTCAATAATATATGAAAATTTCATTTAATATTCAATTCAATAATATATGAAATTTTCATTTAATATTCAATTCAATAATATATGAAATTTTCATTTAATATTCAATAATAGTATATGAAATTTTCATTTAATATTCAATTCAATAATAAATGAAATTTTCATTTAATATTCAATTCAATAATATATGAAATTTTCCATTATATAAATTTCATTGTAATATTAAATGAAATTTTCATTTAATATTCAATAATATATGAAATTTTCATTTAATATTCAATTCGAATAATATATGAAATTTTCATTTAATATTCAATTGAATATTAAATGAAAATTTCATTTAATATTCAATTCAATAATAAATGAAAATTTCATATAATATTCGAATTCAATAATATATGAAATTTTCATTTAATATTGAAATTCAATAATATATGAAATTTTCATTTAAATATTCAATTCAATAATATGAAATTTTCATTTAATATTGAATTCAATAATATATGAAATTTTCATTTAATATTCAATTGCAATAGATATATGAAAATTTCATTTAATATTGCGTAGTCAATAATAAATGCAGATGTTTCGATTTAATATTCGATTCTCAGTGAATATATGAAAATTTCATTTATTCTTCAATAGTAATATTAAAAAAATTTTCTATTTTTAAATTAAATAATAAAACAATGAAAATTTCAGGTATAATATTCAATTGAATATAAATGATATTTTTCATTTAAAATTCAATTCAATAATATATGAAATTTCCATTTATTATTCAATTCAATAATATATGCAATTTTCATTTAATATTCAATTCAATAATATATGAAATTTCCATTATAATATTCAAAATCAATATTATATGAAATTTTCATTTAATATTCAAAACAATAATATATGAAATTTTCATTCAATATTCAATAATGTATGAAATTTTCATTTAATATTCAATTCAATAATATATAAAATTTTCATTTAATATTCAATTCAATATGTTGATTTGTTTCTTAGGCGCTTATTTAACTTTATTAATGAAAATAGATATTTAATTCTTTTACACAATGTATTCATTTCAAGCTTCAAAATTAGGGAGACCGTTTCTTGACTTCAACCAAAATACAAACTTAAACTAAAAACAAATATCGTTTATCGACATCTTACACTATCGGCGGTGTTTATTTTAAAAGCTGCGACATACAGCGGCCCCTAGTGCTGACTCCATTTCTCAGCACGATCATCAATGTCGTTGCGCTGGACTCCTATTCTGCATAGTCGATTAGCCGGGCGCCGATAAGTGTTCTTGGCCGTCCTAAGTTCGACCACACGTACAATTCCGTCTTCTCCTGGAAATACCTTCGTTACGCAGCCGAGAGGCCATTCGCCGCGCGGGGTGTTGTCTTTCATGACGACTATTTCGCCCACCTTTAGATTGTCAACATCCTTATGCCACTTTGATCGATGTATAAGTGTTGGCAAATATTCCTTGATAAAGCGTTTCCAAAAAGAGTCGATCAAATACTGGGAAACTCTCCAAGCACGTTTTTCCTCCACCATATTGAGAAACTTGCCTGGACTATGGAGTATGCAGCTTTGCGGTATGCATATATCATTTGGACAAAGACCCACTTCGTCATCAGCGTCGTCGGATTCCAATATATATGGACGACTGTTTACCAGATATTCTGCTTCCATAAATACAGTTCGCAGCGTTTCATCATTAGGGTTTGCATTTACTGACATAACTGCCTCAATTGCTCGTTTAAAACAGCCAACTAGTCGCTCCCAACATCCGCCAAAATTGGGGGCATTTGCTGGAATAAAGTTCCAGGTGATTTTAATATTTGCCATGTACTCCTTTATGTTACTCTCGTTCAGCTCTTCCAGGGCCTCTTGCAATTCCCTTGCTGCACCACGAAAATTGGTGCCGTTGTCTGACCAGATAACCTTTACAGGACCGCGACGAGCCATCATTCGGCGAACTGCCAATATGCAAGAGTCCGTATCCAATGAGTGAGCTATTTCCACATTGATTGCTCGAGTAGTTAGACAAGTGAAGATTACTCCATATCGCTTACGGAAGTTTTTTGATGCTCGGGTACCTCTTCCTTCCTTGGTGTAGAATGGCCCGAAATAATCTATGCCTGTTGCTGTAAATGGTTTTTTATGGGTAAAGAATCTTTCTTCGGGTAGAAGACCCATTTTTGGTACTTGTGGTTTGGATTTCTTTCGTTTACACCACACACAATTATTGATCGTTGTCCTGATAATCCTGTTTAGTTTTGGCATCCAGTAAGACTCTTTAAATCGATGTATTACAACCTGCGTACCAACATGTTGAGCGTCGACATGAAATTTGTTTATCAGCATGCGAGTATAAATATGTTTTCCATCTAAAAAATAGTTTTTTTTACCTCCTTCCTTTTTTTTTTATTTTTTAAAAAAAAAAAAATATTTAAATTTTAAAGAATTTAAAAAAAAAAAAAAAAATAAAAAATTTTTTTTTTAAAAATTTCTTCCTTAAAAAAACAAAAAAAAAAAAAAAAAAAAAAAAAAACATGAAATTTGTTTATCAGCATGCGAGTATAAATATGTTTTCCATCCAAAACAATAGGGCTTTTTGTACATTTTGATACCTCCTTGGCACGCTCTATTCTGCTATTTACTTGTATTATGTTATCGACGTCCAAATAGACACAATATTTTGTCAATCGTAATTTTGGAGATGGCTTTCCAAATTTTAGATGTATTAAATCATCTGCAAATAGTTGTTGTTGGACCACCTTACACCAGATTTTTTCTGCCTATTCTATTTCGTCCACGTTTAAGGCACCGGAACTTCGAATACCGTCTGTTCGCATCAATGAATTTTTTATATATCTTCTTATCCAAGCAGTGCTGCGGATTAGTTTGTTGTATACGGAAATCCTCTGTAAAAGTATATTCATTGGCGGTTCTTCTTCCAGAAGTGTCATTACGATTTCCTTATGATCGCAACAGTCTACCGTTGGTTTTTGAATTTCCCAGGAAGATTCTGGGTGATGTAAAAATTCAGGACCTGTAATCCATCGATGCAGTTTGTGTGAAGCTATATTGTCCCTTGTTATTATGTCAGCGATGTTTTCATTTGTTGACAGCCAGCGCCACTCTGATCTGGCCGATTTTTCGCAAATCTCACTTATTCGATTGGCAACAAATACTTCCATTCGTTTGTCGCTGTTAATCCAAGTAAGAACTGTTCGTGAATCAGTCCAAAAATATCGCTGGTCTGCTTTGACTTGTAGTTCATGGCTGATCATTTCAGCTAATCGACACCCTAATACTGCTGCCATTGTTTCCAGCTTGGGTATTGTTACATGCTTAATAGGAGAAACTCTTGCCTTTGATGCGACAAGTGCCACTTCATAATGCCATTTGCTTTCCTTCTGGTAAACACATCTTATATACGCGACTGAAGAATATGCTTTCGCGCTGGCATCGTTAAATATATGAAATTCAATGCGATCAGCCTTTTCTATATTATTGCTGTAGCATCGGGGAATTTTTGTGTTCTCAATCGAAGTTAAATTCTTTAGCCAATTCTGCCATTTATTTATCAGGTCACCTTTAATTTGGTCATCCCAACCGATTCCAGTTTCCCATATATCGCGCATTAGTATGCGTCCTTTGATAGTCACAGGTGCCATTAGACCTAAAGGGTCATATAATGAATTGACCACAGACAATACTTTCCTTTTTGTTGGTATGACTTTGCCATTAAGAAGGTCTTTTGCTACCTTATGCATTATTGAAGTGGAGTATGTGAAGAAGTCGCCTTTTGCATCCCATAAAACACCTAATACCTTTTGTTGCATATCCGTTTTGTCGCCAATCACTGCTATAGTTTTGCTCGCTCTGAGATTTTCAGGAATGGATTGCATTACTTCGTTACTGTTTGATATGAACTGACGCAGCTCAAATCCAGCCTTTAAATGTATTTGTGTAATTGATTTTATGAGTTTTATGACTTCTGCAGCACTAGGTTTGGAATCTAGATAATCGTCAACATAATGATTTTCTATTATAGCTTTTACGGCATCGGCTTGATTCTCCTTATATTTGTTAGCATTATAATTTTTGACAAATTGAGCTAAAAAGGGTGAGGAAGTTAACCCAAACAACATTGCCTTCATTTGGTACACTGTTGGTTCTTTTTTCTGGTCAAGGTTCCTCCATAGAAAACATTGTGCAGCTGTGTCGCTTTCTGAAATTCTCACTTGGTTAAACATTTCTCGAATGTCGCCAACTACGGCGACCGAGTGTAACCGAAATCGTATCAAAATACCCACTATAGATGTTGACCAGTCCGGTCCTGTAAGAAGCTTACAGTTAAGTGAAGTACCATTGCTTGTAGCGGCTGCGTCAAATACCAATCGAACTTTGTTGGGTTTGCTTGGGTTAAAAACGGCAAAATGTGGTAAAAACCAGAGTTTTGGAGACTTAAGAATTTTCATATCTGTGAGTTGGACTGCATAACCTTTGTCCAGTAGTTTGTTGATCTCATTTTGATATGCTTGAGCTGTTCCCTTCTCTCTTAGTAATTTTCGCTCAAGACATTTAAGCCGTTGAATTGCCATTTCCTTGCTGTCTGGAAGCTTAACATCATCCGTTTTCCATGGTAAGCCTATTTCGTAATAGTTACCCTTTTGTTTAATTGATGATTCCGCTTTGAGTACTGCTAATTGATCTTCCTTTGATTCCGTTTTATTATCTTTTACTGCACAGACACCAAAGTTTTCAATACTAAACTGTTGCTTGACCATTTGGTGTAAACTTTCATCAGTTACTTGACAACAAGTAAAATGTGCTGATAGTTCTTGAGTTAGAATAGGACCATGTACTACCCAACCTAGCTTGGTTTTGGATAACATTGGGCGTTGCTCATTACCGTTTATAATTGCTCTTGTAGTAATCAAATTAGCATGACGTTGTCCAATCAATAACATTGGTTGCTTGTTCTGCAGCTTTGTAAAGTCTACCATATTTTTTGGTACCAGTTCCATGATGGTTTTATAATTTAGTTGTTGTGTTGGTATTTTTAAATCATTTATTAACCATACATCATCCAGTTGATGCTTTGTTCCGTTCATACCACTGAGACTGATACGGGCCGATTCTGCATCTGTCTCGTACCTGTAAATTCCTCCTGTCCAGCTAAAACAAAATGGTTTAATGTCACCTTGTATGCCCACTTCTCGGGCCAAGCTCATATCCATGATTGTAGATGTACTGCCTTCATCCAAAAACGCAACTGTATCTTTAGAGCCCTTACTTCCATGTACTGTGATTGGTACCATTTTTAGTAAAGATGTTTTGCATGACTCTGACACGCATCCACTAAGGTTTGTGGGTGCTGCGGAATTACCCTGCATGGGGCGTTTGTGTAGTAATGGATTGTGATATTTCTCGCAATTGTCTACTTTGCATGTTTGTCTTTCATTACATTGACTTTTGTGGAATTTAAGACAACTGTAGCAGGCTTTATTTCGGTTAGCTAAGTCCCACCTTTTCTTTACATCCGCTTTTAAAAATACATTGCATTTGCTAAGAGCGTGTTTCTCCTCGCTGCAAATCAAGCATATTGTCCTTGGTTTTGGTTTGAGCTGAACTCCATCCTCTGCTACTGAGTGTTGTGTTTGGTTACATTTTAACGGTTCGGCATATGATGCATTTTGATTGATTGTTGTTACTTTTTTGAAAAATGAGATGTCCTGTATTAGATCAGCCTGTTTCTGTGCCCATTCGGCCAGTTTGTCGAATGTGCAGAAGGAGGCACGCACATTTTCATCTCTAAGATATGCGCCCCATTCTCGTAGATAATTTTCGGACAGTTTTCCAATCATCATAGCAAGTAGTCGTTGTGTGTCGATCAACCTGTCATCAGTATATTCCAATGCTGAGTGTATGTTTTGGACGCTATTGTTGAATTCTTCGAAATCAGCTAGTTGTCTAACAGGCTTGACATGGCATGCTTTTGACATCAATTCTAGGGCAATTTCCTCAGGACCACCGTAAGACTTATTTAAAATCGATAGAATTTTTTCCGGTTCTTTTGCCGAGATGAGTAACAAAGAAACCTTTTCTTTTGCCACTCCCTTCAGTGCTTTTGCAAGCCGTTGAACGTCCTCTTCTTTGGAAAATCCACATTGTTTGCTTGTAGCATTGAACTCATTTATAAAATGTCTCCAGTTCAATGCAGAGCTACCGTCGAACTCCAGTTGTTTTCCACTCAAACTTTGACGAGCCAGCATTTTGTTCATGGCCATTGCTGGATCGCCTTGATTGTGAAGATGATTTGTGTGATCTTCATGTTGCGAATGTACCCATTCTGACGTTCGCTCTCTCGGGTTGTCTTGACGCACAGAAATTTTGGATCGTACCGAATTGCAAGAAGAAGAATCGGTTAGTGCGACTTTGGTGTTCAGAACATTTTTCTTACTTACCAACGCAACTTCTTCCGCTTGAAGAAGATCCATTTCCTTTTGAAGAATAATTATACCGTCTAGTGTTTTATTAATGTTTATTTCGGTGCTTGTAGTTGGATTATTTTCCGCCTCCGATAACATCCGCTTCATGTTTATAAGCATTGCCTCCTTTTCGCAAACTTTTCGCTTGACGTTCACATATTCGCTATCCACATTTTCAATTTGTTCCAGTATTTCCAGCCGTTTTTCCAAAACTGAGGCATTTGACCCATCGGGGCTTTCGATGTCGACACACGAAATAGCGTCTACAATTTTTTCCGCCATTTTATGTTTTGTCGCATTTTCATCTACGCCGATGTCAAAAAACTCACAAATGCGCAACATTGCGTTTTCGCTGAGTTCCTTTGAAATTGTCTCCACATGTTCTGATCTTTCAGCATTATTATATTTTATGCCTTTGAAAGAACGAAGCTGTCGTTTTATTAATGTTTCCTTAACAAATTTTAGGAAAATTGCAAAATGAACGTCTCTAAGTTGTTGCGATTTCCACGAATCAATGAGGTTAAGTTGTGGCTGCTTCCACTCCCACATTTTGTTCATGAATTTATTCAATAATGGACTGTATTTCACTTGCTGATGGCTTTATTAGCGATCCGGCTCGAAGGACCACTATGTTGGTTTGTTTCTTAGGCGCTTATTTAACTTTATTAATGAAAATAGATATTTAATTCTTTTACACAATGTATTCATTTCAAGCTTCAAATTTAGAGAGACCGTTTCTTGACTTCAACCAAAATACAAACTTAAACTAAAAACAAATATCGTTTATCGACATCTTACACTATCGGCGGTGTTTATTTTAAAAGCTGCGACACAATAGTATATGAAATTTTCATTTAATATTCAATTCAATAATATATGAAATTTTCATTTAATATTCAATTCAATAATATATGAAATTTTCATTTAATATTAAATCAATAATATATGAAATTTTCATTTAATATTCAATTTAATAATATATGAAATTTTCATTTAAAATTTAATATTATATGAAATTTTCATTCAATAATAATATATGAAATTTTCATTTAATATTCAATTCAATAATATATGAAATTTTCATTTAATATTCAATTCAATAATATATGAAATTTTCATTTAATATTCAATTCAATAATATATGAAATTTTCATTTAATATTCAATTCAATAATATATGAAATTTTCATTTAAAATTCAATAATATATGAAATTTCCATTTAATATTCAATAATATATGAAATTTTCATTTAATATTCAAAACAATAATATATGAAATTTTCATTTAATACTCAATAGTATATGAAATTTTTATTTAATATTCAATTCAATAATATATGAAATTTTCATTTAATATTCAATAATATATGAAATTTTCATTTAATATTCAATTCAATAATATATGAAATTTTCATTTAATATTCAATTCAATAATATATGAAATTTTCATTTAATATACAATTCAATAATATATGAAATTTTCATTTAATATTCAATTCAATAATATATGAAATTTCCATTTATTATTCAATTCAATAATATATGAAATTTTCATTTAATATTCAATTCAATAATATATGAAAATTTCATTTAATATTCAAATCAATAATATATGAAATTTTCATTTAATATTCAATTCAATAATATATGAAATTTTCATTTAATATTCAATTCAATAATATATGAAATTTTCATTTAATATTCAATTCAATAATATATGAAATTTTCATTTAATATTCAATTCAATAATATATGAAATTTTCATTTAATATTCAATTCAATAATATATGAAATTTTCATTTAATATTCAATTCAATAATATATGAAATTTTCATTTAATATTCAATTCAATAATATATGAAATTTTCATTTAATATTCAATTCAATAATATATGAAATTTTCATTTAATATTCAATTCAATAATATATGAAATTTTCATTTAATATTCAATTCAATAATATATGAAATTTTCATTTAATATTCAATTCAATAATATATGAAATTTTCATTTAATATTCAATTCAATAATATATGAAATTTTCATTTAATATTCAATAATATATGAAATTTTCATTTAATATTCAATTCAATAATATATGAAATTTTCATTTAATATTCAATTCAATAATATATGAAATTTTCATTTAATATTCAATTCAATAATATATGAAATTTTCATTTAATATTCAATTCAATAATATATGAAATTTTCATTTAATATTCAATTCAATAATATATGAAATTTTCATTTAATATTCAATTCAATAATATATGAAATTTTCATTTAATATTCAATTCAATAATATATGAAATTTTCATTTAATATTCAATTCAATAATATATGAAATTTTCATTTAATATTCAATAATATATGAAATTTTCATTTAATATTAAATTCAATTTAATATATAAAATTTTCATTTAATATTCAATTCAATAATATATGAAATTTTCATTTAATATTCAATTCAATAATATATGAAATTTTCATTTAATATTCAATTCAATAATATATGAAATTTTCATTTAATATTCAATTCAATAATATATGAAATTTTCATTTAATATTCAATTCAATAATATATGAAATTTTCATTTAATATTCAATTCAATAATATATGAAATTTTCATTTAATATTCAATTCAATAATATATGAAATTTTCATTTAATATTATTCAATAATATATGAAATTTTCATTTAATATTCAATTCAATAATATATGAAATTTTCATTTCAATTATTCAATAATATATGAAATTTTCATTTAATATTCATAATATATGAAATTTTCATTTAATAATTCAATAATATATGAAATTTTCATTTAATATTAAATTCAATAATATATGAAATTTTCATTTAATATTCAATTCAATAATATATGAAATTTTCATTTAATATTCAATTCAATAATATATGAAATTTTCATTTAATATTCAATTCAATAATATATGAAATTTTCATTTAATATTCAATTCAATAGTATATGAAATTTTCATTTAATATTCAATTCAATAATATATGAAATTTTCATTTAATATTCAATTCAATAATATATGAAATTTTCATTTAATATTCAATTCAATAATATATGAAATTTTCATTTAATATTCAATTCAATAATATATGAAATTTTCATTTAATATTCAATTCAATAATATATGAAATTTTCATTTAATATTCAATTCAATAATATATGAAATTTTCATTTAATATTCAATTCAATAATATATGAAATTTTCATTTAATATTCAATTCAATAATATATGAAATTTTCATTTAATATTCAATAATATATGAAATTTTCATTTAATATTCAATTCAATAATATATGAAATTTTCATTTAATATTCAATTCAATAATATATGAAATTTTCATTTAATATTCAATTCAATAATATATGAAATTTTCATTTAATATTCAATTCAATAATATATGAAATTTTCATTTAATATTCAATTCAATAATATATGAAATTTTCATTTAATATTCAATAATAATATGAAATTTTCATTTAATATTCAATTCAATAATATATGAAATTTTCATTTAATATTCAATTCAATAATATATGAAATTTTCATTTAATATTCAATTCAATAATATATGAAATTTTCATTTAATATTCAATTCAATAATATATGAAATTTTCATTTAATATTCAATAATATATGAAATTTTCATTTAATATTCAATTCAATAATATATGAAATTTTCATTTAATATTCAATTCAATAATATATGAAATTTTCATTTAATATTCAATTCAATAATATATGAAATTTTCATTTAATATTCAATTCAATAATATATGAAATTTTCATTTAATATTCAATTCAATAATATATGAAATTTTCATTTAATATTCAATTCAATAATATATGAAATTTTCATTTAATATTCATTCAATAATATATGAAATTTTCATTTAATATTCAATTCAATATTATATGAAATTTTAATATTTAATATTCAATAATATATGAAATTTTCATTTAATATTCAATTCAATAATATATGAAATTTTCATTTAATATTCAATTCAATAATATATGAAATTTTCATTTAATATTCAATTCAATAATATATGAAATTTTCATTTAATATTCAATTCAATAATATATGAAATTTTCATTTAATATTCAATTCAATAATATATGAAATTTTCATTTAATATTCAATTCAATAATATATGAAATTTTCATTTAATATTCAATTCAATAATATATGAAATTTTCATTTAATATTCAATTCAATAATATATGAAATTTTCATTTAATATTCAATTCAATAATATATGAAATTTTCATTTAATATTAATTCAATAATATATGAAATTTTCATTTAATATTCAATTCAATAATATATGAAATTTTCATTTAATATTCAATCATAATATATGAAATTTTCATTTAATATTCAATTCAATAATATATGAAATTTTCATTTAATATTCAATTCAATAATATATGAAATTTTCATTTAATATTCAATTCAATAATATATGAAATTTTCATTTAATAAATTCAATAATATATGAAATTTTCATTTAATATTCAATTCAATAATATATGAAATTTTCATTTAATATTCAATTCAATAATATATGAAATTTTCATTTAATATTCAATTCAATAATATATGAAATTTTCATTTAATATTCAATTCAATAATATATGAAATTTTCATTTAATATTCAATTCAATAATATATGAAATTTTCATTTAATATTCAATTCAATAATATATGAAATTTTCATTTAATATTCAATAATATATGAAATTTTCATTTAATATTCAATTCAATAATATATGAAATTTTCATTTAAATTCAATTCAATAATATATGAAATTTTCATTTAATATTCAATTCAATAATATATGAAATTTTCATTTAATATTCAATTCAATAATATATGAAATTTTCATTTAATATTCAATTCAATAATATATGAAATTTTCATTTAATATTCAATTCAATAATATATGAAATTTTCATTTAATATTCAATAATATATGAAATTTTCATTTAATATTCAATTCAATAATATATGAAATTTTCATTTAATATTCAATCCAATAATATATGAAATTTTCATTTAATATTCAATTCAATAATATATGAAATTTTCATTTAATATTCAATTCAATATATGAAATTTTCATTTAATATTCAATTCAATAATATATGAAATTTTCATTTAATATTCAATCAATAATATATGAAATTTTCATTTAATATTCAATTCAATAATATATGAAATTTTCATTTAATATTCAATTCAATAATATATGAAATTTTCATTTAATATTCAATTCAATAATATATGAAATTTTCATTTAATATTCAATTCAATAATATATGAAATTTTCATTTAATATTCAATCAATAATATATGAAATTTTCATTTAATATTCAATAATATATGAAATTTTCATTTAATATTCAATTCAATAATATATGAAATTTTCATTTAATATTTAACAATAATATATGAAATTTTCATTTAATATTCAATTCAATAATATATGAAATTTTCATTTAATATTCAATTCAATAATATATGAAATTTTTATTTTCATTTAATTATTAATATTCAATAATATATGAAATTTTCATTTAATATTCAATTCAATAATATATGAAATTTTCATTTAATATTCAATTCAATAATATATGAAATTTTCATTTAATATTCAATTCAATAATATATGAAATTTTCATTTAATATTCAATTCAATAATATATGAAATTTTCATTTAATATTCAATTCAATAATATATGAAATTTTCATTTAATATTCAATTCAATAATATATGAAATTTTCATTTAATATTCAATTCAATAATATATGAAATTTTCATTTAATATTCAATTCAATAATATATGAAATTTTCATTTAATATTCAATTCAATAATATATGAAATTTTCATTTAATATTCAATTCAATAATATATGAAATTTTCATTTAATATTCAATTCAATAATATATGAAATTTTCATTTAATATTCAATTCAATAATATATGAAATTTTCATTTAATAATTCAATATATGAAATTTCAATTTAATATTAATATATGAAATTTTCATTTAATATTCAATTCAATAATATATGAAATTTTCATTTAATATTCAATTCAATAATATATGAAATTTTCATTTAATATTCAATTCAATAATATATGAAATTTTCATTTAATATTCAATTCAATAGTATATGAAATTTTCATTTAATATCATTCAATAATATATGAAATTTTCATTTAATATTCAATTCAATAATATATGAAATTTTCATTTAATATTCAATTCAATAATATATGAAATTTTCATTTAATATTCAATTCAATAATATATGAAATTTTCATTTAATATTCAATTCAATAATATATGAAATTTTCATTTAATATTCAATTCAATAATATATGAAATTTTCATTTAATATTCAAATCAATAATATATGAAATTTTCATTTAATATTCAATTCAATAATATATGAAATTTTCATTTAATATTCAATAATATATGAAATTTTCATTTAATATTTCAATAATATATGAAATTTCATTTAATATTCAATCAATATATGAAATTTTCATTTAATATTCAAATCAATAATATATGAAATTTTCATTTAATATTCAATTCAATAATATATGAAATTTTCATTTAATATTCAATCAATAATATATGAAATTTTCATTTAATATTATTCAATAATATATGAAATTTTCATTTAATATTCAATTCAATAATATATGAAATTTTCATTTAATATTCAATTAAATATATGAAATTTTCATTTAATATTCAATTCAATAATATATGAAATTTTCATTTAATATTCAATTCAATAATATATGAAATTTTCATTTAATATTCAATTCAATAATATATGAAATTTTCATTTAATATTCAATAATATATGAAATTTTCATTTAATATTCAATTCAATAATATATGAAATTTTCATTTAATATTCAATTCAATAATATATGAAATTTTCATTTAATATTCAATTCAATAATATATGAAATTTTCATTTAATATTCAATTCAATAATATATGAAATTTTCATTTAATATTCAATTCAATAATATATGAAATTTTCATTTAATATTCAATAATATATGAAATTTTCATTTAATATTCAATTCAATAATATATGAAATTTTCATTTAATATTCAATTCAATAATATATGAAATTTTCATTTAATATTCAATTCAATAATATATGAAATTTTCATTTAATATTCAATTCAATAATATATGAAATTTTCATTTTAATATTCAATTCAATAATATATGAAATTTTCATTTAATATTCAATTCAATAATATATGAAATTTTCATTTAATATTCAATTCAATAATATATGAAATTTTCATTTAATATTCAATTCAATAATATATGAAATTTTCATTTAATTCAATAATATATGAAATTTTCATTTAATATTTAAAAATTTCCATTTAATTTATTCAATAATATATGCAATTTTCATTTAATATCAATTCAATAATATATGAAATTTTCATTTAATATTAATTCAATAATATATGAAATTTTCATTTAATATTATTCAATAATATATGAAATTTTCATTTAATATTCAATTCAATAATATATGAAATTTTCATTTAATATTCAAATCAATAATATATGAAATTTTCATTTAATATTCAATTCAATAATATATGAAATTTTCATTTAATATTCAATTCAATAATATATGAAATTTTCATTTAATATTCAATTCAATAATATATGAAATTTTCATTTAATATTCAATTCAATAATATATGAAATTTTCATTTAATATTCAATTCAATAATATATGAAATTTTCATTTAATATTCAATTCAATAATATATGAAATTTTCATTTAATATTCAATTCAATAATATATGAAATTTTCATTTAATATTCAATTCAATAATATGAAATTTTCATTTAATATTCAATTCAATAATATATGAAATTTTCATTTAATATTCAATTCAATAATATATGAAATTTTCATTTAATATTCAATTCAATAATATATGAAATTTTCATTTAATATTCAATTCAATAATATATGAAATTTTCATTTAATATTCAATTCAATAATATATGAAATTTTCATTTTAATATTCAATTCAATAATATATGAAATTTTCATTTTAATATTCAATTCAATAATATATGAAATTTTCATTTAATATTCAATTCAATAATATATGAAATTTTCATTTAATATTCAATAATATATGAAATTATTAATAAATTTTCATTTAATATTCAATATTCAATAATATATGAAATTTTCATTTAATATTCAATTCAATAATATATGAAATTTTCATTTAATATTCAATTCAATAATATATGAAATTTTCATTTAATATTCAATCAATAATATATGAAATTTTCATTTAATATTCAATTCAATAATATATGAAATTTTCATTTAATATTCAATTCAATATATGAAATTTTCATTTAATATTCAATTCAATAATATATGAAATTTTCATTTAATATTCAATTCAATAATATATGAAATTTTCATTTAATATTCAATTCAATAATATATGAAATTTTCATTTAATATTCAATTCAATAATATATGAAATTTTCATTTAATATTCAATTCAATAATATATGAAATTTTCATTTAATATTCAATTCAATAATATATGAAATTTTCATTTAATATTCAATTCAATAATATATGAAATTTTCATTTAATATTCAATAATATATGAAATTTTCATTTAATATTCAATTCAATAATATATGAAATTTTCATTTAATATTCAATTCAATAATATATGAAATTTTCATTTAAATTTTCAATAATATATGAAATTTTCATTTAATATTCAATTCAATAATATATGAAATTTTCATTTTAATATATTCAATAATATATGAAATTTTCATTTAATATTTAATATTCAATAATATATGAAATTTTCATTTAATATTCAATTCAATAATATATGAAATTTTCATTTAAATATTCAATAATATATGAAATTTTCATTTAATATTCAATTCAATAATATATGAAATTTTCATTTAATATTCAATTCAATAATATATGAAATTTTCATTTAATATTCAATTCAATAATATATGAAATTTTCATTTTAATATTCAATAATATATGAAATTTTCATTTAATATTCAATTCAATAATATATGAAATTTTCATTTAATATTCAATTCAATAATATATGAAATTTTCATTTAATATTCAATTCAATAATATATGAAATTTTCATTTAATATTCAATTCAATAATATATGAAATTTTCATTTAATATTCAATTCAATAATATATGAAATTTTCATTTAATATTCAAATTCAATAATATATGAAATTTTCATTTAATATTCAATTCAATAATATATGAAATTTTCATTTAATATTCAATTCAATAATATATGAAATTTTCATTTAATATTCAATTCAATTAATATATGAAATTTTCATTTAATATTCAATTCAATAATATATGAAATTTTCATTTAATATTCAATTCAATAATATATGAAATTTTCATTTAATATTCAATAATATATGAAATTTTCATTTAATAATTCAATAATATTAAATTTTCATTTAATATTCAATTCAATAATATATGAAATTTTCATTTAATATTCAATTCAATAATATATGAAATTTTCATTTAATATTCATTCAATAATATATGAAATTTCCATTTAATATTCAATAATATATGCAATTTTCATTTAATATTCAATTCAATAATATATGAAATTTTCATTTAATATTCAATAATATATGAAATTTTCATTTAATATTCAATTCAATAATATATGAAATTTTCATTTAATATTCAATTCAATAATATATGAAATTTTCATTTAATATTCAATTCAATAATATATGAAATTTTCATTTAATATTCAATTCAATAATATATGAAATTTTCATTTAATATTCAATTCAATAATATATGAAATTTTCATTTAATTTCATTCAATAATATATGAAATTTTCATTTAATATTCAATTCAATAATATATGAAATTTTCATTTAATATTCAATTCAATAATATATGAAATTTTCATTTAATATTCAATTCAATAATATATGAAATTTTCATTTAATATTCAATTCAATAATATATGAAATTTTCATTTAATATTCAATTCAATAATATATGAAATTTCCATTTAATATTCAAATCAATAATATATGAAATTTTCATTTAATATTCAATTCAATAATATATATGAAATTTTCATTTAATATTCAATAATATATGAAATTTTCATTTAATATTCAATTCAATAATATATGAAATTTTCATTTAATATTCAATTCAATAATATATGAAATTTTCATTTAATATTCAAATAATATATGAAATTTTCATTTAATATTCAATTCAATAATATATGAAATTTTCATTTAATATTCAATTCAATAATATATGAAATTTTCATTTAATATTCAATTCAATAATATATGAAATTTTCATTTAATATTCAATTCAATAATATATGAAATTTTCATTTAATATTCAATTCAATAATATATGAAATTTTCATTTAATATTCAATAGTATATGAAATTTTCATTTAATATTCAATTCAATAATATATGAAATTTTCATTTAATATTCAATTCAATAATATATGAAATTTTCATTTAATATTCAATTCAATAATATATGAAATTTTCATTTAATATTTAATTCAATAATATATGAATATTTTCATTTAATATTCAATTCAATAATATATGAAATTTTCATTTAATATTCAATTAATATATGAAATTTTCATTTAATATTCCAATTCAATAATATATGAAATTTTCATTTAATATTCAATTCAATAATATATGAAATTTTCATTTAATATTCAATTCAATAATATATGAAATTTTCATTTAATATTCAATTAATAATATATGAAATTTTCATTTAATATTCAATTCAATAATATATGAAATTTTCATTTAATATTCAATCAATAATATATGAAATTTTTCATTTAATATTCAATTCAATAATATATGAAATTTTCATTTAATATTCAATTCAATAATATATGAAATTTTCATTTAATATTCAATTCAATAATATATGAAATTTTTCATTTAATATTCAATTCAATAATATATGAAATTTTCATTTAATATTCAATAGATATATGAAATTTTCATTTAATATTCAATTCAATAATATATGAAATTTTCATTTAATATTCAATTCAATAATATATGAAATTTTCATTTAATATTCAATTCAATAATATATGAAATTTTCATTTAATATTCAATTCAATAATATGAAATTTTCATTTAATATTCAATATATAATATTCAATAATATATGAAATTTTCATTTAATATTCAATAATATATGAAATTTTCATTTAATATTAATTCAATAATATATGAAATTTTCATTTA
The DNA here is from genome assembly GCA_018903575.1 of Drosophila saltans. Lineage (NCBI taxonomy): Eukaryota > Metazoa > Arthropoda > Insecta > Diptera > Drosophilidae > Drosophila > Drosophila saltans. The sequence goes on from JAEIGH010000426.1 coordinate 38,765, forward strand.
ATATTCAATTCAATAATATATGAAATTTTCATTTAATATTCAATTCAATAATATATGAAATTTTCATTTAATATTCAATTCAATAATATATGAAATTTTCATTTAATATTCAATTCAATAATATATGAAATTTTCATTTAATATTCAATTCAATAATATATGAAATTTCCATTTAATATTCAATTCAATAATATATGAAATTTTCATTTAATATTCAATTCAATAATATATGAAATTTTCATTTAATATTCAATAAATATATGAAATTTTCATTTAATATTCAATCAAATATGAAATTTTCATTTAATATTCAATTCAATAATATATGAAATTTTCATTTAATATTCAATTCAATAATATATGAAATTTTCATTTAATATTCAATTCAATAATATATGAAATTTTCATTTAATATTCAATAATAATATATGAAATTTTCATTTAATATTCAATTCAATAATATATGAAATTTTCATTTAATATTCAATTCAATAATATATGAAATTTTCATTTAATATTCAATAATATATGAAATTTTCATTTAATATTCAACATAATATATGAAATTTTCATTTAATATTCAATTCAATAATATATGAAATTTTCATTTAATATTCAATTCAATAATATATGAAATTTTCATTTAATATTCAATTCAATAATATATGAAATTTTCATTTAATATTCAATTCAATAATATATGAAATTTTCATTTAATATTCAATTCAATAATATATGAAATTTTCATTTAATATTCAATTCAATAATATATGAAATTTTCATTTAATATTCAATTCAATAATATATGAAATTTTCATTTAATATTCAATTCAATAATATATGAAATTTTCATTTTCATTTAATATTCAATAATATATGAAATTTTCATTTAATATTCAATTCAATAATATATGAAATTTTCATTTAATATTCAATAATAATATGAAATTTTATATTCAATATTCAATAATATATGAAATTTCCATTTAATATTCAATTCAATAATATATGAAATTTTCATTTAATATTCACAATAATATATGAAATTTTTCATTTAATATTCAATTCAATAATATATGAAATTTTCATTTAATATTCAATAATATATGAAATTTTCATTTAATATTCAATTCAATAATATATGAAATTTTTTCAATATTCAATAATATATGAAATTTTCATTTAATATTCAATTCAATAATATTTTCATTTAATATTCAATTCAATAATATATGAAATTTTCATTTAATATTCAATTCAATAATATATGAAATTTTCATTTAATATTCAATTCAATAATATATGAAATTTTCATTTAATATTCAATTCAATAATATATGAAATTTTCATTTAAATATTCAATAATATATGAAATTTTCATTTAATATTCAATTCAATAATATATGAAATTTTCATTTAATATTCAATTCAATAATATATGAAATTTTCATTTAATATTCAATTCAATAATATATGAAATTTTCATTTAATATTCAATTCAATAATATATGAAATTTTCATTTAATATTCAATTCAATAATATATGAAATTTTCATTTAATATTCAATTCAATAATATATGAAATTTTCATTTAATATTCAATAATATATGAAATTTTCATTTAATATTCAAATCAATAATATATGAAATTTTCATTTAATATTCAATTCAATATATGAAATTTTCATTTAATATTCAATTCAATAATATATGAAATTTTCATTTAATATTCAATTCAATAATATATGAAATTTTCATTTAATATTCAATTCAATAATATATGAAATTTTCATTTAATATTCAATTCAATAATATATGAAATTTTCATTTAATTAATTCAATAATATATGAAATTTTCATTTAATATTCAATTCAATAATATATGAAATTTTCATTTAATATTCAATCAATAATATATGAAATTTTCATTTAATATTCAATTCAATAATATATGAAATTTTCATTTAATATTCAATAATATATGAAATTTTCATTTAATATTAAATTCAATAATATATGAAATTTTCATTTAATATTCAATAATAATATATGAAATTTTCATTTAATATTCAATTCAATAATATATGAAATTTTCATTTAATATTCAATTCAATAATATATGAAATTTTCATTTAAATATTCAATTCAATAATATATGAAATTTTCATTTAATATTCAATTCAATAATATATGAAATTTTCATTTAATATTCAATTCAATAATATATGAAATTTTCATTTAATATTCAATTCAATAATATATGAAATTTTCATTTAATATTCAATTCAATAATATATGAAATTTTCATTTAATATTCAAATCAATAATATATGAAATTTTCATTTAATATTCAATTCAATAATATATGAAATTTTCATTTAATATTCAATTCAATAATATATGAAATTTTCATTTAGTATTCAATTCAATAATATATGAAATTTTCATTTAATATTCAAAACAATAATATATGAAATTTTCATTTAATATAATTCAATAATATATGAAATTTTCATTTTAATATTCAATTCAATAATATATGAAATTTTCATTTAATATTCAATTCAATAATATATGAAATTTTCATTTAATATTCAAATCAATAATATATGAAATTTTCATTTAATATTCAATAATATATGAAATTTTTCATTTAATATTCAATTCAATAGTATATGAAATTTTCATTTTAATATTCATTCAATAATATATGAAATTTTCATTTAATATTCAATAATATATGAAATTTTCATTTAATATCAATTCAATAATATATGAAATTTTCATTTAATATTCAATTCAATAATATATGAAATTTTCATTTAATATTCAATTCAATAATATATGAAATTTTCATTTTAATATTCAATTCAATAATATATGAAATTTTCATTTAATATTCAATTCAATAATATATGAAATTTTCATTTAATATTCAATTCAATAATATATGAAATTTTCATTTAATATTCAATTCAATAATATATGAAATTTTCATTTAATTTTCAATTCAATAATATATGAAATTTTCATTTAATATTCAATTCAATAATATATGAAATTTTCATTTAATATTCAATAATATATGAAATTTTCCATTTAATATTCAATAATATATGAAATTTTCATTTAATATTCAATTCAATAATATATGAAATTTTCATTTAATATTCAATTCAATAATATATGAAATTTTCATTTAATATTCAATAATATATGAAATTTTCATTTAATATTCAATTCAATAATATATGAAATTTTCATTTAATATTCAATAATATATGAAATTTTCATTTAATATTCAATTCAATAATATATGAAATTTTCATTTAATATTCAATTCAATAATATATGAAATTTTCATTTAATATTCAATTCAATAATATATGAAATTTTCATTTAATATTCAATTCAATAATATATGAAATTTTCATTTAATATTCAATTCAATAATATATGAAATTTTCATTTAATATTCAATTCAATAATATATGAAATTTTCATTTAATTTCAATTCAATAATATATGAAATTTTCATTTAATATTCAATTCAATAATATATGAAATTTTCATTTAATATTCAATTCAATAATATATGAAATTTTCATTTAATATTCAATTCAATAATATATGAAATTTTCATTTAATATTCAATTCAATAATATATGAAATTTTCATTTAATATTAATTCAATAATATATGAAATTTTCATTTAATATTCAAATCAATAATATATGAAATTTTCATTTAATATTCAATTCAATAATATATGAAATTTTCATTTAATATTCAATTCAATAATATGAAATTTTCATTTAATATTCAATATATGAAATTTTCATTTAATATTCAAATCAATAATATATGAAATTTTCATTTTAATATTCAATTCAATAATATATGAAATTTTCATTTAATATTCAATTCAATAATATATGAAATTTTCATTTAATATTCAATTCAATAATATATGAAATTTTCATTTAATATTCAATTCAATAATATATGAAATTTTCATATTAATATTCAATAATATATGAAATTTTCATTTAATATTCAATTCAATAATATATGAAATTTTCATTTAATATTCAATTCAATAATATATGAAATTTTCATTTAATATTCAATTCAATAATATATGAAATTTTCATTTAATATTTCAATAATATATGAAATTTTCATTTAATATTCAATTCAATAATATATGAAATTTTCATTTAATATTCAATTCAATAATATATGAAATTTTCATTTAATATTCAATTCAATAATATATGAATTTATTTAATATTCAATCAATAATATATGAATTTATTTAATATTCAATTCAATAATATATGAAATTTTCATTTAATATTCAATCAATAATATATGAAATTTTCATTTAATATTCAATTCAATAATATATGAAATTTTCATTTAATATTCAATAATATATGAAATTTTCATTTAATATTCAATTCAATAATATATGAAATTTTCATTTAATATTCAATTCAATAATATATGAAATTTTCATTTAATATTCAATTCAATAATATATGAAATTTTCATTTAATATTCAATTCAATAATATATGAAATTTTCATTTAATATTCAATTCAATAATATATGAAATTTTCATTTAATATTCAATTCAATAATATATGAAATTTTCATTTAATATTCAATTCAATAATATATGAAATTTTCATTTAATATTCAAATCAATAATATATGAAATTTTCATTTAATATTATTCAATAGTATATGAAATTTTCATTTAATATTCAATTCAATAATATATGAAATTTTCATTTAATATTCATTCAATAATATATGAAATTTTCATTTAATATTCAATTCAATAATATATGAAATTTTCATTTAATATTCAATTCAATAATATATGAAATTTTCATTTAATATTCAATAATATATGAAATTTTCATTTAATATTCAATTCAATAATATATGAAATTTTCATTTAATATTCAATTCAATAATATATGAAATTTTCATTTAATATTCAATTCAATAATATATGAAATTTTCATTTAATATTCAATTCAATAATATATGAAATTTTCATTTAATATTCAATTCAATAATATATGAAATTTTCATTTAATATTCAATTCAATAATATATGAAATTTTCATTTAATATTCAATTCAATAATATATGAAATTTTCATTTAATATTCAATTCAATAATATATGAAATTTTCATTTAATATTCAATTCAATAATATATGAAATTTTCATTTAATATTCAATTCAATAATATATGAAATTTTCATTTAATATTCAATTCAATAATATATGAAATTTTCATTTAATATTCAATTCAATAATATATGAAATTTTCATTTTAATATTCAATTCAATAATATATGAAATTTTCATTTAATATTCAATTCAATAATATATGAAATTTTCATTTAATATTCAATAATATATGAAATTTTCATTTAATATTCAATTCAATAATATATGAAATTTTCATTTAATATTCAATTCAATAATATATGAAATTTTCATTTAATATTCAATAATATATGAAATTTTCATTTAATATTCAATTCAATAATATATGAAATTTTCATTTAATATTCAATTCAATAATATATGAAATTTTCATTTAATATTCAATTCAATAATATATGAAATTTTCATTTAATATTCAATTCAATAGTATATGAAATTTTCATTTAATATTCAATTCAATAATATATGAAATTTTCATTTAATATTCAATTCAATAATATATGAAATTTTCATTTAATATTCAATTCAATAATATATGAAATTTTCATTTAATATTCAATTCAATAATATATGAAATTTTCATTTAATATTCAATTCAATAATATATGAAATTTTCATTTAATATTCAATAATATATGAAATTTTCATTTAATATTCAATAATATATGAAATTTTCATTTAATATTCAATCAATAATATATGAAATTTTCATTTAATATTCAATAATATATGAAATTTTCATTTAATATTCAATTAATATATGAAATTTTCATTTAATATTCAATTCAATAATATATGAAATTTTCATTTAATATTCAATAATATATGAAATTTTCATTTAATATTCAATTCAATAATATATGAAATTTTCATTTAATATTCAATAATATATGAAATTTTCATTTAATATTCAATTCAATATAATTGAAATTTTCATTCAATTTTCATTAATATATGAAATTTTCATTTAATATTCAATTCAATAATATATGAAATTTTCATTTAATATTCAATTCAATAATATATGAAATTTTCATTTAATATTCAATTCAATAATATATGAAATTTTCATTTAATATTCAATTCAATAATATATGAAATTTTCATTTAATATTCAATTCAATAATATATGAAATTTTCATTTTAATATTCAATAATATATGAAATTTTCATTTAATATTCAATTCAATAATATATGAAATTTTCATTTAATATATTCAATAGTATATGAAATTTTCATTTAATATTCAATTCAATAATATATGAAATTTTCATTTAATATATTCAATAATATATGAAATTTTCATTTAATATTCAATTCAATAATATATGAAATTTTCATTTAATATTCAATAATATATGAAATTTTCATTTAATATTCAATTCAATAATATATGAAATTTTCATTTAATATTCAAATTCAATAATATATGAAATTTTCATTTAATATTCAATTCAATAATATATGAAATTTTCATTTAATATTCAATTCAATAATATATGAAATTTTCATTTAATATTCAATTCAATAATATATGAAATTTTCATTTAATATTCAATTCAATAATATATGAAATTTTCATTTAATATTCAATAATATATGAAATTTTCATTTAATATTCAATTCAATAATATATGAAATTTTCATTTATATTAATATTCAATAATATATGAAATTTTCATTTAATATTCAATTCAATAATATATGAAATTTTCATTTAATATTCAATTCAATAATATATGAAATTTTCATTTAATATTCAATTCAATAATATATGAAATTTTCATTTAATATTCAATTCAATAATATATGAAATTTTCATTTAATATTCAATTCAATAATATATGAAATTTTCATTTAATTTCATATTCAATAATATATGAAATTTTCATTTAATATTCAATTCAATAATATATGAAATTTTCATTTAATATTCAATAATATATGAAATTTTCATTTAATATTCAATTCAATAATATATGAAATTTTCCATTTAATATTCAATTCAATAATATATGAAATTTTCATTTAATATTCAATTCAATAATATATGAAATTTTCATTTAATATTCAATTCAATAATATATGAAATTTTCATTTAATATTCAATTCAATAATATATGAAATTTTCATTTAATATTCAATTCAATAATATATGAAATTTTCATTTAATATTCAATTCAATAATATATGAAATTTTCATTTAATATTCAATTCAATAATATATGAAATTTTCATTTAATATTCAATTCAATAATATATGAAATTTTCATTTAATATTCAATTCAATAATATATGAAATTTTCATTTAATATTCAATTCAATAATATATGAAATTTTCTATTTAATATTCAATTCAATAATATATGAAATTTTCATTTAATATTCAATAATATATGAAATTTTCATTTAATATTCAATTCAATAATATATGAAATTTTCATTTAATATTCAATTCAATAATATATGAAATTTTCATTTAATATTCAATTCAATAATATATGAAATTTTCATTTAATATTCAATTCAATAATATATGAAATTTTCATTTAATATTCAATAATATATGAAATTTTCATTTAATATTCAATTCAATAATATATGAAATTTTCATTTAATATTCAATAATATATGAAATTTTCATTTAATATTCAATTCAATAATATATGAAATTTTCATTTAATATTCAATAATATATGAAATTTTCATTTAATATTCAATTCAATAATATATGAAATTTTCATTTAATATTCAATTCAATAATATATATGAAATTTTCATTTAATATTCAATTCAATAATATATGAAATTTTCATTTAATATTCAATTCAATAATATATGAAATTTTCATTTAATATTCAATTCAATAATATATGAAATTTTCATTTAATATTCAATTCAATAATATATGAAATTTTCATTTAATATTCAATTCAATAATATATGAAATTTTCATTTAATATTCAATTCAATAATATATGAAATTTTCATTTAATATTCAATTCAATAATATATGAAATTTTCATTTAATATTCAATTCAATAATATATGAAATTTTCATTTAATATTCAATTCAATAATATATGAAATTTTCATTTAATATTCATATAATATATGAAATTTTCATTTAATATTCAATTCAATAATATATGAAATTTTCATTTAATATTCAATAATATATGAAATTTTCATTTAATATTCAATTCAATAATATATGAAATTTTCATTTAATATTCAATTCAATAATATATGAAATTTTCATTTAATATTCAATTCAATAATATATGAAATTTTCATTTAATATTCAATTCAATAATATATGAAATTTTCATTTAATATTCAATTCAATAATATATGAAATTTTCATTTAATATTCAATTCAATAATATATGAAATTTTCATTTAATATTCAATTCAATAATATATGAAATTTTCATTTAATATTCAATTCAATAATATATGAAATTTTCATTTAATATTCAATTCAATAATATATGAAATTTTCATTTAATATTCAATTCAATAATATATGAAATTTTCATTTAATATTCAATTCAATAATATATGAAATTTTCATTTAATATTCAATTCAATAATATATGAAATTTTCATTTAATATTCAATATATGAAATTTTCATTTAATATTCAATTCAATAATATATGAAATTTTCATTTAATATTCAATTCAATAATATATGAAATTTTCATTTAATATTAAAATTCAATAATATATGAAATTTTCATTTAATATTCAATTCAATAATATATGAAATTTTCATTTAATATTCAATAATATATGAAATTTTCATTTAATATTCAATTCAATAATATATGAAATTTTCATTTAATATTCAATTCAATAATATATGAAATTTTCATTTAATATTCAATTCAATAATATATGAAATTTTCATTTAATATTCAATAATATATGAAATTTTCATTTAATATTCAATTCAATAATATATGAAATTTTCATTTAATATTCAATTCAATAATATATGAAATTTTCATTTAATATTCAATTCAATAATATATGAAATTTTCATTTAATATTCAATAATATATGAAATTTTCATTTAATATTCAATTCAATAATATATGAAATTTTCATTTAATATTAATTCAATAATATATGAAATTTTCATTTAATATTCAATTCAATAATATATGAAATTTTCATTTAATATTCAATTCAATAATATATGAAATTTTCATTTAATATTCAATAATATATGAAATTTTCATTTAAATTATTCAATAATATATGAAATTTTCATTTAATATTCAATTCAATAATATATGAAATTTTCATTTAATATTCAATTCAATAATATATGAAATTTTCATTTAATATTCAATTCAATAATATATGAAATTTTCATTTAATATTCAATTCAATAATATATGAAATTTTCATTTAATATTCAATTCAATAATATATGAAATTTTCATTTAATATTCAATTCAATAATATATGAAATTTTCATTTAATATTTACAATTAGTATATGAAATTTTCATTTAATATTCAATAATAATATATAGAAATTTTCATTTAATATTTTCAAAATAATATATGAAATTTTCATTTAATATTCAATTCAATAATATATGAAATTTTCATTTAATTTCAATTCAATAATATATGAAATTTTCATTTAATATTCAATAATATATGAAATTTTCATTTAATATATTCAATAATATATGAAATTTTCATTTAATATTCAATTAATAATATATGAAATTTTCATTTAATATTCAATTCAATAATATATGAAATTTTCATTTAATATTCAATAATAATATATGAAATTTTCATTTAATTAATTCAATAATATATGAAATTTTCATTTAATATTCAATTCAATAATATATGAAATTTTCATTTAATATTCAATTCAATAATATATGAAATTTTCATTTAATATTCAAATCAATAATATATGAAATTTTCATTTAATATTCAAATTCAATAATATATGAAATTTTCATTTAATATTCAAATCAATAATATATGAAATTTTCATTTAATAATTCAATAATATATGAAATTTTCATTTAATAAATTCAATATTATGAAATTTTCATTTAATATTCAATTCAATAATATATGAAATTTTCATTTAATATTCAATTCAATAATATATGAAATTTTCATTTAATATTCAATTCAATAATATATGAAATTTTCATTTAATATTCAATAATATATATAATGAAATTTCCATTTAATATTCAAATCAATAATATATGAAATTTTCATTTAATATTCAAATTCAATAATATATGAAATTTTCATTTAATATTCAATTCAATAATATATGAAATTTTCATTTAATATTCAATTCAATAATATATGAAATTTTCATTTAATATTCAATTCAATAATATATGAAATTTTCATTTAATATTCAATTCAATAATATATGAAATTTTCATTTAATATTCCATCAATATATGAAATTTTCATTTAATATTCAATTCAATAATATATGAAATTTTCATTCAATATTCAATTCAATAATATATGAAATTTTCATTTAATATTCAATTCAATAATATATGAAATTTTCATTTAATATTCAATTCAATAATATATGAAATTTTCATTTAATATTCAATTCAATAATATATGAAATTTTCATTTAATATTCAATTCAATAATATATGAAATTTTCATTTAATATTCAATTCAATAATATATGAAATTTTCATTTAATATTCAATTCAATAATATATGAAATTTTCATTTAATATTCAATTCAATAATATATGAAATTTTCATTTAATATTCAATTCAATAATATGAAATTTTAATATAATTTCATTTAATATTCAATCAATAATATATGAAATTTTCATTTAATATTCAATTCAATAATATATGAAATTTTCATTTAATATTCAATTCAATAATATATGAAATTTTCATTTAATATTCAATAATATATGAAATTTTCATTTAATATTCAAATCAATAATATATGAAATTTCCATTTAATATTCAAATCAATATATATGAAATTTTCATTTAATATTCAATTCAATAATATATGAAATTCATTCTAATTCAATAATATATGAAATTTTCATTTAATATTCAATTCAATAATATATGAAATTTTCATTTAATATTCAATTCAATAATATATGAAATTTTCATTTAATATTCAATTCAATAATATATGAAATTTTCATTTAATATTCCATTCAATAATATATGAAATTTTCATTTAATTTCATTCAATAATATATGAAATTTTCATTTAATATTCAATTCAATAATATATGAAATTTTCATTTAATATTCAATTCAATAATATATGAAATTTTCATTTAATATTCAATTCAATAATATATGAAATTTTCATTTAATATTTTCAATAATATATGAAATTTTCATTTAATATTCAATTCAATAATATATGAAATTTTCATTTAATATTCAATTCAATAATATATGAAATTTTCATTTAATATTCAATTCAATAATATATGAAATTTCCATTTAATATTCAATTCAATAATATATGAAATTTTCATTTAATATTCAATTCAATAGTATATGAAATTTTCATTTAATATTCAAATTCAATAATATATGAAATTTTCATTTAATA
>JAEIGH010000584.1:0-20000 GCA_018903575.1 Drosophila saltans
AGGTAAATAGAGTTTCTATCATTTTATGATAGTTATTTATTCCCCAGATGAAGTTTAGTTACATAGCCAATTGTGGAACTTTCTTGCTAAAATTTTTAAGAATACCTGTTGTTTTTAATTAGTTTCTTTTAAGTTCGAGCGATTATCAGTGCTGTAATCAGTGGGAGAACAAGTTAAACAACGCAGAAGGGAGGCTCCTACCGTAAATTCGTTAGTCGTTGTGAGTTTCAAGGGATCTGCGACTCAGCCTCTCGTGGTGTTCTTTCCTTGTGGTGCTCATGCTACTAGGTTCTAGAATATAAGTAGCTGATTCGAAGCGGCAATAAGCCGCGGTTACCATCCCTTGGGTGTCATGTTGGCGAGAAGTATGAATAGTGCGCCTCGGATAACGGGCTTTAACGGCCACGGAAATTCTACTATGAATAGCCTAGGGGCCCAACATGAACCAGGCACTGCAGTCAAATTGCTGGTGTCGAGGTTCCGTGTATGGTGTGTGGACGCCTGTTTAAGAACTATTAGGGTCTTGGTGTTCACATGTCACATGTGAACACAAAGACGAACTTGATGCAGCTCGTCGGACGATGCGATGTAAGCCTCAGGTGGAGTGTGAGGAAGAAGCGTATTGGCTTTGTTGGCGAGAAAGGAATTGGAGCTCGAGAAGCAAGAGTGGCAATTTGAGGTATCCAAATAAAGGCTTCGAATTTTTTAGTATATCACCGTAGCTCAAGAAGCAATCAGTACTATCGGAAGAGGGGCGAATATAAGGCAAAGCAGAACCGCAGCTCAGAGGGCAAAGCTCCACCGCTCCACGCTGGCAGAAGCGAACTAAGATTAAATACCACACAGCGTCAGCCTAGTTCAATCGAGCGAAGAGACCGGTATCAACAACAGGTGCCTCAATCATGATACCACAACGCAGTCGAGAAGACTGGAAATCCTGCGGATACTTCAGGGCTACCACTGTTGTGTGCATCCCCGATGGAGAGCCGGGTCTTGCAATCTATCACCCCAGATAGTGCGCCTGACTTAGGAAACACAGCAACGTTTGTCCATTTATCTCCTGGAAATTTTCCGAAACCCAAACAAGGATTACCACCCAAGCAACACTTTGAACTGTCGAGACCTCCTAGGAGACCTCGCAATAGGGCAGACCTAGGGGAACAACAGTACGCAGCAGTGCAACGTAACTGGACAAGCATAACGGGAGATGCGCGGGGCGTCGCACTGGAAGATGGGCGTGAGTCAGTGCCTTTGCCCTGAAACTTCGAGAAATTATGGAGCCATATTGGAGGGAAGTAATGTCACAACCAGCACTTGCTCTTGCAGAGCTAACGCCATGTTCCGCGGAACATTCACGGCGTATGGTCCGCTATTGGCGCTGACCTAAGGGTTAATAAGGAAGTGAAATTATGTTTATCTCCAGGGCTGATGGGATATCTCTAAGGCTGCTGGAGTATTCCAACAGGTATTACATAATGAACTTTAATTCTATGGTGCGGCAACATACCTACCACAACCCTATCCGGCCTGGCCAGAGCAGATTTTCATTCCGGAGCAGTGACAAATCGTCCAGAACTTTTTGAAATCCAATAACAGTGCGCAGTTTCTCGGTTTTTGGTCAGGCAACTAAATGCCATTTTGCGGCTTCCCGATTGGCGACCTCCGTCGATCCCAGCTGGGATCCGCGTCAGCGAGGGTTTCCACACTACCGATGGATGTGCTGATGTGTGGGCTTGCGTGACGACGTTGGTTAATTTTGCAGGAACATCATAAACGGGGAGGAGTCGTGCATATTTTGCAACACTTACGATGTTAGCAAAGCATTTGACTCGGTGTCTCACCAAGCAGTATACAACACCTAACACTGCATAGCATGGTGCTAAAAGATTTTATATCGACTACTTGCGAAGAAGGTTGTACGAGGGCGGCGTACCCTCTTAATGGGGAAGGATGGAGATCAGAGGAATTCGTCTCTCGGGCGTCAAGGCGGGTGACCCTTTGTCTCCTATACTATTCTGTGTTTTCAAATCATTGATCGGTTTTGCTTAGGTGTCTTTTCTTTCATTGATAAGGGTTGGTGCCAAAGTCAGAAATCGCATTACAAACGCGGCAGCATTCGCAGATGATTTGGTACTTTTTTTTTGCGGAAACTCCAATGGGCAACTTTAAGAAACTGTTGGACAACACCGTCAAGTTCTTACTATATCGTCAGTGCCCCAGGACTCCTACTGCCTGCGCTGATAAGTGTTTCACTGAAATATTAAAAAGGGCAGGCCATGCAAAGCAATGTACTGATTGGAGAACGTGGCGGTCTTGTGTAAACTCGCGCGGGTCATGTCTTCCTTCTACTGGCGCACAGAAGAGTGGAAGTATCTAGGCATGGCATCCTGGGTTTTAATGCGGATGGATGGGCGGGCTCGTTCAGATCGGCAGAGCGACTTCGGTCGAAGCTATTACAAGGTGGCTCTCGGGCCCCTCTGAAACCACAACAGAAGTTGTTTGCCCTCAGGACAGTCCCTTATCCCACAACTCTATCACATGCTTATTATCTTAACCCTTGGGAGTGTGACGATAGGCGTTGCAGAAAGGAAACTAGACAGGTTGGTACAGATCTCTTTACCATTGGAGATGGCTGGGTCTCCCACTGGGGCGCGGTAGCTTTCTTCCGCCCCACGCACTTGTGAGACCTTCCGGGAACCATCATTACGATGGACAGCGCCGATGCTACGTCACAAAGAAACGATTGAGCAATATCAAATGGCCTCACCTCGAGCAATCCGGGTAGCGGCAGCTCAACCTAAATTTGGCGACGGATACAAGGAGCCATGGATGAATTTTAGCGGGAATTGTGGTAGGCTGCTCACTCGTCGTGCGAGATAGGTGTGTGCACTGGGCAGGCTTCAGGTTGCACATGTCTGTGGAGCTAGTAGCGGTCTCCCGTGAAGCTGGACATTTTCGCCAGCAACATGGATGGGTTTGTATTTTCTCGACGCACACACGCGTTTGGTAACAGAGAATATTTAAGCGAATTAAGCTTTGAGGATAAATGCCCTCCTTCGTTCCTCTTCTTTCTTCTGCCGGGGGCTTGTATGAGCCTTTTGAGAGTAAGTAATGGGGAGATATTTTTCCTTGTGTTTAATATCGTCAATGAAATACCACTACTCTTATTGTTTCCTTACTTACTTGATTAAATGGAACGTGTATCATTTCCTAGCCATTATACGGATATATTTATTATATCTTATGGTATTGGGTTTTGATGCAAGCTTCTTGATCAAAGTATCACGAGTTTGTTATATAATCGCAAACAAATTCTTTAATGAGAGAATGCATTTATGTATTTTCAATTTGAAATTTTGGTATAACTCCAATTACTCAGGTATGATCCAATTCAAGGACATTGCCAGGTAGGGAGTTTGACTGGGGCGGTACATCTCTCAAATAATAACGGAGGTGTCCCAAGGCCAGCTCAGTGCGGACAGAAACCACACATAGAGCAAAAGGGCAAATGCTGACTTGATCTCGGTGTTCAGTACACACAGGGACAGCAAAAGCTCGGCCTATCGATCCTTTTGGTTTAAAGAGTTTTTAACAAGAGGTGTCAGAAAAGTTACCATAGGGATAACTGGCTTGTGGCGGCCAAGCGTTCATAGCGACGTCGCTTTTTGATCCTTCGATGTCGGCTCTTCCTATCATTGTGAAGCAAAATTCACCAAGCGTTGGATTGTTCACCCATGCAAGGGAACGTGAGCTGGGTTTAGACCGTCGTGAGACAGGTTAGTTTTACCCTACTAATGACAAAACGTTGTTGCGACAGCATTCCTGCGTAGTACGAGAGGAACCGCAGGTACGGACCAATGGCACAATACTTGTTCGAGCGAACAGTGGTATGACGCTACGTCCGTTGGATTATGCCTGAACGCCTCTAAGGTCGTATCCGTACTGGACTGCAATGATAAATAAGGGGCAATTTGCATTGTATGGCTTCTAAACCATTAAAAGTTTATTTTATAAACGACAATGGATGTGAAGCCAATGTTATTTGTGACATAGTAAATTGGGAGGATCTTCGATCACCTGATGCCGCGCTAGTTACTTATTAAAACATTATTTAATACAATGACAAAGCCTAGAATCAATTGTAAACGACTTTTGTAACAGGCAAGGTGTTGTAAGTGGTTGAGCAGCTGCCATACTGCGATCCACTGAAGCTTATCCTTTGCTTGATGATTCGAATATAATTATAAATAATGGTTTTCCCATTATTATATTATATTAAAATGGTATGCAGAAAAGAATTTTGCAACCAAAATATGCCGCCGCCCAGGCACGGGTATCCAATTGACATGTCATATTTTTAGTGACGAATATAAAATGGACTTCTTGAAAATCCTAATATTGACCAAAATAATGATATGATATGAGATTAATTATTTATTTATAATCATATTAATGAAAATTATATATTGATTTAAAGTATATTAAAAATTATAAATATTTAACATGTTGTTAATATATCAGTCAGATAACACCGCCGCCCTAGATCTAACCATATACAAATTATCGGCCAACAATCCAGTGTACATACATAACAACCACCTGTATAGCTTTCCCAGTTGCTTCATAGGGAAGTATACATATATGAGATTGCAAAAGCTGAAATTAAAAGGAATTGACGGAAAGGCACTACCAAGTAGTGAAGCCTGCAGATAATATTTTATTTATCAGATATAAATATAAGAAAACAAAGTATAAACACTTTTTTATCAAATATATCTAAATCCCATAATCCATATGGATTTTTAATGGCAATTTTGGATACCGTTTTAGTCCTCTAACCAATATTCAATTGTCGGCAAGCAATTGAGTGTACATGAGTGTAAGTAGCTTTCTCATATCATGCTTCAGTGGGAATTATATTATATGATTGCAAAAACTGAAATTAAAAGGAATTGACGGAAAAAGGCACACTATTTTTGGGGATTTCAACAACACGGCGAAAATTTACTAAGTCCGAACATAAGTGTTTATGAAGTGATGTGATTGGTTAATTTACTAATAATGTACAAAACATAAATATATTAAACAAATTTCTTCGAGCATATAAAATAATATAAAAAAATATCAAAGAAGCTAACTTCGGCTCTGCCGAAGTTTGTATACCCTTGCAGCTTCATTGTTTTATTATTTAATTTAAAAACAAAATTTTTAAAGTAATTGAAGAGAAAACTCAACTAAAAAATTTTCCCGAATTCACCGAGAATCGAATCCACCAAACACCGAACCATCGTGCGACCGATCTTTACGTACTACGTCACCATCCTCACTTAACTCACTTATGCTAGTTCGACATACATATACATATAGCAAACGCATGGCATCTCGCTCTTCAAATTTCGTTCTGTGCAACAACACAACGCAAATGTTTCTGTCTCTCTCACACACCGCGTGGTGACGATTTTTTGCATATGTGTGTGTGTGCGTGATTGCTTGGAATTTGTTTTTGTTTCTTTGCTGCCAAAGAAAATTGCTTATTTTTTACTCGAGGTACCTCCACGTTTTAGTTAATAGCTCCGGTGATAATTATCCGATCCGACTAATTTTTAAACTTGATCTGGGTGATCGATTAAGGAACTTAACTTTTCATGTTTCAACCATGTAGCTTAAAATTTAAGCTCGAAAACGCCAGAACAAACAGACAGACGGACAGACGGACAGACGGACAGACGGACATGTCTCAATCGACTGGGCTGTTGATGCTGATCAAGAATATATATACTTTATGGGGTCGGAAACATATATTTCTATGCGTTACAAACATCTGACCAATTTTATAATACCCTCTGCAAGGGTATAATAAATATTTATATATATAAATTATATGAAATAAATTAAAATATCTCAATATTAAATAATTTAATATATTTATTAAATAATACACTAAAATAATACATATGAAAATTGAATATTAAATGAAAATTTCATATATTATTGAATTGAATATTAAATGAAATTTTAATATATTATTGAATTGAAAATTAAATGGAAATTTCATATATTATTGAATATTAAATGAAAATTTCATATATTATTGAATTGAATATTAAATGAAAATTTCATATATTATTGAATTGAATATTAAATGAAAATTTCATATGTTATTGAATATTAAATGGAAATTTCATATATTATTGAATTGAATATTAAATGAAAATTTCATATGTTATTGAATATTAAATGGAAATTTCATATACTATTGAATTGAATATATTATTGAATTGAATATTAAATGAAAATTTCATATACTATTGAATTGAATATTAAATGAAAATTTCATATATTATTGAATATTAAATGAAAATTTCATATATTATTGAATTGAATATTAAATGAAAATTTCATATATTATTGAATATTAAATGAAAATTTCATATACTATTGAATTGAATATTAAATTATAATTTCATATATTATTGAAATGAATATTAAATGAAAATTTCATATATTATTGTTTTGAATATTAAATGAAAATTTCATATATTATTGAATATTAAATGGAAATTTCATATATTATTGAATTGAATATTAAATGAAAATTTCATATACTATTGAATATTAAATGAAAATTTCATATATTATTGAATTGAATATTAAATGAAAATTTCATATGTTATTGAATATTAAATGGAAATTTCATATATTATTGAATTGAATATTAAATGAAAATTTCATATACTATTGAATATTAAATGGAAATTTCATATATTATTGAATTGAATATTAAATGGAAATTTCATATATTATTGAATTCGAATATTAAATGAAAATTTCATATATTTTAATTGAATATTAAATGAAAATTTCATATATTATTGAATTGAATATTAAATGAAAATTTCATATATTATTGACCATCGGCCTTATTAAATGACAATTTCATATATTATTGCGATTGAATATTAAATGCCAAACTCTTCGTAGTCGACGTTATTGTCTTTAACAGATTTAAATGAAAATTTCTCGTTCTTTTGAATATTAAAGTGAAAATTTCATATATTATTGAATTGAATATTGAATGAAAATTTCTTGTGCATATTAAATGAAATTTCTATGTTGATTGAATATTAAATGTTTCATATATTATTGAATTGAATATTAAATCGAAAATTTCATTATTCAAGTGAATATTAAATGAAAATTTCATATATTATTGAATTGAATATTAAATGAAAATTCCACCTAATTGAAAATTTTGGCGAATGCAGAAAATTTGCGATAGAGTGCTTACAGCATGTCTTGGCGGTGCATAAGATGCAGCTATTACCAGGCTGCCGTCTGGAATATTAATCGATATGATGGCAGCTTGCAAAGGCAGAAGTGTTGGAGCGCGTTCTCGATATTTAATGGATGTTTTAATTAATATTGCTTCACCACCACGAGCGTTGCCACTCGGATGGTTAGCATTTAAATAAGATTGATATCCAGCAATTTTGAAGTATGATCTTTTAGTAAAATGTGTTTCGCTAATGAGCATTATATCAATATTATTACTTTTTAGATATTAAATGCAATTTCATTTTTCAAATGACAATTTTCAGACCTACTTGCATAGGGAGGACAGGATGGCGCTCATCATTTGTGACATCTGGGCAAGTTGAACTTGCATGGGCTTCATCATCTCGCTCAGCTGAGCCATAATTGACTTGTCTGGATTGCTTAATTCCACATTGTTATTGGGCTCTGGTGCCTGTTGGCTGGGTTCCACGAGCTACGTTTGCATAGGAGACGAGAATGATGAATATATTATTGAATATTAAATGAAAATTTCATATACTATTGAATTGAATATTAAATGAAAATTTCATATATTATTGAATTGAATATTAAATGAAAATTTCATATATTATTGAATTGAATATTAAATGAAAATTTCATATATTATATATTTGTAATTGTGTTATATTAAATGAAAATTTCATATATTATTGAATTCAATATTAAATGAAAATTTCTTATATTAAATTGTTAGTTAAATGGTATTTTCCTTCATAACTGCGCGACTTATAGAAAACGTGGCACAAAACCTATATATGTGGTGTGATGTCGAGCGTTGGTATATTAAATGAATTAAAAGTAAATATCTCATATTCATATGATTTAATACATTTAATATCGGCAATGTCTATTTATTTATATAAAAGTATGAAGTCTTAAGGTATTTTTAAAAATACATATGAAAATTGTTACGTGAGTGGTACCTTCCTTCATAACTGCGCGACTTACAGAAAACGTGGCAAAAAACCTCTATATGTGGTGTGATGTCGAGCGTTGGTATATTAAATGAAGTAAATGTACATATATCATATTCATATGATTTAATACATTTAATATCGGCAATGTCTATTTATTTATATAAAATTATGAAGTCTTAAGGTATTTTTAAAAATACATACGAAAATTGTTACGTGAGTGGTACCCTCGGTCATAAATGGTCGATTTATAGAAAACGTGGCACAAAACCTACTCATAATGGACAGTTGATGTTCATTACTTGTTATAGTAAATTATTATATTATAACAATTACCCTATATATGATTAGTGTGTCGCAATTATAACTTGGCGGCGGCATTACTTATCTATTTTAGATAATGAGGGAACTTGCCAAGCTCTATGTATTTAATTTATATTACATATTAATTGGTTCCGGATTTATCGTTAACGCTTATCCCCAGAATTTGTAAATAAAAGTTTCACTGGATTTATTTTATTTTCAATGGCTTCCCTGTTTGCGAATTCTGTAAATACCTTATAAATGCAAGTTATTATTTCTTTTTCAGCATACATTCTTTGTTATGTAAAAATAAAAAAAAAAAAAAACCAACCTATTAAAGTTCGTTGATGACTTTTGCTTAATATATAATTAACAATACATTTGTTATATTAATAATAAACTAAAGTAAATTATGAATTTACTATCGAAATACAATTATTTATTTCAAATATATATATTGAATAAATTAAATAAATGGAAATGTGATTATATATTATGTAGGTGAAAAAATAAAAATATTCTTGAACGAAATTTATAATTATATATTAAATTTAATGAATAAATATGTCAATGAACGAAAATGTGTGCAATTAAATTATTGCCATATTCGTCGAAAATAAATGGAAACTAATTTATATATATATATTATTGTTTTATTCAAAAATATATTAAATTGTCAAGTATCATTTAAAATCAAATCAAATCTAATATGTCTGTTTGATATATATATCAACAGTACATATAATATATAAATAACATTATTCTGGTTGATCCTGCCAGTAGTTATATGCTTGTCTCAAAGATTAAGCCATGCATGTCTAAGTACACACGAATTAAAAGTGAAACCGCAAAAGGCTCATTATATCAGTTATGGTTCCTTAGATCGTTAACAGTTACTTGGATAACTGTGGTAATTCTAGAGCTAATACATGCAATTAAAACACGGATCTTTTGGGACGTGTGCTTTTATTAGGCTAAAACCAAGCGATCATTTGATCGTTATATTGGTTGAACTCTAGATAACATGCAGATCGTATGGTCTTGTACCGACGACAGATCTTTCAAATGTCTGCCCTATCAACTTTTGATGGTAGTATCTAGGACTACCATGGTTGCAACGGGTAACGGGGAATCAGGGTTCGATTCCGGAGAGGGAGCCTGAGAAACGGCTACCACATCTAAGGAAGGCAGCAGGCGCGTAAATTACCCACTCCCAGCTCGGGGAGGTAGTGACGAAAAATAACAATACAGGACTCATATCCGAGGCCCTGTAATTGGAATGAGTACACTTTAAATCCTTTAACAAGGACCAATTGGAGGGCAAGTCTGGTGCCAGCAGCCGCGGTAATTCCAGCTCCAATAGCGTATATTAAAGTTGTTGCGGTTAAAACGTTCGTAGTTGAACTTGTGCTTCATACGGGTAGTACAACTTACAATTGTAGTTAGTACTATACCTTTATGTATGTAAGCGTATTATCGGTGGAGTTCTTATATATAATTAAGTACTTGTATTTTTTTATATATTCCTCCTATTTAAAAACCTGCATTAGTGCTCTTCATCGAGTGTTATTGTGGGCCGGTACAATTACTTTGAACAAATTAGAGTGCTTAAAGCAGGCTTCAAATGCCTGAATATTCTGTGCATGGGATAATGAAATAAGACCTCTGTTCTGCTTTCATTGGTTTTCAGATCAAGAGGTAATGATTAATAGAAGCAGTTTGGGGGCATTAGTATTACGACGCGAGAGGTGAAATTCTTGGACCGTCGTAAGACTAACTTAAGCGAAAGCATTTGCCAAAGATGTTTTCATTAATCAAGAACGAAAGTTAGAGGTTCGAAGGCGATCAGATACCGCCCTAGTTCTAACCATAAACGATGCCAGCTAGCAATTGGGTGTAGCTACTTTTATGGCTCTCTCAGTCGCTTCCCGGGAAACCAAAGCTTTTGGGCTCCGGGGGAAGTATGGTTGCAAAGCTGAAACTTAAAGGAATTGACGGAAGGGCACCACCAGGAGTGGAGCCTGCGGCTTAATTTGACTCAACACGGGAAAACTTACCAGGTCCGAACATAAGTGTGTAAGACAGATTGATAGCTCTTTCTCGAATCTATGGGTGGTGGTGCATGGCCGTTCTTAGTTCGTGGAGTGATTTGTCTGGTTAATTCCGATAACGAACGAGACTCAAATATATTAAATAGATATCTTCAGGATTATGGTGTTGAAGCTTATATTGCCTTCATTCATGGTGGCAGTAAAATGTTTATTGTGTTTGAATGTGTTTATATAAGTGGAGCCGTACCTGTTGGTTTGTCCCATTATAAGGACACTAGCTTCTTAAATGGACAAATTGCGTCTAGCAATAATGAGATTGAGCAATAACAGGTCTGTGATGCCCTTAGATGTCCTGGGCTGCACGCGCGCTACAATGAAAGTATCAACGTGTATTTCCTAGACCGAGAGGTCCGGGTAAACCGCTGAACCACTTTCATGCTTGGGATTGTGAACTGAAACTGTTCACATGAACTTGGAATTCCTAGTAAGTGTGAGTCATTAACTCGCATTGATTACGTCCCTGCCCTTTGTGCACACCGCCCGTCGCTACTACCGATTGAATTATTTAGTGAGGTCTCCGGACGTGATCACTGTGACGCCTTGTGTGTTACGGTTGTTTCGCAAAAGTTGACCGAACTTGATTATTTAGAGGAAGTAAAAGTCGTAACAAGGTTTCCGTAGGTGAACCTGCGGAAGGATCATTATTGTATGTTCCAACCGTTATTAAATATATATATAACACCAAATTTAAAAATACGAAAAATAATATTGTTATATTCAATATAAATAAAAACTTAAATATGCAAAATTAAAACATTATTATTTTTCGGCGTGTATATGTACCACAATGTACACGCGTTGCGTATTGTATTGCTTATTATTGGTTTATTTGCATACAATGGTTAAAGCAACAACCCAAGAATAAAATGTTGTACCTGGTTTATAAAGGTTAATGTTTTACATATGTCGATCGTATACAATAATGCAAAAATTTAATATATATTATTCAACAACACCAGTATGCAATCAATTATGTAAAACTAAGACATTTCGCAGCATTATATTGGGATAAAGAATTTATTGAAGGAATTGATATATGCCAGTAAAATGGTGTATTTTTAATTTCTTTCAATAAAAATTTTAATGACGTAATGAAATAAAAACTAAATATATTCACTCTAAGCGGTGGATCACTCGGCTCATGGGTCGATGAAGAACGCAGCAAACTGTGCGTCATCGTGTGAACTGCAGGACACATGAACATCGACATTTTGAACGCATATCGCAGTCCATGCTGTTATGGTACTTTAATTTATTTTAGAGTGCTGCTTGGACTACATATGGTTGAGGGTTGTAAGACTATGCTCAATAAGTTGTTTTAATATTTTACAAAATTTTAAAACACATGGTATATTATTGGAAATTTTTATATTTAATATAATAAATTTTCATAATATTAATTATAAATGAAACACATTATCTCTCAAGTATGAGAAAAACGAAGATGTATATTAATTTCATTTTCAATTCTTATAATACTGAGGAATGTCTAGCAAAAAAAAAAAAATGTTTTTTTTTTCATCTAGAATTGCCTCTTATTAATGATTTGTTATGAAAAAAAAAAAATTAAGTAAATATTATTATTCTTCACATAATAGAAATATATTAATGGTTTCAATATATAAAAGAAAATTATATATTTATATTTGTGTATATACAACCTCAACTCATATGGGACTACCCCCTGAATTTAAGCATATTAATTAGGGGAGGAAAAGAAACTAACAAGGATTTTCTTAGTAGCGGCGAGCGAAAAGAAAATAGTTCAGCACTAAGTCACTTTGTCTTTATGGCAAATGTGAGATGCAGTGTATGGAGCATCAATATTCTAGTATGAGAAATTAATGATTTAAGTCCTTCTTAAATGAGGCCATTTACCCATAGAGGGTGCCAGGCCCGTATAACATTAATGATTACTAGATGGTGTTTCCAAAGAGTCGTGTTGCTTGATAGTGCAGCACTAAGTGGGTGGTAAACTCCATCTAAAACTAAATATAACCATGAGACCGATAGTAAACAAGTACCGTGAGGGAAAGTTGAAAAGAACTCTGAATAGAGAGTTAAATAGTACGTGAAACTGCTTAGAGGTTAAGCCCGATGAACCTGAATATCCGTTATGGAAAATTCATCATTAAAATTGTAATATTTAAATAATATTATAATAATAGTGTGCATTTTTTCCATATAAGGACATTGTAATCTATTAATATAAACCAAATTTATCATAAAATATGACTTATAGTTTATTTAAATTATTTTGCTTGCAATTTAACATAAAATAAATGTCATTAATTTGATAAAGTGTTGATAGATTTATATGAATACAGTGCGTTAATTTTTTTAAAATTATATAATAGCATGATTATCATTGATTTTCTATGTTTATTATATGCACTTGTATGATTAACAATGCGAAAGATTCAGGATACCTTCGGGACCCGTCTTGAAACACGGACCAAGGAGTCTAACATATGTGCAAGTTATTGGGATATAAACCTAATAGCATAATTAACTTGACTAATAATGGGATTAGTTTTTTAACTATTTATAGTTAATTAACACAATCCCGGGGCGTTCTAAAAAGTTATGTGTAATAATATTTATATTATTTATACCTCTAACTAGAACGTACCTTGAGCATATATGCTGTGACCCGAAAGATGGTGAACTATACTTGATCAGGTTGAAGTCAGGGGAAACCCTGATGGAAGACCGAAACAGTTCTGACGTGCAAATCGATTGTCAGAATTGAGTATAGGGGCGAAAGACCAATCGAACCATCTAGTAGCTGGTTCCTTCCGAAGTTTCCCTCAGGATAGCTGGTGCATTTAAATGTTATATAAAATAATCTTATCTGGTAAAGCGAATGATTAGAGGCCTTAGGGTCGAAACGATCTTAACCTATTCTCAAACTTTAAATGGGTAAGAACCTTAACTTTCTTGATATGAAGTTTAAGGTTATGATATAATGTGCCCAGTGGGCCACTTTTGGTAAGCAGAACTGGCGCTGTGGGATGAACCAAACGTAATGTTACGGTGCCCAAATTAACAACTCATACAGAAACCATGAAAGGCGTTGGTTGCTTAAAACAGCAGGACGGTGATCATGGAAGTCGAAATCCGCTAAGGAGTGTGTAACAACTCACCTGCCGAAGCAACTAGCCCTTAAAATGGATGGCGCTTAAGTTGTATACCTATACATTACCGCTAAAGTAGATGATTTATATTATTTAATAATATAAATTTTGAAACTTTAGTGAGTAGGAAGGTACAATGGTGTGCATAGAAGTGTTTGGCGTAAGCCTGCATGGAGCCGCTATTGGTACAGATCTTGGTGGTAGTAGCAAATAATCGAATGAGACCTTGGAGGACTGAAGTGGAGAAGGGTTTCGTGTGAACAGTGGTTGATCACGAGTTAGTCGGTCCTAAGTTCAAGGCGAAAGCCGAAAATTTTCAAGTTAATAAAGTCATAATAATCTATATATTGCAAATATAAAACACTTGAATAATTTTGAACGAAAGGGAATACGGTTCCAATTCCGTAACCTGTTGAGTATCCGTTTGTTATTAAATATGGGCCTCGTGCTCATCCTGGCAACAGGAACGACCATAAAGAAGCCGTCGAGAGGTATCGGAAGAGTTTTCTTTTCTGTTTTATAGCCGTACTACCATGGAAGTCTTTCGCAGAGAGATATGGTAGATGGGCTAGAAGAGCATGACATATACTGTTGTGTCGATATTTTCTCCTCGGACCTTGAAAATTTATGGTGGGGATACGCAAACTTCTCAACAGGCCGTACCAATATCCGCAGCTGGTCTCCAAGGTGAAGAGTCTCTAGTCGATAGAATAATGTAGGTAAGGGAAGTCGGCAAATTAGATCCGTAACTTCGGGATAAGGATTGGCTCTGAAGATTGAGATAGTCGGGCTTGATTGGGAAACAATAACATGGTTTATGTGCTCGTTCTGGGTAAATAGAGTTTCTATCATTTATGATAGTTATTTGTTCCCCGGATAGTTTAGTTACGTAGCCAATTGTGGAACTTTCTTGCTAAAATTTTTAAGAATACTAATTAATTTTAATTAGTTCTTTTAAATTAGAACGATTATCAATTAACAATCAATTCAGAACTGGCACGGACTTGGGGGAATCCGACTGTCTAATTAAAACAAAGCATTGTGATGGCCCTAGCGGGTGTTGACACAATGTGATTTCTGCCCAGTGCTCTGAATGTCAAAGTGAAGAAATTCAAGTAAGCGCGGGCCCTCAACGGCGGGAGTAACTATGCCCTCAGGTTCCACAACTCTTCACAAGTAACCCTTGGCAGTGTGACGATGAATTAACTGAGATACTAGACAGGTTGGTACGATCTACCGTTTGAGATGGCTAGATCTCCACTGGACTGTCTTGTAGTGGTACAGATTGTGGGGTTAGTCCATCATTACGATGGACAGCGCCGATGCTACGTCTGAAACGATTGAGCAATATCAAATGGCCTCACCTCGAGATCCGAGGTAGCCAGCTCCTTCATTGACGACGAGATGCAAAGGGCCCGGGATAGATTACTAGCGGGAATTGGTAGGCTGCTCACTCGTGCAGAGATAGATTCGTACTGGGCAAACAGGTTGCACATGTCTGTTGATGGTAGCGGTCTCCGTGAAGCTGGACATTTTCGCCAGCAACATGGATGGGTTTGTCAGCCCACGCGTTTGGTAACAGGAAAGGAATATTTAAACGGAATTAAGCTGAGGATAAATGCCCTACCCTCGAAGTCTCGTACTACGAGGGGAAGGCACGAATTGGGGAGACGGTGTCGTGCAGGATGTGATGCTCCCGAGACAACAAACCACATCTTGCAGCAATGCTATCGTACGCACGGGAGGCGGATAGTTAGACACAACGGCGTAGTAAATGCCCTCAAGCGGGGACTTGAGCGGAAAGGCTACGTCGTCCATGTTGAACCAAGTCTTCAGTGCGAGACCGAATTAAATAAACCTGACCTGGTGGCTATCCGACAGAATCACGCTTATGTGATTGACGCACAGGTTGTGACAGACGGACTTTCCTTAGATGATGCGCATCAGCGTAAAGTCGAAAGGTATGACAGACAGGACGTACGTACGGAATTGCGGCGAATTTTTGGAGTGACTGGTGACATCGAGTTCCACTCCGCAACACTCAACTGGAGAGGAATTTGGAGCGGTCAGTCGGTTAAACGATTGATTGCGAAGGATCTCCTCATCACCGGTGATAGCAATATCATCAGTGTCAGAGTAGTGAAAGGAGGATTACTGTGCTTTAAACAGTTCATGCATTATTGCGGATACTCTCGAGCTTGGACTTGACCAAATACCTGGTTCATTATTTGCTTGCTACCTTGGCATAACATCAAAGGTACAAACATCGCACAAGTGGAAAACACGAGGAGGGTTTTAGTACGTAGGCGCTGTAGAATTTCCACCGTGAGGATTTTCTGAAGAAGCAGTGAATCGTGCATGCTAGGAGAACCTAGTATCTTTCGAAGATTTCCCTACCTTGGCGATCAAAAAAAAAAAAAAAAAAAAAAAAAATAGCCAAATGCCTCGTCATCTAATTAGTGACGCGCATGAATGGATTAACGAGATTCCTACTGTCCCTATCTACTATCTAGCGAAACCACAGCCAAGGGAACGGGCTTGGAATAATTAGCGGGGAAAGAAGACCCTTTTGAGCTTGACTCTAATCTGGCAGTGTAAGGAGACATAAGAGGTGTAGAATAAGTGGGAGATATTTTTCCTTGTGTTTAATATCGTCAATGAAATACCACTACTCTTATTGTTTCCTTACTTACTTGATTAAATGGAACGTGTATCATTTCCTAGCCATTATACGGATATATTTATTATATCTTATGGTATTGGGTTTTGATGCAAGCTTCTTGATCAAAGTATCACGAGTTTGTTATATAATCGCAAACAAATTCTTTAATGAGAGAATGCATTTATGTATTTTCAATTTGAAATTTTTGGTATAACTCCAATTACTCAGGTATGATCCAATTCAAGGACATTGCCAGGTAGGGAGTTTGACTGGGGCGGTACATCTCTCAAATAATAACGGAGGTGTCCCAAGGCCAGCTCAGTGCGGACAGAAACCACACATAGAGCAAAAGGGCAAATGCTGACTTGATCTCGGTGTTCAGTACACACAGGGACAGCAAAAGCTCGGCCTATCGATCCTTTTGGTTTAAAGAGTTTTTAACAAGAGGTGTCAGAAAAGTTACCATAGGGATAACTGGCTTGTGGCGGCCAAGCGTTCATAGCGACGTCGCTTTTTGATCCTTCGATGTCGGCTCTTCCTATCATTGTGAAGCAAAATTCACCAAGCGTTGGATTGTTCACCCATGCAAGGGAACGTGAGCTGGGTTTAGACCGTCGTGAGACAGGTTAGTTTTACCCTACTAATGACAAAACGTTGTTGCGACAGCATTCCTGCGTAGTACGAGAGGAACCGCAGGTACGGACCAATGGCACAATACTTGTTCGAGCGAACAGTGGTATGACGCTACGTCCGTTGGATTATGCCTGAACGCCTCTAAGGTCGTATCCGTGCTGGACTGCAATGATAAATAAGGGGCAATTTGCATTGTATGGCTTCTAAACCATTAAAAGTTTATTTTATAAACGACAATGGATGTGATGCCAATGTTATTTGTGACATAGTAAATTGGGAGGATCTTCGATCACCTGATGCCGCGCTAGTTACTTATTAAAACATTATTTAATACAATGACAAAGCCTAGAATCAATTGTAAACGACTTTTGTAACAGGCAAGGTGTTGTAAGTGGTTGAGCAGCTGCCATACTGCGATCCACTGAAGCTTATCCTTTGCTTGATGATTCGAATATAATTATAATAATGGTTTTCCCATTATTATATTATATTAAAATGGTATGCAGAAAAGAATTTTGCAACCAAGATGTGCCGCCGCCCAGGCACACGGGTATCCAATTGACATGTCATATTTTTAGTGACGAATATAAAATGGACTTCTTGAAAATCCTAATATTAACCAAAATAATGATATGATATGAGATAAATTATTTATTTATAATCATATTAATAAAAATTATATATTGATTTAAAGTATATTAAAAATTATAAATATTTAACATGTTGTTAATATATCAGTCAGATAACACCGCCGCCCTAGTTCTAACCATATACAAATTATCGGCCAACAATCGAGTTGTACATACGTAACAACCACCTGTATAGCTTTCCCAGTTGCTTCATAGGGAAGTATACATATATGAGTTTGCAAAAGCTGAAATTAAAAGGAATTGACGGAAAGGCACCACCAAGTAGTGAAGCCTGCAGATAATATTATATTTATCAGATATAAATATAAGAAAACAAAGTATAAACACATTTTTATCAAATATATCTAAATCCCATAATCCTTATGGATTTTTAAAGGCAATTTTGGATACCGCTTTAGTCCTCTAACCAATATTCAATTGTCGGCAAGCAATTGATGAGTGTACATGAGTGTGAGTAGCTCTCTCATATCATGCTTCAGTGGGAATTATATTATATGATTGCAAAAACTGAAATTAAAAGGAATTGACGGAAAGGCACCACCAAGTAGTGAAGCCTGCAGATAATATTATATTTATCAGATATAAATATAAGAAAACAAAGTATAAACACATTTTTATCAAATATATCTAAATCCCATAATCCATATGGATTTTTAAAGGCAATTTTGGATACCGCTTTAGTCCTCTAACCAATATTCAATTGTCGGCAAGCAATTGATGAGTGTACATGAGTGTGAGTAGCTCTCTCATATCATGCTTCAGTGGGAATTATATTATATGATTGCAAAAACTGAAATTAAAAGGAATTGACGGAAAGGCACCACCAAGTAGTGAAGCCTGCAGATAATATTATATTTATCAGATATAAATATAAGAAAACAAAGTATAAACACATTTTTATCAAATATATCTAAATCCCATAATCCATATGGATTTTTAAAGGCAATTTTGGATACCGCTTTAGTCCTCTAACCAATATTCAATTGTCGGCAAGCAATTGATGAGTGTACATGAGTGTGAGTAGCTCTCTCATATCATGCTTCAGTGGGAATTATATTATATGATTGCAAAAACTGAAATTAAAAGGAATTGACGGAAAAAGGCACACTATTTTTGGGGATTTCAACAACACGGCGAAAATTTACTAAGTCCGAACATAAGTGTTTATGAAGTGATGTGATTGGTTAACTTACTAATAATTTACAAAACATAATATATTAAACAAATTTCTTCGAGCATATAAAATAATATAAAAATAAATATTTATATATATAAATTATATGAAATAAATTAAAATATCTCAATATTAAATAATTTAATATATTTATTAAATATTTCACTAAAATAATACATATGAAAATTGAATATTAAATGGAAATTTCATATATTATTGAATATTAAATGGAAATTTCATATATTATTGAATTGAATATTAAATGAAAATTTCATATACTATTGAATATTAAATGAAAATTTCATATATTATTGAATTGAATATTAAATGAAAATTTCATATGTTATTGAATATTAAATGGAAATTTCATATATTATTGAATATTAAATGGAAATTTCATATGTTATTGAATTCAATATTAAATGGAAATTTCATATATTATTGAATATTAAATGGAAATTTCATATATTATTGAATTGAGTATTAAATGAAAATTTCATACATTATTGAATTGAATATTAAATGAAAATTTCATATATTATTGATATTTATTTTATATTAAATGAAAATTTCATATGTTATAGAATTGAATATTAAATGAAAATTTCATATATTATTGAATTCAATATTAAATGAAAATTTCTTATATTAAATTGTTAGTTAAATGGTATTTTCCTTCATAACTGCGCGACTTATAGAAAACGTGTCACAAAACCTATATATGTGGTGTGATGTCGAGCGTTGGTATATTAAATGAATTAAAAGTAAATATCTCATATTCATATGATTTATCCCATTTAATATCGGCAATGTCTATTTATTTATATAAAATTATGAAGTCTTAAGGTATTTTTAAAAATACATACGAAAATTGTTACGTGAGTGGTACCTTCCTTCATAACTGCGCGACTTACAGAAAACGTGGCAAAAAACCTCTATGTGTGGTGTGATGTCGAGCGTTGGTATATTAAATGAATTAAAAGTAAATATCTCATATTCATATGATTTATCCCATTTAATATCGGCAATGTCTATTTATTTATATAAAAGTATGAAGTCTTAAGGTATTTTTAAAAATACA
>JAEIGH010000584.1:25000-27719 GCA_018903575.1 Drosophila saltans
ATTAAAATTGTAATATTTAAATAATATTATAATAATAGTGTGCATTTTTTCCATATAAGGACATTGTAATCTATTAATATAAACCAAATTTATCATAAAATATGACTTATAGTTTATTTAAATTATTTTGCTTGCAATTTAACATAAAATAAATGTCATTAATTTGATAAAGTGTTGATAGATTTATATGAATACAGTGCGTTAATTTTTTTAAAATTATATAATAGCATGATTATCATTGATTTTCTATGTTTATTATATGCACTTGTATGATTAACAATGCGAAAGATTCAGGATACCTTCGGGACCCGTCTTGAAACACGGACCAAGGAGTCTAACATATGTGCAAGTTATTGGGATATAAACCTAATAGCATAATTAACTTGACTAATAATGGGATTAGTTTTTTAACTATTTATAGTTAATTAACACAATCCCGGGGCGTTCTAAAAAGTTATGTGTAATAATATTTATATTATTTATACCTCTAACTAGAACGTACCTTGAGCATATATGCTGTGACCCGAAAGATGGTGAACTATACTTGATCAGGTTGAAGTCAGGGGAAACCCTGATGGAAGACCGAAACAGTTCTGACGTGCAAATCGATTGTCAGAATTGAGTATAGGGGCGAAAGACCAATCGAACCATCTAGTAGCTGGTTCCTTCCGAAGTTTCCCTCAGGATAGCTGGTGCATTTAAATGTTATATAAAATAATCTTATCTGGTAAAGCGAATGATTAGAGGCCTTAGGGTCGAAACGATCTTAACCTATTCTCAAACTTTAAATGGGTAAGAACCTTAACTTTCTTGATATGAAGTTTAAGGTTATGATATAATGTGCCCAGTGGGCCACTTTTGGTAAGCAGAACTGGCGCTGTGGGATGAACCAAACGTAATGTTACGGTGCCCAAATTAACAACTCATACAGAAACCATGAAAGGCGTTGGTTGCTTAAAACAGCAGGACGGTGATCATGGAAGTCGAAATCCGCTAAGGAGTGTGTAACAACTCACCTGCCGAAGCAACTAGCCCTTAAAATGGATGGCGCTTAAGTTGTATACCTATACATTACCGCTAAAGTAGATGATTTATATTATTTAATAATATAAATTTTGAAACTTTAGTGAGTAGGAAGGTACAATGGTGTGCATAGAAGTGTTTGGCGTAAGCCTGCATGGAGCCGCTATTGGTACAGATCTTGGTGGTAGTAGCAAATAATCGAATGAGACCTTGGAGGACTGAAGTGGAGAAGGGTTTCGTGTGAACAGTGGTTGATCACGAGTTAGTCGGTCCTAAGTTCAAGGCGAAAGCCGAAAATTTTCAAGTTAATAAAGTCATAATAATCTAAATATTGCAAATATAAAACACTTGAATAATTTTGAACGAAAGGGAATACGGTTCCAATTCCGTAACCTGTTGAGTATCCGTTTGTTATTAAATATGGGCCTCGTGCTCATCCTGGCAACAGGAACGACCATAAAGAAGCCGTCGAGAGGTATCGGAAGAGTTTTCTTTTCTGTTTTATAGCCGTACTACCATGGAAGTCTTTCGCAGAGAGATATGGTAGATGGGCTAGAAGAGCATGACATATACTGTTGTGTCGATATTTTCTCCTCGGACCTTGAAAATTTATGGTGGGGATACGCAAACTTCTCAACAGGCCGTACCAATATCCGCAGCTGGTCTCCAAGGTGAAGAGTCTCTAGTCGATAGAATAATGTAGGTAAGGGAAGTCGGCAAATTAGATCCGTAACTTCGGGATAAGGATTGGCTCTGAAGATTGAGATAGTCGGGCTTGATTGGGAAACAATAACATGGTTTATGTGCTCGTTCTGGGTAAATAGAGTTTCTATCATTTATGATAGTTATTTGTTCCCCGGATAGTTTAGTTACGTAGCCAATTGTGGAACTTTCTTGCTAAAATTTTTAAGAATACTAATTAATTTTAATTAGTTCTTTTAAATTAGAACGATTATCAATTAACAATCAATTCAGAACTGGCACGGACTTGGGGAATCCGACTGTCTAATTAAAACAAAGCATTGTGATGGCCCTAGCGGGTGTTGACACAATGTGATTTCTGCCCAGTGCTCTGAATGTCAAAGTGAAGAAATTCAAGTAAGCGCGGGTCAACGGCGGGAGTTGCCTGTAGGAGAACAGGTTCTGACAACGCAGAAGGGGCTCACTACCGTAATTCGTTAGTCGTTGTCAGTTTCAAGAGTCGACTCCGAAACCTCCTCGTGGTGTTCTCAGGGTGCTTTCTATATACTAGGTTCTAGAATATAGAAGTAGCGGATTCGAGCGGCAGAATGGTCCTTGGGGTTGCCATCCCCTTGGATGTCTCATGTTAGCGAGAAGTATGAATAGTGCCCTCGGATAACGGCTTTAACGGCCACAAATTGTACCCCTACGGCGAATAACAACCTAGGGGCCCAACATGAACCAGGCACTGCGGGTCAATCCTGCTAGTCAGGTTCCGTGTATGGTGTGTGGACGCCTGTTTAAGACTATTAGGGGTCTTGGTGTTCACATGTCACATGGGCACAAAGACGAACTTGATGCAGCTCGTCGGGAGTCGATGTAAACCTCAGGTGAAGTGAGTGGCTTTGTGCATGGCGAGAGCTGGGGGCGGTGGTAGCTTCGCATCCACCAACAAGAAGCTGAAATTTGACCACCGTAGCCCGAAGCAATCAAATGCTATCGAAGAGAGGCGAAT
>JAEIGH010000316.1:0-75609 GCA_018903575.1 Drosophila saltans
TATCCATTTCGATATCCATATCGATTTCGATATCCATATCTGATTTCGATATCCATATCGATTTCGATATCCATATCGGATTTCGATATCCATATCGATTTCGATATCCATATCGATTTCGATATCCTATCGATTTCGATATCCATATCGATTTCATATCGATTTCCATATCGATTTCGATATCCCTATCGATTTCGATATCGATTTCGATATCCATATCGATTTCGATATCCATATCGATTTCGATATCCATATCGATTTCGATATCCATATCGATTTCGATATCCATATCGATTTCGATATCCATATCGATTTCGATATCCATATCGATTTCGATATCCATATCGATTTCGATATCCATATCGATTTCGATATCCATATCGATTTCGATATCCATATGGATTTCGATATCCTATTTCGATATCCATATCGATTTCGATATCCATATCGATTTCGATATCCATTTCGATTTCGATATCCATATCGATTTCGATATCCTATATTTCGATATCCATATCGATTTCGATATCCATATCGATTTCGATATCCATATCGATTTCGATATCCATATCGATTTCGATATCCATATCGATTTCGATATCCATATCGATTTCGATATCCATTATCGATTTCGATATCCATATCGATTTCGATATCCATATCGATTTCGATATCCATTTCGATATCGATATCCATATCGATTTCGATATCCATATCGATTTCGATATCCATATCGATTTCGATATCCATATCGATTTCGATATCCATATCGATTTCGATATCCATATCGATTTCGATATCCATATCGATTTCGATATCCCTATCGATTTCGATATCCATATCGATTTCGATATCCATATCGATTTCGATATCCATTTCGATTTCGATATCGATTTCGATATCCATATCGATTTCGATATCCATATCGATTTCGATATCCATATCGATTTCGATATCCATATCGATTTCGATATCCATATCGATTTCGATATCCATATCGATTTCGATATCCATATCGATTTCGATATCCATATCGATTTCGATATCCATATCGATTTCGATATCCCTAAGGATTTCCATATCGATTTCGATATCCATATCGATTTCGATATCCATATCCATATCGATTTCGATATCCATATCGATTTCGATATCCATATCGATTTCGATATCCATATCGATTTCGATATCCATATCGATTTCGATATCCATATCGATTTCGATATTCGATATCCTATATTTCGATTTCGATATCCATATCGATTTCGATATCCATATCGATTTCGATATATCCATTTCGATTTCGTTTCGAATATCCATATCGATTTCGATATCCATATCGATTTCGATATCCATATCGATTTCGATATCCATATCGGTTTCGATATCCATTTCGATTTCGATATCCATATCGATTTCGATATCCATATCGATTTCGATATTCATATCGATTTCGATAATCGATTTCGATATCCATATCGATTTCGATATCCATATCGATTTCGATATCCATATCGATTTCGATATCCATATCGATTTCGATATCCATATCGATTTCGATATCCATATCGATTTCGATATCCATATCGATTTCGATATCCATATCGATTTCGATATCCATATCGATTTCGATATCCATATCGATTTCGATATCCATATCGATTTCGATATCCATATCGATTTCGATATCCATATCGATTTCGATATCCATATCGATTTCGATATCCATATCGATTTCGATATCCATATCGATTTCGATATCCATATCGATTTCGATATCCATATCGATTTCGATATCCATATCGATTTCGATATCCATATCGATTTCGATATCCATATCGATTTCGATATCCATATCGATTTCGATATCCATATCGATTTCGATATCCATATCGATTTCGATATCCATATCGATTTCGATATCCATATCGATTTCGATATCCATATCGATTTCGATATCCATATCGATTTCGATATCCATATCGATTTCGATATCCATATCGATTTCGATATCCATATCGATTTCGATATCCATATCGATTTCGATATCCATATCGATTTCGATATCCATATCGATTTCGATATCCATATCGATTTCGATATCCATATCGATTTCGATATCCATATCGATTTCGATATCCATATCGATTTCGATATCCATATCGATTTCGATATCCATATCGATTTCGATATCCATATCGATTTCGATATCCATATCGATTTCGATATCCATATCGATTTCGATATCCATATCGATTTCGATATCCATATCGATTTCGATATCCATATCGATTTCGATATCCATATCGATTTCGATATCCATATCGATTTCGATATCCATATCGATTTCGATATCCATATCGATTTCGATATCCATATCGATTTCGATATCCATATCGATTTCGATATCCCTATGGATTTCGATATCCATATCGATTTCGATATCCATATCGATTTCGATATCCCTATGGATTTCGATATCCATATCGATTTCGATATCCATATCGATTTCGATATCCATATCGATTTCGATATCCATATCGATTTCGATATCCATATCGATTTCGATATCCATATCGATTTCGATATCCATATCGATTTCGATATCCATATCGATTTCGATATCCATATCGATTTCGATATCCATATCGATTTCGATATCCATATCGATTTCGATATCCATATCGATTTCGATATCCATATCGATTTCGATATCCATATCGATTTCGATATCCATATCGATTTCGATATCCATATCGATTTCGATATCCATATCGATTTCGATATCCATATCGATTTCGATATCCATATCGATTTCGATATCCATATCGATTTCGATATCCATATCGATTTCGATATCGATTTCGATATCCATATCGATTTCGATATCCATATCGATTTCGATATCCATATCGATTTCGATATCCATATCGATTTCGATATCCATATCGATTTCGATATCCATATCGATTTCGATATCCATATCGATTTCGATATCCATATCGATTTCGATATCCATATCGATTTCGATATCCATATCGATTTCGATATCCATATCGATTTCGATATCCTATATCGATTTCGATATCCATATCGATTTCGATATCCATATCGATTTCGATATCCATATCGATTTCGATATCCATATCGATTTCGATATCCATATCGATTTCGATATCCATATCGATTTCGATATCCATATCGATTTCGATATCCATATCGATTTCGATATCCATATCGATTTCGATATCCATATCGATTTCGATATCCATATCGATTTCGATATCCATATCGATTTCGATATCCATATCGATTTCGATATCCATATCGATTTCGATATCCATATCGATTTCGATATCCATATCGATTTCGATATCCATATCGATTTCGATATCCATATCGATTTCGATATCCATATCGATTTCGATATCCATATCGATTTCGATATCCATATCGATTTCGATATCCATATCGATTTCGATATCCATATCGATTTCGATATCCATATCGATTTCGATATCCATATGATTTCGATTTCGAATATCCATATCGATTTCGATATCCATATCGATTTCGATATCCATATCGATTTCGATATCCCTATGGATTTCGATATCCATATCGATTTCGATATCCATATCGATTTCGATATCCATATCGATTTCGATATCCATATCGATTTCGATATCCATATCGATTTCGATATCCATATCGATTTCGATATCCATATCGATTTCGATATCCATATCGATTTCGATATCCATATCGATTTCGATATCCATATCGATTTCGATATCCATATCGATTTCGATATCCCTATCGATTTCGATATCCATATCGATTTCGATATCCATATCGATTTCGATATCCATATCGATTTCGATATCCATATCGATTTCGATATCCATATCGATTTCGATATCCATATCGATTTCGATATCCATATCGATTTCGATATCCATATTCGATTTCGATATCCATATCGATTTCGATATCCATATCGATTTCGATATCCATATCGATTTCGATATCCATATCGATTTCGATATCCCTATCGATTTCGATATCCATATCGATTTCGATATCCATGGTCGATTTCGATATCCATATCGATTTCGATATCCATATCGATTTCGATATCCATATCGATGTCGATATCCATATCGATTTCGATATCCATATCGATTTCGATATCCATATCGATTTCGATATCCATATCGATTTCGATATCCCTATGGATTTCGATATCCATATCGATTTCGATATCCATATCGATTTCGATATCCATATCGATTTCGATATCCATATCGATTTCGATATCCATATCGATTTCGATATCCCTATGGATTTCGATATCCATATCGATTTCGATATCCATATCCATATCCATTTCGATATCGACATGATTTCGATATCCATATCGATTTCGATATCCATATCGATTTCGATATCCATATCGATTTCGATATCCATATCGATTTCGATATCCATATCGATTTCGATATCCATATTTGATTTCGATATCCATATCGATTTCGATATCCATATCGATTTCGATATCCCTATGGATTTCGATATCCATATCGATTTCGATATCCATATCGATTTCGATATCCCTATGGATTTCGATATCCTATTTGCGATTTCGATATCCATTCTAGGATTTCGATATCCATATCGATTTCGATATCCATATCGATTTCGATATCCATATCGATTTCGATATCCATATCGATTTCGATATCCATATCGATTTCGATATCCATATCGATTTCGATATCCCTATGGATTTCGATATCCATATCGATTTCGATATCCATATCGATTTCGATATCCATATCGATTTCGATATCCATATCGATTTCGATATCCATATCGATTTCGATATCCATATCGATTTCGATATCCATATCGATTTCGATATCCTATCGATCGATTTCGATATCCATATCGATTTCGATATCCCTATGGATTTCGATATCCATATCGATTTCGATATCCCATATGGATTTCGATATCGATTTCGATATCTATGGTTTCCTATCGATTTCGATATCCATATCGATTTCGATATCCCTATCGATTTCGATATCCATATCGATTTCGATTTCGATATCCATTTCGATTGTCGATATCCATATCGATTTCGATATCCATTTCGATTTCCATATCGATTTATGGATTTCGATATCCATATCGATTCCGATATCCATATCGATTTCGATATCCATTTCGATGTCGATATCCATATCGATTTCGATATCCATATCGATTTCGATATCCATATCGATTTCGATATCCATATCGATTTCGATATCCATATCGATTTCGATATCCCTATCGATTTCGATATCCATATGATTCCATATCGATTTCGATATCCATTTCGATATCGATATCCATATCGATTTCGATATCCATATCGATTTCGATATCCATATCGATTTCGATATCCATATCGATTTCGATATCCATATCGATTTCGATATCCATATCGATTTCGATATCCATATCGATTTCGATATCCATTTCGATTTCGATATCCATATCGATTTCGATATCCATATCGATTTCGATATCCATATCGATATCCATATCGATTTCGATATCCATATCGATTTCGATATCCATATCGATTTCGATATCCATATCGATTTCGATATCCATATCGATTTCGATATCCATATCGATTTCGATATCCATTTCGATTTCGATATCCATATCGATTTCGATATCCATATCGATTTTTTGATATCCATATTCGATTTCGATATATCCATATCGATTTCGATATCCATATCGATTTCGATATCCATATCGATTTCGATATCCCTATGGATTTCGATATCCATATCGATTTCGATATCCATATCGATTTCGATATCCATATCGTTTCGATATCGATTTTCGATATCCATATCGATTTCGATATCCCTTTCGATGATTTCGATATCCATATCGATTTCGATATCCCTATCGATTTCGATATCCATATCGATTTCGATATCCATATCGATTTCGATATCCATATCGATTTCGATATCCATATCGATTTCGATATCCATATCGATTTCGATATCCATATCGATTTCGATATCCATATCGATTTCGATATCCATATCGATTTCGATATCCATATCGATTTCGATATCCATATCGATTTCGATATCCATATCGATTTCGATATCCATATCGATTTCGATATCCATATCGATTTCGATATCCATATCGATTTCGATATCCATATCGATTTCGATATCCATATCGATTTCGATATCCATATCGATTTCGATATCCATATCGATTTCGATATCCATATGGATTTCGATATTCATATCGATTTCGATATCCATATCGATTTCGATATCCCTATGGATATCCATATCGATTTCGATATCCATATCGATTTCGATATCCATTTCGATTTCGATATCCATATCGATTTCGATATCCATATCGATTTCGATATCCATATCGATTTCGATATCCATATCGATTTCGATATCCATATCGATTTCGATATCCATATCGATTTCGATATCCATATCGATTTCGATATCCATATCGATTTCGATATCCATATCGATTTCGATATCCATATCGATTTCGATATCCATATCGATTTCGATATCCATATCGATTTCGATATCCATATCGATTTCGATATCCATATCGATTTCGATATTCATATCGATTTCGATATCCATATCGATTTCGATATCCATATCGATTTCGATATCCATATCGATTTCGATATCCCTATAGATTTCGTTATTTATATCGATTTCGATATCCATATCGGTTTCGATATCCATATCGATTTCGATATCCATATCGATTTCGATATCCATATCGATTTCGATATCCATATCGATTTCGATATCCCTATAGATTTCGTTATTTATATCGATTTCGATATCCATATCGGTTTCGATATCAACATCGAATTTCGATATTCATATCGATTTCGCTAACCCTATGGATTTCGATATCTATATCGATTTCGATATCAATATGGATTTCGATATACTTCCATATCGACTTCGATATCCATTTCGATACCGATATCCATATCGATTTCGATATCCATATCGATTTCGATATCCATATCGATTTCGATATCCATATCGATTTCGATATCCATATCGATTTCGATATCCATATCGATTTCGATATCCATATCGATTTCGATATCCATATCGATTTCGATATCCATATCGATTTCGATATCCATATCGATTT
The DNA here is from genome assembly GCA_018903575.1 of Drosophila saltans. NCBI lineage: Eukaryota > Metazoa > Arthropoda > Insecta > Diptera > Drosophilidae > Drosophila > Drosophila saltans. Next base: position 7,243 of record JAEIGH010000316.1, read on the forward strand.
CGATATCCATATCGATTTCGATATCCATATCGATTTCGATATCCATATCGATTTCGATATCCCTATGGATTTCGATATCCATATCGATTTCGATATCCATATCGATTTCGATATCCATATCGATTTCGATATCCCTATGGATTTCGATATCCATATCGATTTCGATATCCATATCGATTTCGATATCCATATCGATTTCGATATCCATATCGATTTCGATATCCATATCGATTTCGATATCCATATCGATTTCGATATCCATATCGATTTCGATATCCATATCGATTTCGATATCCATATCGATTTCGATATCCATATCGATTTCGATATCCATATCGATTTCGATATCCATATCGATTTCGATATCCATATCGATTTCGATATCCATATCGATTTCGATATCCATATCGATTTCGATATCCATATCGATTTCGATATCCATATCGATTTCGATATCCATATCGATTTCGATATCCATATCGATTTCGATATCCATATCGATTTCGATATCCATATCGATTTCGATATCCATATCGATTTCGATATCCATATCGATTTCGATATCCATATCGATTTCGATATCCATATCGATTTCGATATCCATATCGATTTCGATATCCATATCGATTTCGATATCCATATCGATTTCGATATCCATATCGATTTCGATATCCATATCGATTTCGATATCCATATCGATTTCGATATCCATATCGGATTTCGATATCCATATCGATTTCGATATCCATATCGATTTCGATATCCATATCGATTTCGATATCCATATCGATTTCGATATCCATATCGATTTCGATATCCATATCGATTTCGATATCCATATCGATTTCGATATCCATATCGATTTCGATATCCATATCGATTTCGATATCCATATCGATTTCGATATCCATATCGATTTCGATATCCATATCGATTTCGATATCCATATCGATTTCGATATCCATATCGATTTCGATATCCATATCGATTTCGATATCCCTATGGATTTCGATATCCATATCGATTTCGATATCCATATCGATTTCGATATCCATATCGATTTCGATATCCATATCGATTTCGATATCCATATCGATTTCGATATCCATATCGATTTCGATATCCATATCGATTTCGATATCCCTATCGATTTCGATATCCATATCGATTTCGATATCCATATCGATTTCGATATCCATATCGATTTCGATATCCATATCGATTTCGATATCCATATCGATTTCGATATCCATATCGATTTCGATATCCATATCGATTTCGATATCCATATCGATTTCGATATCCATATCGATTTCGATATCCATATCGATTTCGATATCCATATCGATTTCGATATCCATATCGATTTCGATATCCATATCGATTTCGATATCCATATCGATTTCGATATCCATATCGATTTCGATATCCATATCGATTTCGATATCCATATCGATTTCGATATCCATATCGATTTCGATATCCCTATCGATTTCGATATCCATATCGATTTCGATATCCCTATCGATTTCGATATCCATATCGATTTCGATATCCATATCGATTTCGATATCCATATCGATTTCGATATCCATATCGATTTCGATATCCATATCGATTTCGATATCCATATCGATTTCGATATCCATATCGATTTCGATATCCATATCGATTTCGATATCCATATCGATTTCGATATCCATATCGATTTCGATATCCATATCGATTTCGATATCCATATCGATTTCGATATCCATATCGATTTCGATATCCATATCGATTTCGATATCCATATCGATTTCGATATCCATATCGATTTCGATATCCATATCGATTTCGATATCCATATCGATTTCGATATCCATATCGATTTCGATATCCATATCGATTTCGATATCCCTATCGATTTCGATATCCATATCGATTTCGATATCCATATCGATTTCGATATCCATATCGATTTCGATATCCCTATGGATATCGATATCGATTTCGATATCCATATCGATTTCGATATCCATATCGATTTCGATATCCATATCGATTTCGATATCCATATCGATTTCGATATCCATATCGATTTCGATATCCATATCGATTTCGATATCCATATCGATTTCGATATCCATATCGATTTCGATATCCATATCGATTTCGATATCCATATCGATTTCGATATCCATATCGATTTCGATATCCATATCGATTTCGATATCCATATCGATTTCGATATCCATATCGATTTCGATATCCCTATCGATTTCGATATCCATATCGATTTCGATATCCATATCGATTTCGATATCCATATCGATTTCGATATCCATATCGATTTCGATATCCATATCGATTTCGATATCCATATCGATTTCGATATCCATATCGATTTCGATATCCATATCGATTTCGATATCCATATCGATTTCGATATCCATATCGATTTCGATATCCATATCGATTTCGATATCCATATCGATTTCGATATCCCTATCGATTTCGATATCCATATCGATTTCGATATCCATATCGATTTCGATATCCATATCGATTTCGATATCCATATCGATTTCGATATCCATATCGATTTCGATATCCCATATCGATTTCGATATCCATATCGATTTCGATATCCATATCGATTTCGATATCCATATCGATTTCGATATCCATATCGATTTCGATATCCATATCGATTTCGATATCCATATCGATTTCGATATCCCTATCGATTTCGATATCCATATCGATTTCGATATCCATATCGATTTCGATATCCATATCGATTTCGATATCCATATCGATTTCGATATCCATATCGATTTCGATATCCATATCGATTTCGATATCCATATCGATTTCGATATCCATATCGATTTCGATATCCATATCGATTTCGATATCCATATCGATTTCGATATCCATATCGATTTCGATATCCATATCGATTTCGATATCCATATCGATTTCGATATCCATATCGATTTCGATATCCATATCGATTTCGATATCCATATCGATTTCGATATCCATATCGATTTCGATATCCATATGGATTTCGATATCCATATCGATTCCGATATCCATATCGATTTCGATATCCATATCGATTTCGATATCCATATCGATTTCGATATCCATATCGATTTCGATATCCATTTCGATTTCGATATCCATATCGATTTCGATATCCATATCGATTTCGATATCCATATCGATTTCGATATCCATATCGATTTCGATATCCATATCGATTTCGATATCCATATCGATTTCGATATCCATATCGATTTCGATATCCATATCGATTTCGATATCCATATCGATTTCGATATCCATATCGATTTCGATATCCATATCGATTTCGATATCCATATCGATTTCGATATCCATATCGATTTCGATATCTCTATGGATTTCGATATCCATATCGATTTCGATATCCATATCGATTTCGATATCCATATCGATTTCGATATCCATATCGATTTCGATATCTTCGATTTCGATATCCATATCGATTTCGATATCCATATCGATTTCGATATCCATATCGATTTCGATATCCATATCGATTTCGATATCCATATCGATTTCGATATCCATATCGATTTCGATATCCATATCGATTTCGATATCCATATCGATTTCGATATCCATATCGATTTCGATATCCATATCGATTTCGATATCCATATCGATTTCGATATCCATATCGATTTCGATATCCATATCGATTTCGATATCCATATCGATTTCGATATCCATATCGATTTCGATATCCATATCGATTTCGATATCCATATCGATTTCGATATCGATTTCGATATCCATATCGATTTCGATATCCATATCGATTTCGATATCCATATCGATTTCGATATCCATATCGATTTCGATATCCATATCGATTTCGATATCCCTAAGGATTTCGATATCCATTTCGATGTCGATATCCGTATCGAATTCAATATGCATTTCGATTTCCGATATAGATATCCATATCGATTTCAATATCCATTTCTATTTCGATATCCATATCGATTTCGATATCCATATCGATTTCGATATCCATATCGATTTCGATATCCATTTCGATTTCGATATCCATATCGATTTCGATATCCATATCGATTTCGATATTCCTATGGATTTCCATATCCATATCGATTTCGACATCCTTAAGGATTTCGATATCCACATCGATTTCGATATCCATATGGATTTCGATATCCATATCGATTTCGATATCCATATCGATTTCGATATCCATATCGATTTCGATATCCATATCGATTTCGATATCCATATCGATTTCGATATCCATATCGATTTCGATATCCATATCGATTTCGATATCCATATCGATTTCGATATCCATATCGATTTCGATATCCATATCGATTTCGATATCCCTATGGATTTCGATATCCATATCGATTTCGATATCCATATCGATTTCGATATCCATATCGATTTCGATATCCATATCGATTTCGATATCCATTATATCGATTTCGATATCCATATCGATTTCGATATCCTATGATTTCGATATCCATATCGATTTCGATATCCATATCGATTTCGATATCCATATCGATTTCGATATCCATATCGATTTCGATATCCATATCGATTTCGATATCCATATCGATTTCGATATCCATATCGATTTCGATATCCATATCGATTTCGATATCCATATCGATTTCGATATCCATATGGATTTCGATATCCATATCGATTTCGATATCCATATCGATTTTCGATATCCATTTCGATATCCCTATTCATTTCGATATCCATATCGATTTCGATATCCATATCGATTTCGATATCTCCATATCGATTTCGATATCCATATCGATTTCGATATCCATATCGATTTCGATATCCATATCGATTTCGATATCCATATCGATTTCGATATCCATATCGATTTCGATATCCATATCGATTTCGATATCCATATCGATTTCGATATCCATATCGATTTCGATATCCATATCGATTTCGATATCCCTATGGATTTCGATATCCATATCGATTTCGATATCCATATCGATTTCGATATCCATATCGATTTCGATATCCATATCGATTTCGATATCCATATCGATTTCGATATCCATATCGATTTCGATATTCATATCGATTTCGATATCCCTATCGATTTGTCGATATCCATATCGATTTCGATATCCATATCGATTTCGATATCCATATCGATTTCGATATATGATTTCGATATCCATATCGATTTCGATATCCCTATGGATTTTTATATCCATTTCAATGTCGATATCCATATCGATTTCGATATCCATATCGATTTCGATATCCATATCGATTTCGATATCCATATCGATTTCGATATCCATATCGATTTCGATATCCATATCGATTTCGATATCCATATGGATTTCGATATCCATTTCAATGTCGATATCCATATCGATGTCGATTTCCATATCGATTTCGATATCCCTATGGATTTCGATATCCATATCGATTTCGATATCCATATCGATTTCGATATCCATATCGATTTCGATATCCATATCGATTTCGATATCCATATCGATTTCGATATCCATATCGATTTCGATATCCATATCGATTTCGATATCCATATCGATTTCGATATCCATATCGATTTCGATATCCATCTACGGATTTCGATATCCATATTCGATGTCGATATCCATATCGATTTCGATATCCATATCGATTTCGATATCCATATCGATTTCGATATCCATATCGATTTCGATATCCATTTCGATTTCGATATCCATATCGATTTCGATATCCCCATATGGATTTCCATATCCATTTCGATTTCGATATCCATATCGATTTCCATATCCATATCGATTTCGATATCCATATCGATTTCGATATCCTAGGATTTCGATATCCATTTCAATGTCGATATCCATATCGATGTCGATTTCCATATCGATTTCGATATCCATATCGATTTCGATATCCATATCGATTTCGATATCCATATCGATTTCGATATCCCTATCGATTTCGATATCCATATCGATTTCGATATCCATATCGATTTCGATATCCATATCGATTTCGATATCCATATCGATTTCGATATCCATATCGATTTCGATATCCATATCGATTTCGATATCCATATCGATTTCGATATCCATATCGATTTCGATATCCATTTCGATTTCGATATCCATATCGATTTCGATATCCATATCGATTTCGATATCCATATCGATTTCGATATCCATATGGATTTCGATATCCATATCGATTTCGATATCCATATCGATTTCGATATCCATATCGATTTCGATATCCCATATCGATTTCGATATCCATATCGATTTCGATATCCATATCGATTTCGATATCCATATCGATTTCGATATCCATATCGATTTCGATATCCATATCGATTTCGATATCCCTATGGATTTCGATATCCATATCGATTTCGATATCCATATCGATTTCGATATCCATATCGATTTCGATATCCATATCGATTTCGATATCCATATCGATTTCGATATCCATATCGATTTCGATATCCATATCGATTTCGATATCCATATCGATTTCGATATCCCTATCGATTTCGATATCCCATATCGATTTCGATATCCATATCGGATTTCGATATCCATATCGATTTCGATATCCATATCGATTTCGATATCCATATCGATTTCGATATCCATATCGATTTCGATATCCATATCGATTTCGATATCCATATCGGATTTCGATATCCATTATCGATTTCGATATCCATATCGATTTCGATATCCATATCGATTTCGATATCCATATCGATTTCGATATCCATATCGATTTCGATATCCATATCGATTTCGATATCCATATCGATTTCGATATCCATATCGATTTCGATATCCATATCGATTTCGATATCCATATCGATTTCGATATCCATATCGATTTCGATATCCATATCGATTTCGATATCCTCGATTTCGATATCCATATCGATTTCGATATCCATTTCGATTTCGATTTCGATTTCGATATCCATATCGATTTCGATATCCATATCGATTTCGATATCCATATCGATTTCGATATCCATTGATTTCCATATCGATTTCGATATCCATATCGATTTCGATATCCATATCGATTTCGATATCCATATGGATTTCGATATCCATATCGATTTCGATATCCATATCGATTTCGATATCCATATCGATTTCGATATCCATATCGATTTCGATATCCATATCGATTTCGATATCCATATCGATTTCGATATCCATTTCGATTTCGATATCCATATCGATTTCGATATCCATATCGATTTCGATATCCATATCGATTTCGATATCCATATCGATTTCGATATCCATATCGATTTCGATATCCATATCGATTTCGATATCCATATCGATTTCGATATCCATATCGATTTCGATATCCATATCGATTTCGATATCCATATCGATTTCGATATCCATGTCGATTTCGATATCCATATCGATTTCGATATCCATATCGATTTCGATATCCATATCGATTTCGATATCCATATCGATTTCGATATCCATATCGATTTCGATATCCATATCGATTTCGATATCCATATCGATTTCGATATCCATATCGATTTCGATATCCATATCGATTTCGATATCCATATCGATTTCGATATCCATATCGATTTCGATATCCCTATGGATTTCCATATCCATATCGATTTCGATATCCATATCGATTTCGATATCCATATCGATTTCGATATCCATATCGATTTCGATATCCATATCGATATCGATATCCATATCGATTTCGATATCCATATCGATGTCGATATCCATATCGATTTCGATATCCATATCGATTTCGATATCCATATCGATTTCGATATCCATATCGATTTCGATATCCATATCGATTTCGATATCCATATCGATTTCGATATCCATATCGATTTCGATATCCATATCGTTTTCGATATCCATATCGATTTCGATATCCATATCGATTTCGATATCCATATCGATTTCGATATCGATTTCGATATCCATATCGATTTCGATATCCATATCGATTTCGATATCCATATCGATTTCGATATCCATATCGATTTCGATATCCATATCGATTTCGATATCCATATCGATATCGATATCCATTTCAATGTCGATATCCATATCGATGTCGATTTCGATATCCCTATGGATTTTGATATTCATATCGATTTCGATATCCATATGGATTTCGATATCCATATCGATTTCGATATCCATATCGATTTCGATATCCATATCGATTTCGATATCCATATCGATTTCGATATCCATATCGATTTCGATATCCATATCGATTTCGATATCCATATCGATTTCGATATCCATATCGATTTCGATATCCATATCGATTTCGATATCCATATCGATTTCGATATCCATATCGATTTCGATATCCATATCGATTTCGATATCCATATCGATTTCGATATCCATATCGATTTCGATATCCATATCGATTTCGATATCCATATCGATTTCGATATCCATATCGATTTCGATATCCATATCGATTTCGATATCCATATCGATTTCGATATCCATATCGATTTCGATATCCATATCGATTTCGATATCCATATCGATTTCGATATCCATATCGATTTCGATATCCATATCGATTTCGATATCCATATCGATTTCGATATCCATATCGATTTCGATATCCATATCGATTTCGATATCCATATCGATTTCGATATCCATATCGATTTCGATATCCATATCGATTTTCGATATCGATTTCGATATCCATATCGATTTCGATATCCATATCGATTTCGATATCCATATCGATTTCGATATCCATATCGATTTCGATATCCATATCGATTTCGATATCCATATCGATTTCGATATCCATATCGATTTCGATATCCATATCGATTTCGATATCCATATCGATTTCGATATCCATATCGATTTCGATATCCATATCGATTTCGATATCCATATCGATTTCGATATCCATATCGATTTCGATATCCATATCGATTTCGATATCCATATCGATTTCGATATCCATATCGATTTCGATATCCATATCGATTTCGATATCCATATCGATTTCGATATCCATATCGATTTCGATATCCATATCGATTTCGATATCCATATCGATTTCGATATCCATATCGATTTCGATATCCATATCGATTTCGATATCCATATCGATTTCGATATCCATATCGATTTCGATATCCATATCGATTTCGATATCCATATCGATTTCGATTTCGATATCATATATCGATTTCGATATCCATATCGATTTCGATATCCATATCGATTTCGATATCCATATCGATTTCGATATCCATATCGATTTCGATATCCATATCGATTTCGATATCCATATCGATTTCGATATCCATATCGATTTCGATATCCATATCGATTTCGATATCCATATTCGATTTTCGATATCCATATCGATTTCGATATCCATATCGATTTCGATATCCATATCGATTTCGATATCCTTCATATCGATTTCGATATCCATATCGATTTCGATATCCATATCGATTTCGATATCCATATCGATTTCGATATCCATATCGATTTCGATATCCATATCGATTTCGATATCCATATCGATTTCGATATCCATATCGATTTCGATATCCATATCGATTTCGATATCCATATCGATTTCGATATCCATATCGATTTCGATATCCATATCGATTTCGATATCCATATCGATATCGATATTTCGATTTCGATATCCATATCGATTTCGATATCCATATCGATTTCGATATCCATATCGATTTCGATATCCATATCGATTTCGATATCCATATCGATTTCGATATCCATATCGATTTCGATATCCATATCGATTTCGATATCCATATCGATTTCGATATCCATATCGATTTCGATATCCATATCGATTTCGATATCCATATCGATTTCGATATCCATATCGATTTCGATATCCATATCGATTTCGATATCCATATCGATTTCGATATCCATATCGATTTCGATATCCATATCGATTTCGATATCCATATCGATTTCGATATCCATATCGATTTCGATATCCATATCGATTTCGATATCCATATCGATTTCGATATCCATATCGATTTCGATATCCATATCGATTTCGATATCCATATCGATTTCGATATCCATATCGATTTCGATATCCATATCGATTTCGATATCCATATCGATTTCGATATCCATATCGATTTCGATATCCATATCGATTTCGATATCCATATCGATTTCGATATCCATATCGATTTCGATATCCATATCGATTTCGATATCCATATCGATTTCGATATCCATATCGATTTCGATATCCATATCGATTTCGATATCCATATCGATTTCGATATCCATATCGATTTCGATATCCATATCGATTTCGATATCCATATCGATTTCGATATCCATATCGATTTCGATATCCATATCGATTTCGATATCCATATCGATTTCGATATCCATATCGATTTCGATATCCATATCGATTTCGATATCCATATCGATTTCGATATCCATATCGATTTCGATATCCATATCGATTTCGATATCCATATCGATTTCGATATCCATATCGATTTCGATATCCATATCGATTTCGATATCCATATCGATTTCGATATCCATATCGATTTCGATATCCATATCGATTTCGATATCCATATCGATTTCGATATCCATATCGATTTCGATATCCATATCGATTTCGATATCCATATCGATTTCGATATCCATATCGATTTCGATATCCATATCGATTTCGATATCCATATCGATTTCGATATCCATATCGATTTCGATATCGATTTCGATATCCATATCGATTTCGATATCCATATCGATTTCGATATCCATATCGATTTCGATATCCATATCGATTTCGATATCCATATCGATTTCGATATCCATATCGATTTCGATATCCATATCGATTTCGATATCCATATCGATTTCGATATCCATATCGATTTCGATATCCATATCGATTTCGATATCCATATCGATTTCGATATCCATATCGATTTCGATATCCATATCGATTTCGATATCCATATCGATTTCGATATCCATATCGATTTCGATATCCATATCGATTTCGATATCCATATCGATTTCGATATCCATATCGATTTCGATATCCATATCGATTTCGATATCCATATCGATTTCGATATCCATATCGATTTCGATATCCATATCGATTTCGATATCCATATCGATTTCGATATCCATATCGATTTCGATATCCATATCGATTTCGATATCCATATCGATTTCGATATCCATATCGATTTCGATATCCATATCGATTTCGATATCCATATCGATTTCGATATCCATATCGATTTCGATATCCTATTTCGATATCCATATCGATTTCGATATCCATATCGATTTCGATATCCATATCGATTTCGATATCCATATCGATTTCGATATCCATATCGATTTCGATATCCATATCGATTTCGATATCCATATCGATTTCGATATCCATATCGATTTCGATATCCATATCGATTTCGATATCCATATCGATTTCGATATCCATATCGATTTCGATATCCATATCGATTTCGATATCCATATCGATTTCGATATCCATATCGATTTCGATATCCATATCGATTTCGATATCCATATCGATTTCGATATCCATATCGATTTCGATATCCATATCGATTTCGATATCCATATCGATTTCGATATCCATATCGATTTCGATATCCATATCGATTTCGATATCCATATCGATTTCGATATCCATATCGATTTCGATATCCATATCGATTTCGATATCCATATCGATTTCGATATCCATATCGATTTCGATATCCATATCGATTTCGATATCCATATCGATTTCGATATCCATATCGATTTCGATATCCATATCGATTTCGATATCCATATCGATTTCGATATCCATATCGATTTCGATATCCATATCGATTTCGATATCCATATCGATTTCGATATCCATATCGATTTCGATATCCATATCGATTTCGATATCCATATCGATTTCGATATCCATATCGATTTCGATATCCATATCGATTTCGATATCCATATCGATTTCGATATCCATATCGATTTCGATATCCATATCGATTTCGATATCCATATCGATTTCGATATCCATATCGATTTCGATATCCATATCGATTTCGATATCCATATCGATTTCGATATCCATATCGATTTCGATATCCATATCGATTTCGATATCCATATCGATTTCGATATCCATATCGATTTCGATATCCATATTTCGATTTCGATTTCGATATCCATATCGATTTCGATATCCATATCGATTTCGATATCCATATCGATTTCGATATCCATATCGATTTCGATATCCATATCGATTTCGATATCCATATCGATTTCGATATCCATATCGATTTCGATATCCATATCGATTTCGATATCCATATCGATTTCGATATCCCTATGGATTTCGATATCCATATCGATTTCGATATCCATATCGATTTCGATATCCATATCGATTTCGATATCCATATCGATTTCGATATCCATATCGATTTCGATATCCATATCGATTTCGATATCCATATCGATTTCGATATCCATATCGATTTCGATATCCATATCGATTTCGATATCCATATCGATTTCGATATCCATATCGATTTCGATATCCATATCGATTTCGATATCCATATCGATTTCGATATTCATATCGATTTCGATATCCATATCGATTTCGATATCCATATCGATTTCGATATCCATATCGATTTCGATATCCATATCGATTTCGATATCCATATCGATTTCGATATCCATATCGATTTCGATATCCATATCGATTTCGATATCCATATCGATTTTTATATCCATATCGATTTCGATATCCATATCGATTTCGATATCCATATCGATTTCGATATCCATATCGATTTCGCAAACCGTATCGATTTCGATGTCCATATCGATTTCGATATCCATACCGATTTCGATATCCACTATTTCGATATAGAGATCTATCGATTTCGATATCGATATCCATATGGATTTCCATATCCAAATCGATTTCGATAATCATGCCGATTTCGATATCCATATCGATTTTGAAATCCATATCGATTTCGATATCCCTAAGGATTTCCATATCCATATCGATTTCGATATCCATATCGATTTCGATATCCATATCGATTTCGATATCCATATCGATTTCGATATCCATTTCGATTTCGATATCCATATCGATTTCGATATCCATATCGATTTCGATATCCATATCGATTTCGATATATCCATATTCATTTCGATATCCATATGAGTTAATTATATCGATTTCGATATCCATATCGATTTCGATATCCATATGTGATTTCGATATCCATATCGATTTCGATATCCATATCGATTTCGATATCCATATCGATTTCGATATCCATATCGATTTCGATATCCATATCGATTTCGATATCCATGATCGATTTCCAATGGATGTCCATATCGATTTCGATATCCATATCGATTTCGATATCCATAAGGATTTCGATATTCGATTTTCGATATCCATATCGATATATCGATTTCGATATCCATATCGATTTCGATATCCATATCGATTTCGATATCCATATCGATTTCGATATCCATATCGATTTCGATATCCATATCCATTTCGATATCCATATCGATTTCGATATCCATATCGATTTCGATATCCATATCGATTTCGATATCCATATCTCGATTTCGATATCCATATCGATTTCGATATCCATATCGATTTCGATATCCTAAATGATTTCGATATCCATATCGATTTCGAATTATTCAGATCGATATTCCATATCGATTTCGATATCCATATTTTCGATATCCATATCGATTTCGATATCCATATCGATTTCGATATCCATATCGATTTCGATATCCATATCGATTTCGATATCTCAATCGATTTCGATAAACAAAGATCGATTTCGATATCCATATCGATTTCGAAAACCATATCGGATTTCGATATACCCATTTCGAATATCCATATCGATTTCGATATCCATATCGATTTCGATATCCATATCCATTTCGATATCGACATCCATATCGATTTCGATATCATGAATATTTGGATTTCGATATCCATATCGATTTCGATATCCATAATTCGATTTGGTTATCCATAGTCGATTTCGATATCCTTGATTTCGATATCCATATCGACATCATTTCCATATCGATTTCGATATCCATTTCGATTTCGATATCCATATTCGAAATGGATATCCATATCGATTTCGATATTCATATCGATTTCGATATCCATAGTGATTTCGATATCCATATCGATTTCGATCAACATGTCGATTTCGATATCCACAATCGTTTTCGATATCCTTTTGATTTCGAAATTTCGATATCCCCTATCGTTCGAATATCGACTTATATCCATATTTTTATGAAAATTATATTTTCCATATCCAAAGTTTTCACGATATCTATTTCGATATTCATATCGAATCGCAATATCATCATTTCGGATATCCATATAGTTTTGATATCCCTATGGATTTCGATATCCATATCGATTTCGATATCCATATCGATATCCATATCGATTTCGATATCCATATCGATTTCGATATCCCTATGGATTTCGATATCCATATCGATTTCGATATCCATATCGATTTCGATATCCATATCGATTTCGATATCCATTTCGATTTCGATATCCCTATAGATTTCGATATCCATATCGATTTCGATATCCGTATGGATTTCGATATCCATATCAATTTCGATATCACTTTGTATTTCGATATCGATTTAAATATCTATATCGATTTCGATATCCATATCGATTTCGATATCAATTTGTATTTCGATATCACTTTGGATTTTGATTTCCGTATGGATTTCGATATCCATATCAATTTCGATATCCATATCGATTTCAATATCCATATCGATTTCGATATCCATATGATTTCGATATCCATATCGATTTCGAAATCCCTATGGATTTCCATATCCATATCGATTTCGATATCCATATCGATTTCGATATCCCTACGGATTTCGATATCCATTTCGATGTCGATATCCATATCGATTTCGATATCCATATCGATTTCGATATCCATATCGATTTCGATATCCCTATGGATTTCGATATCCATATCGATTTCGATATCCATATCGATTTCGATATCCCTACGGATTTCGATATCCATTTCGATGTCGATATCCATATCGATTTCGATATCCATATCGATTTCGATATCCATATCGATTTCGATATCCATATCGATTTCGATATCCATATCGATTTCGATATCCATATCGATTTCGATATCCATATCGATTTCGATTTCCATATCGATTTCGATATCCATATCGATTTCCATATCCATATCGATTTCGATATCCATTTGGATTTCGATATCCATATCGATTTCGATATCCATATCGATTTCGATATCCATATCGATTTCGATATCCATATCGATTTCGATATCCCTATGGATTTCGATATCCCTTTGGATTTCGATATCCATATCGATTTCGATATCCATATCGATTTCGATATCCATATCGATTTCGATATCCATATCGATTTCGATATCCCTATGGATTTCGATATCCCTATGGATTTCGATATCCATATCGATTTCGATATCCATATCGATTTCGATATCCATATCGATTTCGATATCCATATCGATTTCGATATCCATATCGATTTCGATATCCATATCGATTTCGATATCCATATCGATTTCGATATCCATATCGATTTCGATATTCATATCGATTTCGATATCCCTATGGATTTCGATATCCATATCGATTTCGATATCCCATTTGGATTTCGATATCCATATCGATTTCGATATCCCATTGGATTTCGATATCCATATGGATTTCGATATCCATATGGATTTCGATATCCATATCGATTTCGATATCCATATCGATTTCGATATCCATATCGATTTCGATATCCCTATGGATTTCGATATCCGTTTGGATTTCGATATCCATATAGATTTCGATATCCCTGTGGATTTCGATTTCCATATGGATTTCGATATCCATATCGATTTCGGTATCCATATGGATTTCTTTATCGATATCCATTTCGATTTCGATATCCCTATGGATATCCATATGGATATCCCTATCCATATCGATTTCGATATCCCTTTGGATTTCGATATCCGTATGGATTTCGATATCTGTATCAATTTCGGTATCCGTATCGATTTAAATATCCATATCAATTTCGATATCCCTATGGACTTCGATATCCCTTTGGATTTCGATATCCCTATGGATTTCGATATCCATATCGATTTCGATATCCATATCGATTTCGATATCCGTATGGATTTCGATATTCATATCGATTTCGATATCCATATCGATTTCGATATCCATATCGATTTCGATATCCCATATGGATTTCGATATCCATATCGATTTCGATATCCATATCGATTTCGATATCCATATGGATTTCGATATCCATATCGATTTCGATATCCATATGGATTTCGATATCCATATGGATTTCGATATCCATATCGATTTCGATATCCATATGGATTTCGATATCCATATCGATTTCGATATCCATATCGATTTCGATATCAGAATGGTTTTCGATATCCCTATGGATTTCGATATCCATATGGATTTCGATATCCATATGGCTGTCGATATCCATATCGATATCGATATCCATATCGATATCGAAATCGATATGGATATCGAAATCCATATGGATATCGAAATCCATATCGAAATAAATAGAGATTTCGAAATCGATATGGATATCGAAATCCATAGGGATATCGAAATCGATATGGATACCCAAATCGATATGGATATCGAAATCCATAGGGATATCGATATCGATATGGATATTGAAATCGATATAGATATCGAACTCCATAGGGATATCGAAATCGATATGGATATCGAAATCCAAAGGGATACCGAAATCGTAATGGATATCGAAATCCATAGGGATATGAAAATCAATAGGGCTACCGAAATCGATATGGATATCGAAATCGATATGGATATCGATATTCATAGGGATATCGAAATCCATAGAGATATCGAAATCCATAGGGATATCGAAGTCCATAGGGATATCGAAATCGATATGGATATTTTAATCGATACGGATACCGAAATTGATACAGATATTGAAATCCATACGGATATCGAAATCCAAAGGGATATCGAAATCGATATGGATATCGAAACCCATAGGGATATCGAAATCGAAATGGATATCGATATCCATAGGGATATCGAAATCGATATGGACATTTAAATCGATATGGATACCGAAATTGATATGGATATCGAAATCCATACGGAAATCGAAATCCACAGTGATATCGAAATCCAAAGTGATATCGAAATCGAAATGGATATCGATATAGAAATCCATAGGGATACCGAAATCGATATGGATATCAAAATCCATATGGATATCGACATTCATATGGATATCGAAATCGATATGGGTATAGAAATCCATAGGGATATCGATATCCATAGGGATATCGAAATCGATATGGATATCGAAATCCATAGAGATACCGAAATCGATATCCATATCCATAGGGATATCGAAATTGATTTGGATATCGAAATCCATAGGGATATCGACATTCATATGGATATCGAAATCGATATGGGTATAGAAATCCATAGGGATATCGATATCCATAGGGATATCAAAATCGATATGGATATCGAAATCCATAGGGATATCGAAATCCATAGGGATATCGAAATCGATATGGATATCGAAATCGATATGGATATAAAAATCCATAGGGATACCGAAATCGATATGGATCTCGAAATCCATAGGCATATCGATATCCATATGGATATCGATATCCATATCGATATCGAAATCCATAGTGATATCGATTTCGATATCGATATCGATATCCATATGGATATCGATATCCCTAGAGATATCGATATCCATATCGATATCGATATCCATATGGATATCGAAATCCATATCGATATCGATATCCATATGGATATCGAAATCCATATGAATATCGATATCCATAGGGATATCGAAATCCATATGGACATTTCAAATCGATATCGATACCGAAATCCATATCGATATCGATATCCATACGGATATCGATATCCGATATCGATATCGAAATCCGAAATGGATATCGATATCGATATCCATAGGGATATCGATATCCATATCGATATCGAAATCCATAGGGCTATCGATAACCATTGCGATATCGATATCGATATCGATATCGAAATCTATATGGATATCGATATCCATATCGATTTCGATATCCCTTTGGATTTCGATATCCATATGGATTTCGATATCCATATGGATATCGATATCGATATGGATTTCGATATCCATATGGATATCGATATCCATATGGATATCGATATCCATATCGATTTCGATATCCATATGGATATTGATATCCATATCGATTTCGATATCTTTAGCGATACCGATATCCATATGGTAATTCGATATCCATATCGATTTCGATATCCATATGGATTTCGAAATCCAAATCGGGATATCGATATCCATATCGATTTCGATATCCATATCGATTTCGATATCCAAATCGATTTCGATATCCATATCGATATCGATATCCATATCGATTTCGATATCCATATCGATTTCGATATCCATATCGATTTCGATATCCATATGGATTTCGATATCCATATCGATTTCGATATCCATATGGATTTCGATATCCATATGGATTTCGATATCCATATGGCTGTCGATATCCATATGGATTTCGATATCCATATGGATTTCGATATCCATATCAATTTCGGTATCCATATCGATTTAAATGTCCATATCGATTTCGATATCCCTATGGATTTCGATATTCATATCGATTTCGATATCCCTATGGATTTCGATATCCAAATCAATTTCGATATCCCTATGGATATCGATATCGATTTCGGTATCTCTAGGGATTTCGATATCCATATCGATTTCGATATCCATATCGAATTCGATATCACTATGGATTTCGATATCCATATCGATTTCGATATCCCTATGGATATCGATATGCCTATGGATTTCGAGATCCATATCGATTTCGGTATCCCTATGGATTTTTATATCCATATCGATTTCGATATCCATATCGATTTCGATATCCCTATGGATTTCGATATCCCTATGGATTTCGATATCCATATCGATTTTGATATCCCTATGGATTTCGATATCCATATCGATTTCGATATCCATATCGATTTCGATATCCATATCGATTTCGATATCCATATCGATTTCGATATCCCTATGGATTTCGATATCCATATCGATTTCGATATCCATATCGATTTCGATATCCCTATGGATTTCGATATCCATATCGATTTCGATATCCCTATGGATTTCGATATCCATATCGATTTCGATATCCATATCGATTTCGATATCCATATCGATTTCGATATCCATATCGATTTTCGATATCCATATCGATTTCGATATCCCTATGGATTTCAATGTCGATATCCATATCGATTTCTATATCTATTTCGATATCCATATCGATTTCGATATCCATATCGATTTCGATATCCATATCGATTTCGATATCCATATCGATTTCGATATCCATATGGATTTCGATATCCAAATCGATTTCGATATCCATATCGATTTCGATATCCATATCGATTTCGATATCCATATCGATTTCGATATCCATATCGATTTCGATATCCATATGGATTTCGTATTATTTCCATATCGATTTCGATATCCATATCGATTTCGATATCCATATCGATTTCGATATCTTTGATTTCGATATCCATATCGATTTCGATATCGATTTCGATATCCATATCGATTTCGATATCCATATCGATTTCGATATCCATATCGATTTCGATATCCCTATGGATTTCGATATCCATATCGATTTCGATATCCATATCGATTTCGATATCCATATCGATTTCGATATCCATATCGATTTCGATATCCATATGGATTTCGATATCCATATCGATTTCGATATCCATATCGATTTCGATATCCATATCGATTTCGATATCCATATCGATTTCGATATCCATATCGATTTCGATATCCATATCGATATCAATATCCATATCGATTTCGATATCCTTATCGATTTCGAAGTCCCTATGGATTTCCATATCCATATCGATTTCGATATCCATATCGATTTCGATATCCATATCGATTTCGTTATCCCTATGGATTTCGATATCCATATCGATTTCGATATCCAAATCGATTTCGATATCCATATCGATTTCGATATCCATATCGATTTCGATATCCATATCGATTTCGATATCCATATCGATTTCGATATCCATATGGATTTCGATATCCCATATCGATTTCGATATTTCCATATGGATTTCGATATCCATATCGATTTCGATATCCATATCGATTTCGATATCCATATCGGATTTCGATATCCATATCGATTTCGATATCCATATCGATTTCGATATCCATATCGATTTCGATATCCATATCGATTTCGATATCCATATCGATTTCGATATCCATATCGATTTCGATATCCATATCGATTTCGATATCCATATGATCGATTTCGATATCCATATCGATTTCGATATCCATATCGATTTCGATATCCATATCGATTTCGATATCCATATCGATTTCGATATCCATATCGATTTCGATATCCATATCGATTTCGATATCCATATCGATTTCGATATTCATATCGATTTCGATATTCATATCGATTTCGATATCCCTATGGATTTCCATATCCATATCGATTTCGATATCCGTATCCATATCGATTTCGATATCCATATCGATTTCGATATCCATATCGATTTCGATATCCCTATCGATTTCGATATCCATATCGATTTCGATATCCATATCGATTTCGATATCCATATCGATTTCGATATCCATATCGATTTCGATATCCATATCGATTTCGATATCCATATCGATTTCGATATCCCTATCGATTTCGATATCCATATCGATTTCGATATCCATATCGATTTCGATATCCATATCAATTTCGATATCCATATCGATTTCGATATCCATATCGATTTCGATATCCCTATGGATTTCGATATCCATATCGATTTCGATATCCATATCGATTTCGATATCCATATGGATTTCCATATCCATATCGATTTCGATATCCATATCGATTTCGATATCCATATCGATTTCGATATCCATATCGATTTCGATATCCATATCGATTTCGATATCCATATCGATTTCGATATCCATATCGATTTCGATATCCATATCGATTTCGATATCCATATCGATTTCGATATCCATATCGATTTCGATATCCATATCGATTTCGATATCCATATCGATTTCGATATCCATATCGATTTCGATTCCATCCCTATGGATTTCGATATCCATATCGATTTCGATATCCATATCGATTTCGATATCCATATCGATTTCGATATCCATATCGATTTCGATATCCATATCGATTTCGATATCCATATCGATTTCGATATCCATATCGATTTCGATATCCATATCGATTTCGATATCCATATCGATTTCGATATCCATATCGATTTCGATATCCATATCGATTTCGATATCCATATGGATTTCGATATCCATATCGATTTCGATATCCATATCGATTTCGATATCCATATCGATTTCGATATCCATATCGATTTCGATATCCATATCGATTTCGATATCCATATCGATTTCGATATCCATATCGATTTCGATATCCTATCGATTTCGATATCCATATCGATTTCGATATCCATATCGATTTCGATATCCATATCGATTTCGATATCCATATCGATTTCGATATCCATATCGATTTCGATATCCATATCGATTTCGATATCCATATCGATTTCGATATCCATATCGATTTCGATATCCGATATCCATATCGATTTCGATATCCATATCGATTTCGATATCCATATTTCGATTTCGTATATCCATATCGATTTCGATATCCATATCGATTTCGATATCCATATCGATTTCGATATCCATATCGATTTCGATATCCATATCGATTTCGATATCCATATCGATTTCGATATCCATATCGATTTCGATATCCATATCGATTTCGATATCCATATCGATTTCGATATCCATATCGATTTCGATATCCATATCGATTTCGATATCCATATCGATTTCGATATCCATATCGATTTCGATATCCATATCGATTTCGATATCCATATCGATTTCGATATCCATATCGATTTCGATATCCATATCGATTTCGATATCCATATCGATTTCGATATCCATATCGATTTCGATATCCATATCGATTTCGATATCCATATCGATTTCGATATCCATATCGATTTCGATATCCATATCGATTTCGATATCCATATCGATTTCGATATCCATATCGATTTCGATATCCATATCGATTTCGATATCCATATCGATTTCGATATCCATATCGATTTCGATATCCATATCGATTTCGATATCCATATCGATTTCGATATCCATATCGATTTCGATATCCATATCGATTTCGATATCCATATCGATTTCGATATCCATATCGATTTCGATATCCATATCGATTTCGATATCCCTTTGGATTTCGATATCCGTATCGATTTCGATATCCATATCGATTTCGATATCGATTTCGATATCCATATCGATTTCGATATCCATATCGATTTCGATATCCATATCGATTTCGATATCCATATCGATTTCGATATCCATATGGATTTCGATATCCATATCGATTTCGATATCCATATCGATTTCGATATCCATATCGATTTCGATATCCATATCGATTTCGATATCCATATCGATTTCGATATCCATATCGATTTCGATATCCATATCGATTTCAATATCCATATCGATGTCGATATCCATCTCGATTTCGATATCCATATCGATTTCGATATCGATTTCGATATCCATATCGATTTCGATATCCATTCATGATTTCGATATCCATATCGGATTTCGATATCCATATCGATTTCGATATCCCTATGGATTTCGATATCCATATCGATTTCGATATCCATATCGATTTCGATATCCATATCGATTTCGATATCCATATCGATTTCGATATCCATATCGATTTCGATATCCATATGGATTTCGATATCCATATCGATTTCGATATCCATATCGATTTCGATATCCATATCGATTTCGATATCCATATCGATTTCGATATCCATATCGATTTCGATATCCATATCGATTTCGATATCCATATCGATTTCGATATCCATATCGATTTCGATATCCATATGGATTTCGATATCCATATCGATTTCGATATCCATATCGATTTCGATATCCATATCGATTTCGATATCCATATCGATTTCGATATCCCTATGGATTTCGATATCCATATCGATTTCGATATTCCATTTCGATTTCGATATCCATATCGATTTCGATATCCATATCGATTTCGATATCCCTATGGATTTCGATGTCCCTATGGATTTCGATATCCCTATGGATTTCGATATCCCTATGGATTTCGATATCCCTATGTGTTTCGGTATCCATATAGATTTCGGTATTCATATCGATATCGATATCCATATCGATTTCGATAGCCCTATGGATTTCGATATCCATATCGATTTCGATATCCCTAAGGGTTTCGATATCCATATCGATTTCGATATCCCTATGGATTTCGCTATCCACATCGATTTTGGTATCCATATCGATTTCGATATCCCTATGGATTTCGATATCCCTATGGATTTCGATATCCATATCTTGATATCCATTTCGATATTTCGATTTCGATATCCCTATGGATTTCGATATCCATATCGATTTCGATATCCATATCGATTTCGATATCCATATCGGATTTCGATATCCATATCGATTTCGATATCCCATATCGATTTCGATATCCATATCGATTTCGATATCCATATCGATTTCGATATCCATATCGATTTCGATATCCATATCGATTTCGATATCCATATCGATTTCGATATCCATATCGATTTCGATATCCATATCGATTTCGATATCCATATCGATTTCGATATCCATATCGATTTCGATATCCATATCGATTTCGATATCCATATCGATTTCGATATCCATATCGATTTCGATATCCATATCGATTTCGATATCCATATTTGATTTCGATATCCATATCGATTTCGATATCCATATCGATTTCGATATCCATATCGATTTCGATATCCATATCGATTTCGATATCCATATCGATTTCGATATCCCTATGGATTTCGATATCCTATATCGGATTTCGATATCCATATCGATTTCGATATCCATATCGATTTCGATATCCATATCGATTTCGATATCCATATCGATTTCGATATCCATATCGATTTCGATATCCATATCGATTTCGATATCCATATTCGATTTCGATATCCATATCGATTTCGATATCCATTGATTTCGATTTCGATATCCATATCGATTTCGATATCCCTATGGATTTCGATATCCCTATCGATTTCGATATCCTGATTTCGATATCCATATCGATTTCGATATCCATATCGATTTCTGTTTCGATATCCATATCGATTTCGATATCCCTATGGATTTCGATATCCATATCGATTTCGATATCCATATCGATTTCGATATCCATATCGATTTCGATATCCCTATCGATTTCGATATCGATTTCGATATCCATATCGATTTCGATATCCATATCGATTTCGATATCCATATCGATTTCGATATCCATATCGATTTCGATATCCATATCGATTTCGATATCCATATCGATTTCGATATCCATATCGATTTCGATATCCCTATGGATTTCGATATCCATATCGATTTCGATATCCATATCGATTTCGATATCCATATGGATTTCGATATCCATATCGATTTCGATATCCCATATGGATTTCGATATATCCATTTCGATATCGTATATCCATATCGATTTCGATATCCATATTTCGATTTCGATATCCATATCGATTTCGATATCCATATCGATTTCGATATCCATATCGATTTCGATATCCATATCGATTTCGATATCCATATCGATTTCGATATCCATATCGATTTCGATATCCATATCGATTTCGATATCCCATATCGATTTCGATATCCATATCGATTTCGATCCATATCGTATTTCGATATCCATATCGATTTCGATATCCATATCGATTTCGATATCCATATCGATTTCGATATCCATATCGATTTCGATATCCATATCGGATTTCGATATCCATATCGATTTCGATATCCATATCGATTTCGATATCCATATCGATTTCGATATCCATATCGATTTCGATATCCATATGGATTTCGATATCCATATCGATTTCGATATCCATATGGATTTCGATATCCATATCGATTTCGATATCCATATCGATTTCGATATCCATATCGATTTCGATATCTTATATCGATTTCGATATCCATATCGATTTCGATATCCATATCGATTTCGATATCCATATCGATTTCGATATCCCTATGGATTTCGATATCCATATCGATTTCGATATCCATATCGATTTCGATATCCATATCGATTTCGATATCCATTTCGATTTCGATATCCATATCGATTTCGATATCCATATCGATTTCGATATCCATATCGATTTCGATATCCATATCGATTTCGATATCCATATCGATTTCGATATCCATATCGATTTCGATATCCATATCGATTTCGATATCCATATCGATTTCGATATCCATATCGATTTCGATATCCCTATGGATTTCGATATCCATATCGATTTCGATATCCATATCGATTTCGATATCCATTATCGATTTCGATATCCATATCGATTTCGATATCCATATCGATTTCGATATCCATATCGATTTCGATATCCATATCGATTTCGATATCGATTTTTCGATATCCATATCGATTTCGATATCCATATCGATTTCGATATCCCTATGGATTTCGATATCCATATCGATTTCGATATCCCATATCGATTTCGATATCCATATGGATTTCGATATCCATATCGATTTCGATATCCATATCGATTTCGATATCCATATCGATTTCGATATCCATATCGATTTCGATATCCATATCGATTTCGATATCCATATCGATTTCGATATCCCATATGGATTTCGATATCCATATCGATTTCGATATCCCTATGGATTTCGATATCCATATCGATTTCGATATCCATATCGATTTCGATATCCATATCGATTTCGATATCCATATCGATTTCGATATCCATATCGATTTCGATATCCATATCAATTTCGATATCCATATCGATTTCGATATCCATATCGATTTCGATATCCATATCGATTTCGATATCCATATCGATTTCGATATCCATATCGATTTCGATATCCCTATCGATTTCGATATCCATATCGATTTCGATATCCCTATGGATTTCGATATCCATATCGATTTCGATATCCATATCGATTTCGATATCCATATCGATTTCGATATCCATATCGGTTTCGATATCCCTATGGATTTCGATATCCATATCGATTTCGATATCCCTATGGATTTCGATATCCATATCGATTTCGATATCCATATCAATTTCGATATCCATATCGATTTCGATATCCATATCGATTTCGATATCCATATGGATTTCGATATCCATATCGATTTCGATATCCATATCGATTTCGATATCCATATCGATTTCGATATCCATATCGATTTCGATATCCATATCGATTTCGATATCCATATCGATTTCGATATCCATATCGATTTCGATATCCATATCGATTTCGATATCCATATCGATTTCGATATATCCATATCGATTTCGATATCCATATCGATTTCGATATCCATATCGATTTCGATATCCATATCGATTTCGATATCCATATCGATTTCGATATCCATATCGATTTCGATATCCATATCGATTTCGATATCCGTATGGATTTCGATATCCATATCGATTTTCATATCCCAAAGGATTTCGTTATCCATTTCGATGTCGATATCCATTTCGATTTCGATATCCATATCGATTTCGATATCCATATCGTTTTGTTCCCTATCGATTTCGATATCCATTGTCGATATCCATATCGATTTCGATATTCCTATGGATTTCGATATCCATATCGATTTCGATATCCATATCGATTTCGATATCCATATCGATTTCGATATCCATATCGATTTCGATATCCATATCGATTTCGATATCCATATCAATTTCGATATCCATATCGATTTCGATATCCATATCGATTTCGATATCCCTATGGATTTCGATATCCATATCGATTTCGATATCCATATCGATTTCGATATCCATATCGATTTCGATATCCATATCGATTTCGATATCCATATCGATTTCGTTATCCATTTCGATGTCGATATCCATTTCGATTTCGATATCCATATCGATTTCGATATCCATATCGATTTCGATATCCATATCGATTTCGATATCCATATCGATTTCGATATCCATATCGATTTCGATATCCATATCGATTTCGATATCCATATCGATTTCGATATCCATATCGATTTCGATATCCATATCGATTTCGATATCCATATCGATTTCGATATCCATATCGATTTCGATATCCATATGGATTTCGATATCCATATCGATTTCGATATCCCTATCGATTTCGATATCCATATCGATTTCGATATCCATATCGATTTCGATATCCATATCGATTTCGATATCCATATCGATTTCGATATCCATATCGATTTCGATATCCATATCGATTTCGATATCCATATCGATTTCTATATCGATTTCGATATCCATATCGATTTCGATATCCATATCGATTTCGATATCCCTATGGATTTCGATATCCATATCGATTTCGATATCCATATCGATTTCGATATCCTTATCCATTTTTATATTTTCGATTTCGATATCCATATGATTTCGATATCCATATCGATTTCGATATCCATATCGATTTCGATATCCATATCGATTTCGATATCCATATCGATTTCGATATCCATATCGATTTCGATATCCATATCGATTTCGATATCCATATCGATTTCGATATCCATATCGATTTCGATATCCATATCATTTTGATATCCATATCGATTTCGATATCCCTATGGATTTCGATATCCATATCGATTTCGATATCCATATCGATTTCGATATCCCTATGGATTTCGATATCCATATCGATTTCGATATCCATATCGATTTCGATATCCATATTGATTTCGATATCCATATCGATTTCGATATCCATATCGATTTCGATATCCATATCGATTTCGATATCCATATCGATTTCGATATCCATATCGATTTCGATATCCATATCGATTTCGATATCCATATCGATTTCGATATCCATATCGATTTCGATATCCATATCGATTTCAATATCCATTTCGATTTCGATATCCATATCGATTTCGATATCCATTTCGATTTCGATATCCCTATCGATTTCGATATCCATATCGATTTCGATATCCATATCGATTTCGATATCCATATCGATTTCGATATCCATATCGATTTCGATATCCATATCGATTTCGATATCCATATCAATTTCGATATCCATATGGATTTCGATATCCATATCGATTTCGATATCCCTATGGATTTCGATATCCATATCGATTTCGATATTCATATCGATTTCGATATCCATATCGATTTCGATATCCCTATCGATTTCGATATCCATATCGATTTCGATATCCATATCGATTTCGATATCCATATCGATTTCGATATCCATATCGATTTCGATATCCATATCGATTTCGATATCCATATCGATTTCGATATCCATATCGATTTCGATATCCCTATGGATTTCGATATCCATATGGATTTCGATATCCATTTGGATTTCGATATCCATATCGATTTCGGTATCCCTATGGATTTCGATATCCACATCGATTTCGATATCCATATCGATTTCGATATCCATATCGGTTTCGATATCCATATCGATTTCGATATCCATATCGATTTCGATATCCATATCGATTTCGATATCCATATCGATTTCGATATCCATATCGATTTCGATATCACTATGGATTTCGATATCCATATCGATTTCGATATCCATATCGATTTCGATATCCATTTCGATTTCAATATCTATTTCGATTTCGATATCCCTATGGATTTCGATATCCCTATGGATTTCGATATCCATATCGATTTCGATATCCCTATTGATTTCCATATCCATATCGATTTCGATATCCATTTTAATGTCGATATCCATATCGATTTCGATATCCATATCGATTTCGATATCCATATCGATTTCGATATCCATATGGATTTCGATATCCATATCGATTTCGATATCCATATCGATTTCGATATCGATTTCGATATCCATATCGATTTCGATATCCATATCGATTTCGATATCCCTATGGATTTCGATATCCATATCGATTCCGATATCCATATCGATTTCGATATCCATTTCGATATCGATATCCATATCATTTCGATATCCATATCGATTTCGATATCCCTATGGATTTCGATATCCATATCGATTTCGATATCCATATCGATTTCGATATCCATATCGATTTTGATATCCATATCGATTTCGATATCCCTATTGATTTCCATATCCATATCGATTTCGATATCCATTTTAATGTCGATATCCATATCGATTTCGATATCCATATCGATTTCGATATCCATATCGATTTCGATATCCATATCGATTTCGATATCCCTATCGATTTCGATATCCATATCGATTTCGATATCCATATCGATTTCGATATCCATATCGATTTCGATATCCATATCGATTTCGATATCCATATCGATTTCGATATCCATATCGATTTCGATATCCCTAAGGATTTCGATATCCCTATGGATTTCGATATCCATATCGATTTCGATATCCATATCGATTTCGATATCCATATCGATTTCGATATCCATATCGATTTCGATATCCATATCGATTTCGATATCGATTTCGATATCCATATGGATTTCGATATCCATATCGATTTCGATATCCATATCGATTTCGATATCCATATCGATTTCGATATCCATATCGATTTCGATATCCATATCGATTTCGATATCCATATGGATTTCGATATCCATATCGATTTCGATATCCATATTGATTTCGATATCCATATCGATTTCGATATCCATATCGATTTCGATATCCATATCGATTTCGATATCCATATCGATTTCGATATCCCTATGGATTTCGATATCCATATCGATTTCGATATCCATATCGATTTCGATATCCATATCGATTTCGATATCCATATCGATTTCGATATCCATATCGATTTCGATATCCATATCGATTTCGATATCCATATCGATTTCGATATCCATATCGATTTCGATATCCCTATGGATTTCGATATCCATATCGATTTCGATATCCATATCGATTTCGATATCCATATCGATTTCGATATCCATATCGATTTCGATATCCATATCGATTTCGATATCCATATCGATTTCGATATCCATATCGATTTCGATATCCATATCGATTTCGATATCCATATCGATTTCGATATCCATATCGATTTCGATATCCATATCGATTTCGATATCCATATCGATTTCGATATCCATATGGATTTCGATATCCATATCGATTTCGATATCCATATGGATTTCGATATCCATATCGATTTCGATATCCATATCGATTTCGATATCCATATCGATTTCGATATCCATATCGATTTCGATATCCATATCGATTTCGATATCCATATCGATTTCGATATCCATATCGATTTCGGTATCCATATCGATTTCGACATCCTTATGGATTTCGATATCCACATCGATTTCGATATCCATATGGATTTCGATATCCATATCGATTTCGATATCCATATCGATTTCGATATCCATATCGATTTCGATATCCATATCGATTTCGATATCCATATCGATTTCGATATCCATATCGATTTCGATATCCATATCGATTTCGATATCCATATCGATTTCGATATCCATATCGATTTCGATATCCATATCGATTTCGATATCCATATCGATTTCGATATCCATATCGATTTCGATATCCCTAAGGATTTCGATATCCATATCGATTTCGATATCCTTAAGGATTTCGATATCCATCTCAATGTCGATATCCATATCGATTTCAATATCCATATCGATTTCGATATCCCTATGGATTTTGATATTCATATCGATTTCGATATCCATATCGATTTCGATATCCCTATGGATTTCGATATCCATATCGATTTCGATATCCCTATGGATTTCGATATCCATATCGATTTCGATATCCATATCGATTTCGATATCCCTATGGATTTCGATATTTCGATATCCATATCGATGGATTTCGATATCCATATCGATTTCGATATCCATATGGATTTCGATATCCATATCGATTTCGATATCCATATCGATTTCGATATCCATATCGATTTCGATATCCATATCGATTTCGATATCCATATGGATTTCGATATCCATATCGATTTCGATATCCATATGGATTTCGATATCCATATCGATTTCGATATCCATATGGATTTCGATATCCATATCGATTTCGATATCCATATCGATTTCGATATCCCTATGGATTTCGATATCCATATCGATTTCGATATCCCTATGGATTTCGATATCCATATCGATTTCGATATCCATATCGATTTCGATATCCATATCGATTTCGATATCCATATCGATTTCGATATCCATATCGATTTCGATATCCATATCGATTTCGATATCCATATCGATTTCGATATCCATATCGATTTCGATATCCATATCGATTTCGATATCCATATCGATTTCGATATCCATATCGATTTCGATATCCATATCGATTTCGATATCGATATCGATTTCGATATCCATATCGATTTCGATATCCATATCGATTTCGATTTCCATATGGATTTCGATATCCATATCGATTTCGATATCCATATCGATTTCGATATCCATATCGATTTCGATATCCATATCGATTTCGATATCCATATCGATTTCGATATCGATATCGATTTCGATATCCATATCGATTTCGATATCCATATCGATTTCGATATCCATATCGATTTCGATATCCATATCGATTTCGATATCCATATGGATTTCGATATCCATATCAATTTCGATATCCATATCGATTTCAATATTCCATATCGATTTCGATATCCCATATGGATTTCGATATCCATATCGATTTCGATATCCATATCGATTTTTCGATATCCATTTCGATTTCGATATCCCTATGGATTTCGATATCCATATCGATTTCGATATCCATATGGATTTCGATATCCGTATGGATTTCGATATCCATATCGATTTCGATATCCATATCGATTTCAATATCCATATCGATTTCGATTCCATATGATTTCGATATCCATATCGATTTCGATATCCATATCGATTTCGATATCCATATGGATTTCGATATCCATATGGATTTCGATATCCATTATCGATTTCGATATCCATATGGATTTCGATATCCATATCGATTTCGATATCCCTATGGATTTCGATATCGATATCCATTTCGATATCGATATCCCTTTCGATATCCATATGGATTTCGCTATCCATATCGATTTCGATATCCATATCGATTTCGATATCCATATGGATTTCGATATCCATATCGATTTCGATATCCATATCGATTTCAATATCCATATCGATTTCGATATCCCTATGGATTTCGATATCCATTTGGATTTCGATATCCCTATCGATTTCGATATCCATATCGATTTCGATATCCCTATCGATTTCGATATCCATATCGATTTCGATATCCATATCGATTTCGATATCCATATCGATTTCGATATCCATATCGATTTCGATATCCCTATGGATTTCGATATCCATATCGATTTCGATATCCATATGGATTTCGATATCCATATCGATTTCGATATCCATATGGATTTCGATATCCCTATCGATTTCGATATTCCTATGGATTTCGATATCCCTATGGATTTCGATATCCATATCGATTTCGATATCCATATCGATTTCGATATCCATATCGATTTCGATATCCCTATGGATTTCGATATCCATATCGATTTCGATATCCATATCGATTTCGATATCCATATCGATTTCGATATCCCTATGGATTTCGATATCCCTATGGATTTCGATATCCATATCGATTTCGATATCCCTATGGATTTCGATATCCATATGGATTTCGATATCCATATCGATTTCGATATCCATATCGATTTCGATATCCATATGGATTTCGATTTCCATATCGATTTCGATATCCATATTGATTTCGATATCCATATCGATTTCGATATCCATATCGATTTCGATATCCATATGGATTTCGATATCCATATCGATTTCGATATCCCTATGGATTTCGATATCCCTATGGATTTCGATATCCATATCGATTTCGATATCCATATCGATTTCGATATCCATATCGATTTCGATATCCCTATGGATTTCGATATCCATATCAATTTCGATATCCATATCGATTTCGATATCCATATCGATTTCGATATCCCTATGGATTTCGATATCCATATCAATTTCGATATCCATATCGATTTCGATATCCATATCGATTTCGATATCCCTATTGATTTCGATATCCATATGGATTTCGATGTCCATATCGATTTCGATATCCATATTGATTTCGATATCCATATCGATTTCGATATCCCTATGGATTTCGATATCCATATCGATTTCGATATCCATATGGATTTCGATATCCATATGGATTTCGATATCCATATCGATTTCGATATCCCTATGGATTTCGATATCCATATCGATTTCGATATCCATATCGATTTCGATATCCATATGGATTTCGATATCCATATGGATTTCGATATCCATATCGATTTCGATATCCATATGGATTTCGATATCCCATATGGATTTCGATATCCCTATGGATTTCGATATCCCTATGGATTTCGATATCCCTATGGATTTCGATATCCCTATCGATTTCGATATCCCTATGGATTTCGATATCCCTATCGATTTCGATATCCCTATGGATTTCGATATCCCTATGGATTTCGATATCCCTATGGATTTCGATATCCCTATGGATTTCGATATCCGTATCGATTTCGGTATCCCTATGGATTTCGATATCCCTATGGATTTCGATATCCCTATGGATTTCGATATCCATATCAATTTCGGTATCCATATCGATTTAAATATCCATATCGATTTCGATATCCCTATAGATTTCGATATCCATATCAATTTCGGTATCCATATCGATTTCGATATCCCTATGGTTTTCGATTTCCCTATGGATTTCGATATCTCTATGGATTTCGATATCCATAGCGATTTCGGTATCCCTATAGATTTCGATATCCCTATGGATTTCGATATCCCTATGGATTTCGATATCCCTATGGATTTCGATATCCATATCGATTTCGATACCGATATCGATTTCGATATCCATTTCGATTTCGATATCCATATGGATTTCGGTATCCATATCGATTTCGATATCCCTATGGATTTCGATACCCATATCGATTTCAATATCGATATCGATATCCCTATGGATTTCGATATCCATATCGATTTGGATATCCATATCGATTTCGATATCCCTATTGATTTCGATATCCATATGGATTTCGATATCCCTATGGATTTCGATATCCCTATGGATTTCGATATCCATATCGATTTCGATATCCCTATGGATTTCGATACCCATATCGATTTCAATATCCATATCGATATCGATATCCCTATGGATTTCGATATCCATATGGATTTCGATATCCATATGGATTTCGATATCCATATGGATTTCGATATCCATATCGATTTCGGTATCCATATCGATTTCGATATCTCTATGGATTTCGATATCCGTTTTGATTTCGATATCCATATCGATTTCGGTATCCATATCAATATCGATATCCCAATGGTTTCCGATATACCTATGGATTTCGATATCCCTATGGATTTTGATATCCCTATGGATTTCGATATCCCTATGGATTTCGATATCCCTATGGATTTCGATATCCATATGGATTTCGATATCCATATGGATTTCGATATCCATATCGATTTCGATATCCCTATGGATTTCGATATCCATATCGATTTCGATATCCCTATGGATTTCGATATCCATATCGATTTCGATATCCATATGGATTTCGATATCCATATGGATTTCGATATCCATATCGATTTCGATATCCCTATGGATTTCGATATCCATATCGATTTCGATATCCCTATCGATTTCGGTATATCCTATGGATTTCGATATCCATATCGATTTCGATATCCATATGGATTTCGATATCCATATCGATTTCGATATCCATATGGATTTCGATATCCCTATGGATTTCGATATCCCTATGGATTTCGATATCCATATCGATTTCGATATCCCTATGGATTTCGATATCCCTATGGATTTCGATATCCATATCGATTTCGATATCCCATATGGATTTCGATATCCATATCGATTTCGATATCCCTATGGATTTCGATATCCATATCGATTTCGATATCCATATCGATTTCGATATCCATATCGATTTCGATATCCCTATGGATTTCGATATCCATATCGATTTCGATATCCCTATGGATTTCGATATCGATATCCATTTCGATTTCGATATCCCTATGGATTTCGATATCCATATGGATTTCGATATCCATATGGATTTCGATATCCATATCGATTTCGATATATCCCTACGGATTTTGATATCCATATCGATTTCGATATCCATATGGATTTCGATATCCATATGGATTTCGATATCCATATGGATTTCGATATCCATATGGATTTCGATATCCATATCGATTTCGATATCCCTATGGATTTCGATATCCCTATGGATTTCGATATCCCTATGGATTTCGATATCCCTATGGATTTCGATATCCCTATGGATTTCGATATCCCTATGGATTTCGATATCCATATCGATTTCGATATCCATATCGATTTCGATATTCATATCGATTTCGATATCCATATCGATTTCGATATTTATATCGATGTCGATATCCATATCGATTTTGATATGCACATCGATTTCGATATCCATATCGATTTCGATATCCCTATTGATTTCGATATTCATATCTATTTCGGTATCCATATCGATTTCGATATCCATATTAATTACGGTATCCAAATTGATTTCGATATCCATATCGATTTCGATATTCATATCGATTTCGATATCCATATCGATTTCGATATCCATATCGATTTCGATATCCATATCGATTTCGATATTCATATCGATTTCGATATCCCATATCGATTTCGATATCCATTTCGATTTCGATATCCATATGGATTTCGATATCCATATCGATTTCGATATCCCTATGGATTTCGATATCCATATCGATTTCGATATCCATATCGATTTCGATATCCCTATGGATTTCGATATCCATATCGATTTCGATATCCCTATGGATTTCGATATCCCTATGGATTTCGATATCCCTATGCATTTCGATATCCCTATGGATTTCGATATCCATATCGATTTCGATATCCCTATGGATTTCGATATCCATATCGATTTCGATATCCATATGGATTTCGATATCCATATGGATTTCGATATCCATATGGATTTCGATATCCATATCGATTTCGATATCCATATCGATTTCGATATCCCAATGGTTTCGATATCCCTATGGATTTCGATATCCATATCGATTTCGATATCCCTATGGATTTCGATATCGATATCCATTTCGATTTCGATATCCCTATGGATTTCGATATCCCTATGGATTTCGATATCCATATCGATTTCGATATCCATATCGATTTCAATATCCATATCGATTTCGATATCCCTATGGATTTCGATATCCATATCGATTTCGATATCCCTATGGATTTCGATATCCCTATTGATTTCGATATCCATATCGATTTCGATATCCATATCGATTTCGATATCCCTATGGATTTCGATATCCATATCGATTTCGATATCCATATCGATTTCGATATCCCTATGGATTTCGATATCCCTATGGATTTCGATATCCCTATGGATTTCGATATCCATATCGATTTCGATATCCCTATGGATTTCGATATCCCTATGGATTTCGATATCCATATCGATTTCGATATCCATATCGATTTCGATATCCCTATGGATTTCGATATCCCTATGGATTTCGATATCCCTATGGATTTCGAATTCCGTATCGATTGCGGTATCCCTATGGATTTCGATATCCCTATGGACTTCAATATCCATATGGATTTCGATATCTATTTCGATTTCGGTATCCCTATAGATTTCTGTATTCATTTCGATTTCGATATCCTTATGGATTCCGATATCCATATCGATTTCGGTATCCATATCGATTTCGATATCCATTTCGATTTCGATATCCCTATGGATTTCGATATCCATATCGAATAATCTATCTATATATAATCTATAAGTTCTCCACATCAGCATGGATTTATGAAGGGACGTTCATCACTTACAAATCTTCTCGAATTCAGTACATTGGTTCATGATGGCTTTCGTAATAAATCACAAACGGATGTCATCTATACTGATTTTAGCAAAGCCTTTGATAGTGTTGATCACAAACTTCTGTTAAAGAAACTTGATTTGCTAGGATTTTCTCCTAATCTTTTATCCTGGTTAAAGTCTTACCTCACCAATAGAACTCAAAGAGTTTTGTTTAGATCTGCGCTTTCCAAAAATGTTAATGTCAAATCTGGTGTTCCCCAAGGAAGTCATCTGGGCCCACTACTCTTTACTCTGTTTATTAATGATTTACCTAACGTTTTAAATAACTCCCATGTATTTATGTTTGCAGATGATGTTAAGCTTTGCGTATCATTTAAAGATCCAGCTCTTCATTCCATTTTACAAGCTTATATTAATAAGCTTAGTGAGTGGTGCATGATTAATCACCTCCATCTCAACACACTGAAATGCTCATCTATGACATTTTGTCGTCGTTCGCCGTTTCTTGCCAATTACTCAATGAATGGCGCTATCCTAAATAGAGTTTTTTCTGTTGAAGATTTGGGTATTATTTTTGATCCCAAACTAAACTTCCTGCTTCACATTTCATCTGTGGCTAACAAAGCAACATCTTTGCTAGGCTTTATAAAGCGTTGGTCCAAGGAGTTCAGTGATCCTTATATTACTAAGATCTTATATACATCCCTGGTACGTCCAGTGCTTGAATATTGCTCACCAGTTTGGAGTCCTCAATATTCTATTCACCAACAACGAATTGAATCAGTCCAAAAACAATTTTTATTATTCGCCCTACGGGGTCTAAACTGGGAGCCAACTAGGCCCCTCCCTCGTTACCAGAGTAGGCTTCTTCTCCTGAATCTGCCCTCTTTATCAAATCGAAGACTCGTCAGCGGAATTGTATTTCTTCATAAATTGCTAACTGGGGAAATAGACTCTCCCTTTTTATTGGGGAAATTAGATTTTGCCGTTCCGTGTCGTCCAACACGCAATTTTGTTCCTTTAAATTTAAGAACATGAGTCTCTAATTATAGCCTACATGACCCTCTTCGAGTGGTGTGTAGTGACTACATTAAGTTTTCCCTTTTTATTTCTCCTCACGTATCTCCTTCTTCTTTACGTTTATTAATCCTTGCCTTCCTTCGAACTGTTCCTGCCTCCTAACTTTCCTTATTTCTACCTTTTTTTCGCCTTCTGCTTCTTTATGTTTTAGTTTATTCCTTTCTTTTTAATTATATTAGTTTAATTAGTTTAAGTCAATTGCACTTTGTTTAGTTGACGTTAAATAAATAAATAAATAAATAAATAAATAAATAAATATCGATTTCGGCATCCATATCGATTTCGATATCCCTATGGATTTCGATATCCCTATGGATTTCGATATCCCTATGGATTTCGATATCCCTATGGATTTCGATACCCATATCGATTTCAATATCCATATCGATATCGACATCCCTATGGATTTCGATATCCATATCGATTTGGGTATCCATATCGATTTCGATATCCCTATTTATTTCGATATCCCTATGGATTTCGATATCCATATGGATTTCGATATCCATATGGATTTCGATATCCATATGGATTTCGATATCCATATGGATTTCGATATCCATATCGATTTCGGTATCTCTATGGATTTCGATATCCATATCGATTTCGGTATCTCTATGGATTTCGATATCCATATCGATTTCGATATCCCTATGGATTTCGATATCCATATCGATTTCGATATCCCTATGGATTTCGATATCCCTATGGATTTCGATTTCCCTATGGCTTTCGATATCCCTATGGATTTCGATTTCCCTATGGATTTCGATATCTCTATGGATTTCGATATCCATATTGATTTCGATATCCCTATGGATTTCGATATCCATATCGATTTCGGTATGCGTATGGATTTCGATATCCATATGGATTTCGATATCCATATCGATTTCTGTATCCATATCGATTTCGATATCTCTATGGATTTCGATATCCGTTTTGATTTCGATATCCATATAGATTTCGGTATCCCTATGGATTTCTATATCGATATCCATTTCGATTTCGATATCCCTATGGATTTCGATATCCGTATGGATTTCAATATCCCTATGGATTTCGATATCCATATCGATTTCGATATCCCTATGGATTTTGATATCCATATCGATTTCGATATCCATATGGATTTCGATGTCCATATGGATTTCGATGTCCATATGGATTTCGATATCCATATGGATTTCGATATCCATATCGATTTCGGTATCCATATCGATTTCGATATCGCAATGGTTTCCGATATACCTATGGATTTCGATATCCCTATGGACTTCGATATCCCTATGGATTTCGATATCCCTATGGATTTCGATATCCGTATCGATTTCGGTATCCCTATGGATTTCGATAACCCTATGGATTTCGATATCCCTATGGATTTCGATATCCATATCAATTTCGGTATCCATATCGATTTAAATATCCATATCGATTTCGATCTCCCTATGGATTTCGATATCCATATCGATTTCGATATCCCTATGGATTTCGATATCCCTATTGATTTCTATATCCATATCGATTTCGGTATCCATATCGATTTCGATATCCCTATGGATTTCGATATCCATATCGATTTCGGTATCCATATCGATTTCCATATCCCTATGGATTTCGATATCCCTATGGATTTCGATATCCATATCGATTTCGATATCCATATCGATTTCGATATCCCTATGGGTTTCGATATCCCTATGGATTTCGATATCCATATCAATTTCGGTATCCATATCGATTTCGATATCCCTATGGTTTTCGATATCCCTATGGATTTCGATATCCCTATGGATTTCGATATCCCTATGGATTTCGATATCCCTATGGATTTCGATTTCCGTATCGATTGCGGTATCCCTATGGATTTCGATATCCCTATGAACTTCAATATCCATATGGATTTCGATATCTATTTCGATTTCGGTATCCCTATAGATTTCTGTATCCATTTCGATTTCGATATCCATATCGATTTCGGTATCCATATCGATTTCGATATCCATTTCGATTTCGATATCCGTATGGATTTCGATATCCATATCGATTTCGGCATCCATATCGATTTCGATATCCCTATGGATTTCGATATCCCTATGGATTTCGATATCCATATCGATTTCGATATTTATATCGATTTCGGTATCCATATTGATTTCGGTATCCATATCGATATCGATATCCCCATGGTTTTCGATATCCCTATGGATTTCGATATCCCTATCGATTTCGATATCCCTATGGATTTCTATATCGATATCAATTTCGATATCCCTATGGTTTTCGATATCCCTATGGATTTCGATATCCATATCGATTTCGATATCCCTATGGATTTCGATATCCCTATGGATTAAGATATCCATATTGATTAAGGTATCCATATCGATTTCGATATCCCTATGGATTTCGATATCCATATCGATTTCGATATCCCTATGGATTTCGATATCCCTATGGATTTCGATATCTCTATGGTTTTCGATATCCATATTGACTTCAATATCTACATCGATTTCAGTATCCCTGTGGATTTCGATATCCATATCGATTTCGGTATCCATATCGATTTCGATATCCATATCGATTTCGATATCCCTATGGTTTTCGATATCCATATCGATTTCGATATCCCTATGGATCTCGATATCCCTATGGATTTCGATATCCCTATGGATTTCGATATCCGTATCAATTTCGATATCCCTATGGATATCTATATCCATATCGATTTCGGTATCTATATCGATTTCGATATCCCTATGGATTTTGATATCCATATCGATTTCGATATCCCTATGGATTTCGATATCCATATCGATTTCGATATTTATATTGATTTCGATATATCCCTATGGATTTCGATATCCCTATGGTTTTCGATATCCATATCGATTTCGATATCCCTATGGATCTCGATATCCCTATGGATTTCGATATCCCTATGGATTTCGATATCCATATCGATATCCCTATGGATTTCGATATCCATATGGATTTCGATATCCATATGGATTTCGATATCCATATGGATTTCGATATCCATATGGATTTCGATATCCATATCGATTTCGATATCCGTATCGATTTCGATATCCCTATGGATTTCGATATCCGTATCGATTTCGATATCCCTATGGATTTCTATATCCATATCGATTTCGATATCTTTATCGATTTCGATATCCCTATGGATTTCGATATCCATATCGATTTCGATATCCATATCGATTTCGATATCCCTATGGATTTCGATATCCATATCGATTTCGATATTCATATCGATTTCGATATCCATATCGGATTTCGATATCCCTATGGATTTCGATATCCATATCGATTTCGATATCCATATCGATTTCGATATCCCTATGGATTTCGATATCCATATCGATTTCGATATTCATATCGATTTCGATATCCCTATCGATTTCGATATCCATATCGATTTCGATATCCCTATCGATTTCGATATCCATATCGATTTCGATATCCATATCGATTTCGATATCCATATCGATTTCGATATCCATATCGATTTCGATATCCATATCGATTTCGATATCCATATCGATTTCGATATCCATATCGATTTCGATATCGATATCGATTTCGATATCCATATCGATTTCGATATCCATATCGATTTCGATATCCATATGGATTTCGATATCCATATCGATTTCGATATCCATATCGATTTCGATATCCATATCGATTTCGATATCCATATGGATTTCGATATCCATATCGATTTCGATATCCATATGGATTTCGATATCCATATCGATTTCGATATCCATATCGATTTCGATATCCCTATGGATTTCGATATCCCTATCGATTTCGATATCCATATCGATTTCGATATCCATATCGATTTCGATATCCATATCGATTTCGATATCCATATCGATTTCGATATCCATATCGATTTCAATATCCATATGGATTTCGATATCCCTATGGATTTCGATATCCCTATGGATTTCGATATCCATATCGACTTCGATATCCCTATGGATTTCGATATCCATATCGATTTCGATATCTTTATGGATTTCGATATACCTAGGGATTTCGATATACATATCGATTTCGATATACATATCGATTTCGATATCCCTATCGATTTCGATATCCATATCGATTTCGATATCTTTATGGATATCGATATCCCTATGGATTTCGATATCCATATCGATTTCGATATCCATATCGATTTCGATATCCCTATCGATTTCGATATCCATATCGATTTCGATATCTTTATGGATATCGATATCCCTATGGATTTCGATATCCATATTCATTTCGATATCCGTATGGATTTCGATATCCATATGGATTTCGATATCCATATCGATTTCGATATCCTATCGATTTCGATATCCATATCGATTTCGATATCCATATCGATTTCGATATCCATATCGATTTCGATATCCATATCGATTTCGATATCCATATCGATTTCGATATCCATATCGATTTCGATATCCATATCGATTTCGATATCCATATCGATTTCGATATCCATATCGATTTCGATATCCATATCGATTTCGATATCCATATCGATTTCGATATCCATATCGATTTCGATATCCATATCGATTTCGATATCCATATCGATTTCGATATCCATATCGATTTCGATATCCATATCGATTTCGATATCCATATGGATTTCGATATCCATATCGATTTCGATATCCATATCGATTTCGATATCCCTATGGATTTCGATATCCATATCGATTTCGATATCCCTATGGATTTCGATATCCATATCGATTTCGATATCCATATCGATTTCGATATCCATATCGATTTCGATATCCATATGGATTTCGATATCCATATCGATTTCGATATCCATATCGATTTCGATATCCATATCGATTTCGATATCCATATCGATTTCGATATCCATATCGATTTCGATATACATATCGATTTCGATATCCATATCGATTTCGATATCCATATCGATTTCGATATCCATATCGATTTCGATATCCATATCGATTTCGATATCCATATCGATTTCGATATCCATATCGATTTCGATATCCATATCGATTTCGATATCCATATCGATTTCGATATCCATATCGATTTCGATATCCATATCGATTTCGATATCCATATCGATTTCGATATCGATTTCGATATCCATATCGATTTCGATATCCATATCGATATCCATATCGATTTCGATATCCATATCGATTTCGATATCCATATCGATTTCGATATCCATATCGATTTCGATATCCATATCGATTTCGATATTCATATCGATTTCGATATCCCTTTCATATCGATTTCGATATCCATATCGATTTCGATATCCATATCGATTTCGATATCCATATCGATTTCGATATCCATATCGATTTCGATATCCATA
This sequence comes from Drosophila saltans, assembly GCA_018903575.1. Taxonomy (NCBI): domain Eukaryota; kingdom Metazoa; phylum Arthropoda; class Insecta; order Diptera; family Drosophilidae; genus Drosophila; species Drosophila saltans. The sequence continues at coordinate 51,570 of JAEIGH010000316.1, forward strand.
TCGATTTCGATATCCATATCGATTTCGATATCCATATCGATTTCGATATCCATATCGATTTCGATATCCATATCGATTTCGATATCCATATCGATTTCGATATCCATATCGATTTCGATATCCATATCGATTTCGATATCCATATCGATTTCGATATCCATATCGATTTCGATATCCATATCGATTTCGATATCCATATCGATTTCGATATCCATATCGATTTCGATATCCATATCGATTTCGATATCCATATCGATTTCGATATCCATATCGATTTCGATATCCATATCGATTTCGATATCCATATCGATTTCGATATCCATATCGATTTCGATATCCATATCGATTTCGATATCCATATCGATTTCGATATTCATATCGATTTCGATATCCATATCGATTTCGATATCCATATCGATTTCGATATCCATATCGATTTCGATATCCATATCGATTTCGATATCCATATCGATTTCGATATCATATCGATTTCGATATCCATATCGATTTCGATATCCATATCGATTTCGATATCCATATCGATTTCGATATCCATATCGATTTCGATATCCATATCGATTTCGATATCCATATCGATTTCGATATCCATATCGATTTCGATATCCATATCGATTTCGATATCCATATCGATTTCGATATCCATATCGATTTCGATATCCATATCGATTTCGATATCCATATCGATTTCGATATCCATATCGATTTCGATATCCATATCGATTTCGATATCCATATCGATTTCGATATCCATATTCGATTTCGATATCCATATCGATTTCGATATCCATATCGATTTCGATATCCATATCGATTTCGATATCCATATCGATTTCGATATCCATATCGATTTCGATATCCATATCGATTTCGATATCCATATGGATTTCGATATCCATATCGATTTCGATATCCATATCGATTTCGATATCCATATCGATTTCGATATCCATATCGATTTCGATATCCATATCGATTTTCGATATCCATATCGATTTCGATATCCATATCGATTTCGATATCCATATCGATTTCGATATCCATATGGATTTCGATATCCATATCGATTTCGATATCCATATCGATTTCGATATCCATATCGATTTCGATATCCATATCGATTTCGATATCGATATCGATTTCGATATCCATATCGATTTCGATATCCATATCGATTTCGATATCCATATGGATTTCGATATCCATATCGATTTCGATATCCATATCGATTTCGATATCCATATCGATTTCGATATCCATATCGATTTCGATATTCATATCGATTTCGATATCCATATCGATTTCGATATCCATATCGATTTCGATATCCATATCGATTTCGATATCCATATCGATTTCGATATCCATATCGATTTCGATATCCATATCGATTTCGATATCCATATCGATTTCGATATCCATATCGATTTCGATATCCATATCGATTTCGATATCCATATCGATTTCGATATCCATATCGATTTCGATATCCATATCGATTTCGATATCCATATCGATTTCGATATCCATATCGATTTCGATATCCATATCGATTTCGATATCCATATCGATTTCGATATCCCTATGGATTTCGATATCCATATCGATTTCGATATCCATATCGATTTCGATATCCATATCGATTTCGATATCCATATCGATTTCGATATCCATATCGATTTCGATATCCATATCGATTTCGATATCCATATCGATTTCGATATCCATATCGATTTCGATATCCATATCGATTTCGATATCCATATCGATTTCGATATCCATATCGATTTCGATATCCCATATCGATTTCGATATCCATATCGATTTCGATATCCATATCGATTTCGATATCCATATCGATTTCGATATCCATATCGATTTCGATATCCCTATGGATTTCGATATCCATATCGATTTCGATATCCATATCGATTTCGATATCCATATCGATTTCGATATCCATATCGATTTCGATATCCATATCGATTTCGATATCCATATCGATTTCGATATCCCATATCGATTTCGATATCCATATCGATTTCGATATTCCATATCGATTTCGATATCCATATCGATTTCGATATCCATATGGATTTCGATATCCATATCGATTTCGATATCCATATCGATTTCGATATCCCTATGGATTTCGATATCCATATCGATTTCGATATCCATATCGATTTCGATATCCCTATGGATTTCGATATCCATATCGATTTCGATATCCATATCGATTTCGATATCCATATCGATTTCGATATCCATATGGATTTCGATATCCATATCGATTTCGATATCCCATATGGATTTCGATATCCCTATGGATTTCGATATCCATATCGATTTCGATATCCATATCGATTTCGATATCCCTATGGATTTCGATATCCATATGGATTTCGATATCCATATGGATTTCGATATCCATATGGATTTCGATATCCATATCGATTTCGATATCCCTATGGATTTCGATATCCATATCGATTTCGATATTCATATCGATTTCGATATCCATATCGATTTCGATATCCATATCGATTTCGATATCCATATGGATTTCGATATCCATATCGATTTCGATATCCATATGGATTTCGATATCCATATGGATTTCGATATCCCTATCGATTTCGATATCCATATCGATTTCGATATCCCTATGGATTTCGATATCCATATCGATTTCGATATCCATATCGATTTCGATATCCATATCGATTTCGATATCCATATCGATTTCGATATCCATATGGATTTCGATATCCATATCGATTTCGATATCCATATGGATTTCGATATCCATATCGATTTCGATATCCATATCGTTTTCGATATCCATATGGATTTCGATATCCATATCGATTTCGATATCCATATGGATTTCGATATCCATATCGATTTCGATATCCATATCGATTTCGATATCCATATCGATTTCGATATCCATATCGATTTCGATATCCATATCGATTTCGATATCCATATCGATTTCGATATCCACATCGATTTCGATATTCATATCGATTTCGATATCCCTATCGGATTTCGATATCCATATCGATTTCGATATCCATATTGATTTCGATATCCATATCGATTTCGATATCCATATCGATTTCGATATCCATATCGATTTCGATATCCATATCGATTTCGATATCCATATCGATTTCGATATCCATATCGATTTCGATATCCCTATGGATTTCGATATCCCTATGGATTTCGATATCCATATCGATTTCGATATCCCTATGTATTTCGATATCCATATCGATTTCGATATCCATATCGATTTCGATATCCATATCGATTTCGATATCCCTATGGATTTCGATATCCATATCGATTTCGATATCCATATCGATTTCGATATCCCTATGGATTTCGATATCCCTATGGTTTTCGATATCCATATCGATTTCGATATCCCTATGGATTTCGATATCCATATGGATTTCGATATCCATATCGATTTCGATATCCATATCGATTTCGATATCCCTATGGATTTCCATATCCATATCGATTTCGATATCCATATCGATTTCGATATCCCTATGGATTTCGATATCCATATCGATTTCGATATCCATATTGATTTCGATATCCATATCGATTTCGATATCCATATCGATTTCGATATCCATATCGATTTCGATATCCATATCGATTTCGATATCCCTATGGATTTCGATATCCATATTGATTTCGATATCCCTATGGATTTCGATATCCCTATGCATTTCGATATACCCATGGATTTCGATATCCATATGGATTTCGATATCCCTATGGATTTCGATATTCATATGGATTTCGATATCCGTATGGATTTCGATATCCATATCAATTTCGATATCCATATCGACTTCGATATCCCTATGGATTTCGATATCCCTATGGATTTCGATATCCATATGGATTTCGATATCCCTATGGATTTCGATATCCCTATGGATTTCGATATCTCTATGGATTTCGATATCCATATCGATTTCAATATCCACATCGATTTCGGTATCCCTGTGGATTTCGATATCCATATCGATTTCGGTATCCATATCGATTTCGATATCCCTATGGATTTCGATATCCCTATGGTTTTCGATATCCATATCGATTTCGATATCCCTATGGATCTCGATATCCATATGGATTTCGAAATCCCTATGGATTTCGATATCCGTATCGAGTTTGATATCCCTATGGATTTCTATATCCATATCCATATCGATTTCGGTATCTATATCGATTTCGATATCCCTATGGATTTTGATATCCATATCTATTTAAATATCCATATTGATTTCGATATCCCATTGGATTTCGATTTCCACATCGATTTCGATATTCATATCGATTTCGATATCCCTACGGAATTCTATATCCCTATGGATTTCGATATCCATATTGATTTCGATATCCCTATGGATTTCGATATCCCTATGCATTTCGATATACCTATGGATTTCGATATCCATATGGATTTCGATATCCATATGGATTTCGATATCCATTTGGATTTCGATATCCATATCGATTTCGATGTCCATATGGATTTCGATATCCCTATGGATTTCGATATCCATATCGATTTCGATATCCATATCGATTTCGATATCCCTATGGATTTCGATATCCATATCGATTTCGATATCCCTATGGATTTCGATATCCCTATGGATTTCGATTTCCATATCGATTACGGTATCCCAATGGATTTCGATATCTCTATGGATTTCGATATCCATATGGATTTCTATTTCCCTATGGATTTCGATATCCCTATGGATTTCGATATCCATATCGATTTCGGTATCCCTATGGATTTCGATATACATATCGATTTCGATATCCCTATGGATTTCGATATCCATATGGATTTCGATATCCCTATGGATTTCGATATCCCTATGGATTTCGATATCCCTATGGATTTCGATATTCCTATGGAATTCTATATCGATATCAATTTCGATATCCATATGGTTTTCGATATCCCTATGGATTTCGATATCCATATGGATTTCGATATCCCTATGGATTTCGATATCCCCATGGATTTCGATATCCATATCGATTTCGATATCCATATGGATTTCGATATCCATATGGATTTCGATATCCCTATGGATTTCGATATCCCTATGGATTTCGATATCCATATGGATTTCGATATCCATATGTATTTCGATATCCCTATGGATTTCGATATCCATATCGATTTCGATATCCCTATGGATTTCGATATCTTTATGGATTTCGATATCCATATCGATTTCGATATCCATATGGATTTCGATATCCAAATCGATTTCGATATCCATATGGATTTCGATATCCATATCGATTTCGATATCCATATCGATTTCGATATCCCTATGGATTTCGATATCCATATCGATTTCGATATCCATATCGATTTCGATATCCATATCGATTTCGATATCCCTATGGATTTCGATATCCATATCGATTTCGATATCCCTATGGATTTCGATATCCCTATGGATTTCGATATCCATATCGATTTCGATATCCCTATCGATTTCGATATCCCTATGGATTTCGATATCCCTATGGATTTCGATATCCATATTGATTTCGATATCCATATCGATTTCGATATCCCCATGGTTTTCGATATCCCTATGGATTTCGATATCCCTATGGATTTCGATATCCATATCGATTTCGATATCCCCATGGTATTTCGATATCCCCATGGTATTTCGATATCCCTATGGATTTCGATATCCCTATGGATTTAGATATCCATATGGATTTCGATATACTTATGGATTTCGATATCCACATCGATTTCGGTATCCCTTTGGTTTTCGATATCCATATCGATTTCGATATCCCTATTTATTTCGATATCCCTATGGATTTCGATATCCATATGGATTTCGATATCCATATGGATTTCGATATCCATATCGATTTCGATATCCATATGGATTTCGATATCCATATCGATTTCGGTATCTCTATGGATTTCGATATCCATATCGATTTCGATATCCATATCGATTTCGATATCCATATCGATTTCGATATCCCTATGGATTTCGATATCCATATGTATTTCGATATCCATATCGATTTCGATATCCCTATGGATTTCGGATTTCGATATCCATATCGATTTCGATATCCATATTCGATTTCGATATCCCTATGGATTTCGATATCCAATTTGATTTTGGTATCCATATCGATTTCGATATCCTTATGGATTTCGATATCCATATGGATTTCGATATCCATATCGATTTCGATATCCATATCGATTTCGATATCCATATGGATTTCGATATCCATTTCGATTTCGATATCCATATCGATTTCGATATCCCTATCGATTTCGATATCCATATCGATTTCGATATCCCTATGGTTTTCGATATCCATTTCGATTTCGATATCCATATCGATTTCGATATCCATATCGATTTCGATATCCATATGGATTTCGATATCCATATGGATTTCGATATCCATATGGATTTCGATATCCATATCGATTTCGATATCCCTATGGATTTCGATATCCATATCGATTTCGATATCCATATCGATTTCGATATCCATATGGATTTCGATATCCATATCGATTTCGATATCCATATGGATTTCGATATCCATATCGATTTCGATATCCATATCGATTTCGATATCCATATCGATTTCCGATATCCATATCGATTTCGATATCCCTATCGATTTCGATATCCATATGGATTTCGATATCCATATCGATTTCGATATCCCTATGGATTTCGATATCCATATGGATTTCGATATCCATATCGATTTCGATATCCATATCGATTTCGATATCCATATCGATTTCGATATCCATATCGATTTCGATATCCATATGGATTTCGATATCCATATCGATTTCGATATCCATATCGATTTCGATATCCATATCGATTTCGATATCCCTATGGATTTCGATATCCATATCGATTTCGATATCCATATCGATTTCGATATCCCTATGGATTTCGATATCCATATCGATTTCGATATCCATATCGATTTCGATATCCCTATGGATTTCGATATCCATATCGATTTCGATATCCATATCGATTTCGATATCCATATCGATTTCGATATCCCATATGGATTTCGATATCCATATCGATTTCGATATCCATATCGATTTCGATATCCATATGGGTTTCGATATCGATTTCGATATCCATATCGATTTCGATATCCATATGGATTTCGATATCCCTATCGATTTCGATATCCATATCGATTTCGATATCCCTATGGATTTCGATATCCATATGGATTTCGATATCCCTATCGATTTCGATATCCATATCGATTTCGGATATCCCTATGGATTTCGATATCCATATCGATTTCGATATCCAATATGGATTTCGATATCCATTTCGATTTCGATATCCCTATCGATTTCTGATATCCATTTCGATTTCGATATCCATATCGATTTCGATATCCATATCGATTTCGATATCCATATCGATTTCGATATCCATTTCGATTTCGATATCCATATCGATTTCGATATCCATATCGATTTCGATATCCATATCGATTTCGATATCCATATCGATTTCGATATCCATATCGATTTCGATATCCATATCGATTTCGATATCCCTATGGATTTCGATATCCATATCGATTTCGATATCCATATCGATTTCGATATCCATATCGATTTCGATATCCATATCGATTTCGATATCCATATCGATTTCGATATCCATATGGATTTCGATATCCATATCGATTTCGATATCCATATCGATTTCGATATCCATATCGATTTCGATATCCATATGGATTTCGATATCCATATCGATTTCGATATCCATATCGATTTCGATATCCATATCGATTTCGATATCCATATCGATTTCGATATCCATATCGATTTCGATATCCCTATGGATTTCGATATCCATATCGATTTCGATATCCATATCGATTTCGATATCCCTATCGATTTCGATATCCATATCGATTTCGATATCCATATCGATTTCGATATCCATATCGATTTCGATATCCCTATGGATTTCCATATCCATATCGATTTCGATATCCATATCCATATCGATTTCGATATCCATATCGATTTCGATATCCATATCGATTTCGATATCCCTATCGATTTCGATATCCATATCGATTTCGATATCCATATCGATTTCGATATCCATATGGATTTCGATATCCATATCGATTTCGATATCCATATGGATTTCGATATCCATATCGATTTCGATATCCATATCGATTTCGATATCCATATCGATTTCGATATCCATATCGATTTCGATATCCATATCGATTTCGATATCCATATCGATTTCGATATCCATATCGATTTCGATATCCCTATCGATTTCGATATCCATATCGATTTCGATATCCATATCGATTTCGATATCCATATCGATTTCGATATCCATATCGATTTCGATATTCATATCGATTTCGATATCCATATCGATTTCGATATCCATATCGATTTCGATATCCATATCGATTTCGATATCCCTATGGATTTCGATATCCATATCGATTTCCATATCCCTATCGATTTCGATATCCATATCGATTTCGATATCCATATCGATTTCGATATCCATATCGATTTCGATATCCATATCGATTTCGATATCCATATCGATTTCGATATCCATATCGATTTCGATATCCATATCGATTTCGATATCCATATCGATTTCGATATACCTAAGGATTTCGATATCCATATCGATTTCGATATCCTTAAGGATTTCGATATCCATTTCAATGTCGATATCCATATCGATTTCAATATCCATATCGATTTCGATATCCATATCGATTTCGATATCCATATCGATTTCGATATCCATATCGATTTCGATATCCATATCGATTTCGATATCCATATCGATTTCGATATCCATATCGATTTCGATATCCATATCGATTTCGATATCCATATCGATTTCGATATCCATATCGATTTCGATATCCATATCGATTTCGATATCCCTATGGATTTCGATATCCATATGGATTTCGATATCCATATCGATTTCGATATCCATATCGATTTCGATATCCATATCGATTTCGATATCCATATCGATTTCGATATCCATATCGATTTCGATATCCATATCGATTTCGATATCCATATCGATTTCGATATCCATATCGATTTCGATATCCATATCGATTTCGATATCCATATCGATTTCGATATCCATATGGATTTCGATATCCATATCGATTTCGATATCCATATCGATTTCGATATCCATATCGATTTCGATATCCATATCGATTTCGATATCCATATGGATTTCGATATCCATATCGATTTCGATATCCATATCGATTTCGATATCCATATCGATTTCGATATCCATATCGATTTCGATATCCATATCGATTTCGATATCCATATCGATTTCGATATCCCTATCGATTTCGATATCCATATCGATTTCGATATCCATATCGATTTCGATATCCATATCGATTTCGATATCCATATCGATTTCAATATCCATATCGATTTCGATATCCCTATCGATTTCGATATCCATATCGATTTCGATATCCCTATCGATTTCGATATCCATATCGATTTCGATATCCATATCGATTTCGATATCCATATCGATTTCGATATCCATATCGATTTCGATATCCCTATGGATTTCGATATCCATATCGATTTCGATGTCCATTTCGATTTCAATATCCATATCGATTTCGATATCTATATCGATTTCGATATCCATATCGATTTCGATATCCCTATCGATTTCGATATCCATATCGATTTCGATATCCATGTCGATTTCGATATCCATATCGATTTCGATATCCATATCGATTTCGATATCCCTATCGATTTCGATATCCATATCGATTTCGATATCCCTGTGGATTTCGATATTCATATCGATTTCGATATCCATATGGATTTCGATATCCATATCGATTTCGATATCCATATGGATTTCGATATCCATATCGATTTCGATATCCATTTCGATATCGATATCCATATCGATTTCGATATCCATATCGATTTCGATATCCATATCGATTTCGATATCCATATCGATTTCGATATCCATATCGATTTCGATATCCATATCGATTTCGATATCCATATCGATTTCGATATCCATATCGATTTCGATATCCCATATCGATTTCGATATCCATATCGATTTCGATATCCATATCGATTTCGATATCCATATCGATTTCGATATCCCTATCGATTTCGATAATATCGATTTCGATATATCGATTTCGATATCCATATCGATTTCGATATCCATATCGATTTCGATATCCATATCGATTTCGATATCCATATCGATTTCGATATCCATATCGATTTCGATATCCATATCGATTTCGATATCCATATCGATTTCGATATCCCATATCGGATTTCGATATCCATATCGATTTCGATATCCATATCGATTTCGATATCCATATCGATTTCGATATCCATATCGATTTCGATATCCATATCGATTTCGATATCCATATCGATTTCGATATCCATATCGATTTCGATATCCATATCGATTTCGATATCCATATCGATTTCGATATCCATATCGATTTCGATATAAATATCGATTTCGATATCCATATCGATTTCGATATCCATATCGATTTCGATATCCATATCGATTTCGATATCCATATCGATTTCGATATCCATATCGATTTCGATATCCATATCGATTTCGATATCCATATCGATTTCGATATCCATATCGATTTCGATATCCCTATCGATTTCGATATCCATATCGATTTCGATATCCATATCGATTTCGATATCCATATCGATTTCGATATCCATATCGATTTCGATATCCATATCGATTTCGATATCCATATCGATGTCGATATCCATATCGATTTCAATATCCATATCGATTTCGATATCCATATCGATTTCGATATCCATATCGATTTCGATATCCATATCGATTTCAATATCCATTTCGATTTCGATATCCTTATCGATTTCGATATCCATATCGATTTCGATATCCATATCGATTTCGATATCCATATCGATTTCGATATCCCTATCGATTTCGATATCCATATCGATTTCGATATCCATATCGATTTCGATATCCATATCGATTTCGATATCCATATCGATTTCGATATCCATATCGATTTCGATATCCATATCGATTTCGATATCCCTATGGATTTCTATATCCATATCGATTTCGATATCCATCGATTTCGATATCCATATCGATTTCGCTATCCATATGGATGTCGATATCCATATCGATTTCGATATCCATATCGATTTCGATATCCATATCGATTTCGATATCCATATCGATTTCGATATCCATATCGATTTCGATATCCATATCGATTTCGATATCCCTATCGATTTCGATATCCATATCGATTTCGATATCCATATCGATTTCGATATCCATATCGATTTCGATATCCATATCGATTTCGATATCCATATCGATTTCGATATCCATATCGATTTCGATATCCATATCGATTTCGATATCCATATCGATTTCGATATCCATATCGATTTCGATATCCATATCGATTTCGATATCCATATCGATTTCGATATCCATATCGATTTCGATATCCATATCGATTTCGATATCCATATCGATTTCGATATCCATATCGATTTCGATATCCATATCGATTTCGATATCCATATCGATTTCGATATCCATATCGATTTCGATATCCCTATCGATTTCGATATCCATATCGATTTCGATATCCATATCGATTTCGATATCCATATCGATTTCGATATCCATATCGATTTCGATATCCATATCGATTTCGATATCCATATCGATTTCGATATCCATATCGATTTCGATATCCATATAGATTTCGATATCCATTTCGATTTCGATATCCATATCGATTTCGATATCCATATCGATTTCGATATCCATATCGATTTCGATATCCATATCGATTTCGATATCCATATCGATTTCGATATCCATATCGATTTCGATATCCATATCGATTTCGATATCCATATCGATTTCGATATCCATATCGATTTCGATATCCATATCGATTTCGATATCCATATCGATTTCGATATCCATATCGATTTCGATATCCATATCGATTTCGATATCCATATGGATTTCGATATCCATATCGATTTCGATATCCATATCGATTTCGATATCCATATCGATTTCGATATCCATATCGATTTCGATATCCATATCGATTTCGATATCCATATCGATTTCGATATCCATTTCGATTTCGATATCCATATCGATTTCGATATCCATATCGATTTCGATATCCATATCGATTTCGATATCCATATCGATTTCGATATCCATATCGATTTCGATATCCATATCGATTTCGATATTCATATCGATTTCGATATCCATATCGATTTCGATATCCATATCGATTTCGATATCCATATCGATTTCGATATCCATATCGATTTCGATATCCATATCGATTTCGATATCCATATCGATTTCGATATCCATATCGATTTCGATATCCATATCGATTTCGATATCCATATCGATTTCGATATCCATATCGATTTCGATATCCATATCGATTTCGATATCCATATCGATTTCGATATCCATATCGATTTCGATATCCATATCGATTTCGATATCCATATCGATTTCGATATCCATATCGATTTCGATATCCATATCGATTTCGATATCCCTATGGATTTCGATATCCATATCGATTTCGATATCCATATCGATTTCGATATCCATATCGATTTCGATATCCATATCGATTTCGATATCCATATCGATTTCGATATCCATATCGATCTCGATATCCATATCGATTTCGATATCCATATCGATTTCGATATCCATATCGATTTCGGTATCCCTATGGATTTCGATATCCATATCGATTTCGATATCCTTATCGATTTCGATATCCATATCGATTTCGATATCCATATCGATTTCGATATCCATATCGATTTCGATATCCATATCGATTTCGATATCCATATCGATTTCGATATCCTTAAGGATTTCGATCTCCATTTCAATGTCGATATCCATATCGATTTCAATATCCATTTCGATTTCGATATCCATATCGATTTCGATATCCATATCGATTTCGATATCCATATCGATTTCGATATCCATATCGATTTCGATATCCATATCGATTTCGATATCCATATCGATTTCGATATCCATATCGATTTCGATATCCATATCGATTTCGATATCCATATCGATTTCGATATCCATATCGATTTCGATATCCATATCGATTTCGATATCCATATCGATTTCGATATCCATATCGATTTCGATATCCATATCGATTTCGATATCCATATCGATTTCGATATCCATATCGATTTCGATATCCATATCGATTTCGATATCCATATCGATTTCGATATCCATATCGATTTTGATATCCATATCGATTTCGATATCCATATCGATTTCGATATCCATATCGATTTCGATATCCATATCGATTTCGATATCCATATCGATTTCGATATCCATATCGATTTCGATATCCATATCGATTTCGATATCCATATCGATTTCGATATCCATATCGATTTCGATATCCATATCGATTTCGATATCCATATCGATTTCGATATCCATATCGACTTCGATATCCATATCGATTTCGATATCCATATCGATTTCGATATTCATATCGATTTCGATATCCATATCGATTTCGATATCCATATCGATTTCGATATCCATATCGATTTCGATATCCATATCGATTTCGATATCCATATCGATTTCGATATCCATATCGATTTCGATATCCATATCGATTTCGATATTCGATATCGATTTCGATTTCGATATCCATATCGATTTCGATATCCATACCGATTTCGATATCTCGATTTCGATATCCATATCGATTTCGATATCCATATCGATTTCGATATCCATATCGATTTCGATATCCATATCGATTTCGATATCCATATCGATTTCGATATCCATATCGATTTCGATATCCATATCGATTTCGATATCCATATCGATTTCGATATCCATATCGATTTCGATATCCATATCGATTTCGATATCCATATCGATTTCGATATCCATATCGATTTCGATATCCATATCGATTTCGATATCCATATCGATTTCGATATCCATATCGATTTCGATATCCATATCGATTTCGATATCCATATCGATTTCGATATCCATATCGATTTCGATATCCATATCGATTTCGATATCCATATCGATTTCGATATCCATATCGATTTCGATATCCATATCGATTTCGATATCCATATCGATTTCGATATCCATATCGATTTCGATATCCATATCGATTTCGATATCCATATCGATTTCGATATCCATATCGATTTCGATATCCATATCGATTTCGATATCCATATCGATTTCGATATATCCATATCGATTTCGATATCCATATCGATTTCGATATCCATATCGATTTCGATATCCATATCGATTTCGATATCCATATCGATTTCGATATCCATATCGATTTCGATATCCATATCGATTTCGATATCCATATCGATTTCGATATCCATATCGATTTCGATATCCATATCGATTTCGATATCCATATCGATTTCGATATCCATATCGATTTCGATATCCATATCGATTTCGATATCCATATCGATTTCGATATCCATATCGATTTCGATATCCATATCGATTTCGATATCCATTTCGATTTCGATATCCATATCGATTTCGATATCCATATCGATTTCGATATCCATATCGATTTCGATATCCATATGGATTTCGATATCCATATCGATTTCGATATCCATATCGATTTCGATATCCATATCGATTTCGATATCCATATCGATTTCGATATCCATATCGATTTCGATATCCATATCGATTTCGATATCCATATCGATTTCGATATCCCTATGGATTTCGATATCCATATCGATTTCGATATCCATATCGATTTCGATATCCATATCGATTTCGATATCATATCGATTTCGATATCCATATCGATTTCGATATCCATATCGATTTCGATATCCATATCGATTTCGATATTCGATATCCATATCGATTTCGATATCCATATCGATTTCGATATCCATATCGATTTCGATATCCATATCGATTTCGATATCCATAGTCGATTTCGATATCCATATCGATTTCGATATCCATATCGATTTCGATATCCATATCGATTTCGATATCCATATCGATTTCGATATCCATATCGATTTCGATATCCATATCGATTTCGATATCCATATCGATTTCGATATCCATATCGATTTCGATATCCATATCGATTTCGATATCCATATCGATTTCGATATCCATATCGATTTCGATATCCATATCGATTTCGATATCCATATCGATTTCGATATCCATATCGATTTCGATATCCATATCGATTTCGATATCCATATCGATTTCGATATCCATATCGATTTCGATATCCATATCGATTTCGATATCCATATCGATTTCGATATCCATATCGATTTCGATATCCATATCGATTTCGATATCCATATCGATTTCGATATCCATATCGATTTCGATATCCATATCGATTTTGATATCCATTTCGATTTCGATATCCATATCGATTTCGATATCCATATCGATTTCGATATCCATATCGATTTCGATATCCATATCGATTTCGATATCCATATCGATTTCGATATCCATATCGATTTCGATATCCATATCGATTTCGATATCCATATCGATTTCGATATCCATATCGATTTCGATATCCATATCGATTTCGATATCCATATCGATTTTGATATCCATATCGATTTCGATATCCATATCGATTTCGATATCCATATCGATTTCGATATCCATATCGATTTCGATATCCATATCGATTTCGATATCCATATCGATTTCGATATCCATATCGATTTCGATATTCATATCGATTTCGATATCCATATCGATTTCGATATCCATATCGATTTCGATACTCATATCGATTTCGATATCCATATTGATTTCGATATCCATATCGATTTCGATATCCATATCGATTTCGATATCCATATCGATTTCGATATCCATATCGATTTCGATATCCATATCGATTTCGATATCCCTATCGATTTCGATATCCATATCGATTTCGATATCCCTATCGATTTCGATATCCATTTCGATTTCGATATCCATATCGATTTCGATATCCATATCGATTTCGATATCCATATCGATTTCGATATCCATATCGATTTCGATATCCATATCGATTTCGATATCCATATCGATTTCGATATCCATATCGATTTCGATATCCATATCGATTTCGATATCCATATCGATTTCGATATCCATATCGATTTCGATATCCATATCGATTTCGATATCCATATCGATTTCGATATCCATTTCGATTTCGATATCCATATCGATTTCGATATCCATATCGATTTCGATATCCATATCGATTTCGATATCCATATCGATTTCGATATCCATATCGATTTCGATATCCATATCGATTTCGATATCCATATCGATTTCGATATCCATATCGATTTCGATATCCATATCGATTTCGATATCCATATCGATTTCGATATCCATATCGATTTCGATATCCATATCGATTTCGATATCCATATCGATTTCGATATCCATATCGATTTCGATATCCATATCGATTTCGATATCCATATCGATTTCGATATCCATATCGATTTCGATATCCATATCGATTTCGATATTCATATCGATTTCGATATCCATATCGATTTCGATATCCATATCGATTTCGATATCCATATCGATTTCGATATCCATATCGATTTCGATATCCATATCGATTTCGATATCCATATCGATTTCGTATATCCATATCGATTTCGATATCCATTTCGATTTCGATATCCATATCGATTTCGATATCCATATCGATTTCGATATCCATATCGATTTCGATATCCATATCGATTTCGATATCCATATCGATTTCGATATCCATATCGATTTCGATATCCATATCGATTTCGATATCCCTATCGATTTCGATATCCATATCGATTTCGATATCCATATCGATTTCGATATCCATTTCGATTTCGATATCCATATCGATTTCGATATCCATATCGATTTCGATATCCATATCGATTTCGATATCCATATCGATTTCGATATCCATATCGATTTCGATATCCATATCGATTTCGATATCCATATCGATTTCGATATCCATATCGATTTCGATATCCCTATCGATTTCGATATCCATATCGATTTCGATATCCATATCGATTTCGATATCCATATCGATTTCGATATCCATATCGATTTCGATATCCATATCGATTTCGATATCCATATCGATTTCGATATCCATATCGATTTCGATATCCATATCGATTTCGATATCCATATCGATTTCGATATCCATATCGATTTCGATATCCATATCGATTTCGATATTCATATCGATTTCGATATCCATATCGATTTCGATATCCATATCGATTTCGATATTCATATCGATTTCGATATCCATATCGATTTCGATATCCATATCGATTTCGATATCCCTATGGATTTCGATATCCATATCGATTTCGATATCCATATCGATTTCGATATCCATATCGATTTCGATATCCATATCGATTTCGATATCCATATCGATTTCGATATCCATATCGATTTCGATATCCATATCGATTTCGATATCCCTATCGATTTCGATATCCATATCGATTTCGATATCCATATCGATTTCGATATCCATGGTCGATTTCGATATCCATATCGATTTCGATATCCATATCGATTTCGGATATCCATATCGATTTCGATATCCCTATCGATTTCGATATCCATATCGATTTCGATATCCATATCGATTTCGATATCCATATCGATTTCGATATCCATATCGATTTCGATATCCATATCGATTTCGATATCCATATCGATTTCGATATCCATATCGATTTCGATATCCATATCGATTTCGATATTCATATCGATTTCGATATCCATATCGATTTCGATATCCCTATGGATTTCGATATCCATATCGATTTCGATATCCATATCGATTTCGATATCCATATCGATTTCGATATCCATATCGATTTCGATATCCATATCGATTTCGATATCCATATCGATTTCGATATCCATATCGATTTCGATATCCATATCGATTTCGATATCCATATCGATTTCGATATCCATATCGATTTCGATATCCACTATCGATTTCGATATCCATATCGATTTCGATATCCATATCGATTTCGATATCCATATCGATTTCGATATCCATATCGATTTCGATATCCATATCGATTTCGATATCCATATCGATTTCGATATCCATTTCGATTTCGATATCCATATCGATTTCGATTTCGATATCCATATGGATTTCGATATCCATATCGATTTCGATATCCATATCGATTTCGATATCCATATCGATTTCGATATCCATATCGATTTCGATATCCATATCGATTTCGATATCCATTTCGATTTCGATATCCATTTCGATTTCGATATCCATATCGATTTCGATTTCGATATCCACATTGATTTCGATATCCATATCGATTTCGATATCCATATCGATTTCGATATCCATATCGATTTCGATATCCATATCGATTTCGATATCCATATCGATTTCGATATCCATATTGATTTCGATATCCATATCGATTTCGATATCCATATCCATATCGATTTCGATATCCATATCGATTTCGATATCCATATCGATTTCGATATCCATATCGATTTCGATATCCATTTCGATTTCGATATCCATATGATTTCGATATCCCTGTGGATTTCGATATCCATATCGATTTCGATATCCATATCGATTTCGATATCCATATCGATTTCGATATCCCTATCGATTTCGATATCCATATCGATTTCGATATCCATATCGATTTCGATATCCATATCGATTTCGATATCCATATCGATTTCGATATCCATATCGATTTCGATATCCATATCGATTTCGATATCCATATCGATTTCGATATCCATATCGATTTCGATATCCATATCGATTTCGATATCCATATCGATTTCGATATCCATATCGATTTCGATATCCATATCGATTTCGATATCCATATCGATTTCGATATCCATATCGATTTCGATATCCATATCGATTTCGATATCCATATCGATTTCGATATCCATTTCGATTTCGATATCCATATCGATTTCGATATCCATATCGATTTCGATATCCATATCGATTTCGATATCCATATCGATTTCGATATCCATATCGATTTCGATATCCATATCGATTTCGATATCCATATCGATTTCGATATCCATATCGATTTCGATATCCATATCGATTTCGATATCCATATCGATTTCGATATCCATATCGATTTCGATATCCATATCGATTTCGATATCCATATCGATTTCGATATCCATATCGATTTCGATATCCATATCGATTTCGATATCCATATCGATTTCGATATCCATATCGATTTCGATATCCATATCGATTTCGATATCCATATCGATTTCGATATCCATATCGATTTCGATATCCATATCGATTTCGATATCCATATCGATTTCGATATCCATATCGATTTCGATATCCATATCGATTTCGATATCCATATCGATTTCGATATCCATATCGATATCGATATCCCTATCGATTTCGATATCCATATCGATTTCGATATCCATATCGATTTTGATATCCATATCGATTTCGATATCCATATCGATTTCGATATCCATATCGATTTCGATATCCATATCGATTTCGATATCCATATCGATTTCGATATCCATATCGATTTCGATATCCATATCGATTTCGATATCCATATCGATTTCGATATCCATATCGATTTCGATATCCATATCGATTTCGATATCCATATCGATTTCGATATCCATATCGATTTCGATATCCATATCGATTTCGATATCCATATCGATTTCGATATCCATATCGATTTCGATATCCATATCGATTTCGATATCCATATCGATTTCGATATCCATATCGATTTCGATATCCATATCGATTTCGATATCCATCGATTTCGATATCCATATCGATTTCGATATCCATATCGATTTCGATATCCATATCGATTTCGATATCCATATCGATTTCGATATCCATATCGATTTCGATATCCATATCGATTTCGATATCCATATCGATTTCGATATCCATATCGATTTCGATATCCATATCGATTTCGATATCCATATCGATTTCGATATCCCTATGGATTTCCATATCCATATCGATTTCGATATCCATATCGATTTCGATATCCATATCGATTTCGATATCCATATCGATTTCGATATCCATATCGATTTCGATATCCATATCGATTTCGATATTCATATCGATTTCGATATCCATATCGATTTCGATATCCATATCGATTTCGATATCCATATCGATTTCGATATCCATATCGATTTCGATATCCATATCGATTTCGATATCCATATCGATTTCGATATCCATATCGATTTCGATATCCATATCGATTTCGATATCCATATCGATTTCGATATCCATATCGATTTCGATATCCATATCGATTTCGATATCCATATCGATTTCGATATCCATATCGATTTCGATATCCATATCGATTTCGATATCCATATCGATTTCGATATCCAGATATCGATTTCGATATCCATATCGATTTCGATATCCATATCGATTTCGATATCCATATCGATTTCGATATCCATATCGATTCGATATCCATATCGATTTCGATATCCATATCGATTTCGATATTCATATCGATTTCGATATCCATATCGATTTCGATATCCATATCGATTTCGATATCCATATCGATTTCGCTATCCATATCGATTTCGATATCCATATCGATTTCGATATCCATATCGATTTCGATATCCATATCGATTTCGATATCCATATCGATTTCGATATCCATATCGATTTCGATATCGATATCGATTTCGATATCCATATCGATTTCGATATCCATATCGATTTCGATATTCATATCGATTTCGATATCCATATCGATTTCGATATCCATATCGATTTCGATATCCATATGGATTTCGATATCCATATCGATTTCGATATCCATTTCTATTTCGATATCCATATCGATTTCGATATCCATTTCGATTTCGATATCCATATCGATTTCGATATCCATATCGATTTCGATATCCATATCGATTTCGATATCCATATCGATTTCGATATCGATATCCATATCGATTTCGATATCCATATCGATTTCGATATCCATATCGATTTCGATATCCATATCGATTTCGATATCCATATCGATTTCGATATCGATATCCATATCGATTTCGATATCCATATCGATTTCGATATCCATATCGATTTCGATATCCATATCGATTTCGATATCCATATCGATTTCGATATCCATATCGATTTCGATATCCACATCGATTTCGATATCCATATCGATTTCGATATCCATATCGATTTCGATATCCATATCGATTTCGATATCCATATCGATTTCGATATTCCCATGTCGATTTCGATATCCATATCGATTTCGATATCCATATCGATTTCGATATCCTTATCGATTTCGATATCCATATCGATTTCGATATCCATATCGATTTCGATATCCATATCGATTTCGATATCCATATCGATTTCGATATCCATATCGATTTCGATATTCATATCGATTTCGATATCCATATCGATTTCGATATTCATATCGATTTCGATATCTGGTCATTGATATTTCCATTTCGATTTCGATATCCATCCATATATCGATTTCGATATCCCTATCGATTTCGATATCACATCCATATCGATTTCGATATCCATATCGATTTCGATATCCATATCGATTTCGATATCCATAGTGATTTCGATATTCACTATCGATTTCGATATCCTTATCGATTTCGATATTCATATCGATTTCGATATCCTATCGATTTCGATATCCATAATGATTTCGATATCCATATCGATTTCGATATCCATATCGATTTCGATATCGATTTCGATATCATTTATCGATTTCAATATCCCTTTCGATTTCGATATCCACATCGATTTCGATATCCATATGGATTTCGATATCCATATCGATTTCGATATCCATATCGATTTCGATATCCATATCGATTTCGATATCCATATCGATTTCGATATCCCTTTCGATTTCGATATCCACATCGATTTCGATATCCATATGGATTTCGATATCCATATCGATTTCGATATCCATATCGATTTCGCTATCCCTATCGATTTCGATATCCCTATGGATTTCGATATCCATATCGATTTCGATATCCGCTTGTCGATTTCGATATCCATTTCGATTTCGATATCCATATCGATTTCGATATCCATATCGATTTCGATTTCCATATCGATTTCGATATCCATATCGATTACGATATCCCTATGGATTTTGATATTCATATCGATTTCGATATCCATTTCGATTTCGATATCCATATCAATTTTGGTATCCATTTCGATTTCGATATCCATATCGGTTTCGATACCCATTTCGGTTTCGATATCCATTTCGATTTCGATATCGTATATCGATTTCTGATATCCATCATCGATGTCGTGATATCCATATCGATTTCGATATCTTGATTTCGATATCCATATCGACTTCAATTTATCCATTTCGATTTCGATATCCATGAGTATCGATTTCGATATCCATATCGATTTCGATATTCATATCGATTTCGATATCCATATCGATTTCGATATCCATATCAATTTCGATATCCATATCGATTTCGATATCCCTACGGATTTCCATATCCATATCGATTTCGATATCCATATCGATTTCAATATTTCTAGGCTTTCGATATCCCTAGCGATTTCGATATCCATATCGATTTCGATATCCATATCGATTTCGATATCCATATCGATTTCGATATCCATATCGATTTCGATATCCATATCGATTTCGATATACATATCGATTTCGATATCCATATCGATTTCGATATCCCTATGGATTTCGATATCCATATCGATTTCGATATCCCTATGGATATCCATATCGATTTCGATATCCATATCGATTTCGATATCCATATCGATTTCGATATCCATATCGATTTCGATATCCATATCGATTTCGATATCCATATCGATTTCGATATTCATATCGATTTCGATATCCATATCGATTTCGATATCCATATCGATTTCGATATCCATATCGATTTCGATATCCCTATGGATTTCGATATCCTCCCTATGGATTTCGATATCCATATCGATTTCGATATCCATATCGATTTCCATATCGTGATTTCGATATCCATATCGATTTCGATATTCATATACGATTTCGATATACATCGCGATTTCGATAGTCCCCATTTCGGATTCCGATATTCATATCCATTTCGATGTCCAAACATCGGTTTCGATTTCGATATCCATACTGATTTCGATATTCATATCAATTTCGATATCCATATCGGTTTCGATATCCCCTATGGACTTCGATATCCATATCGATTTCCGATAAGTCCTATTTCGATATGATTTCGATGTTCGAATATTCCTATCGATTTCGCTATCCATTTCGATTTCGATATCCATATCGTTTATCGATATCCATTATTCGATTCCGGATATCCCTATCGACTTCTGATATCCATCTCGATGTCGATATCCATAAATCGATTTCAATATCCATTTCGATTTCGATATCCATATATCGATTTCGATATCTCCTACGGATTTCGATATCCCTTTCGATGTCGATATTCGTATCGATTTCCTATATCCTTTCGATTTCGATATCCATATCATCCGATTTCCATATCGATTT
>JAEIGH010000687.1:0-17070 GCA_018903575.1 Drosophila saltans
ATCGAATTCAAAATTTCGATATCGAATTCGAAATCCATTTCGAATTCAAAATCTATTTCGATATCGAATTCAATATCGAATTCGAAATCATTTTCGAATTCAAAATCTATTTCGATATCGAAATCCATATCGAATTCGAAATCCTCGAAATCCATTTCGAATTCAAAATCTATTTCGATATCGAATTCTTTATTTTGATATCGAAATCCATTTTGATATCGAAATCCTTTTCAATTCGATATCCATTTCGAATTCAAAATTATTTTATCGAATTCTTTTATCTGAAATCCATTTTGATATCGAAATCTTTTCGAATTCGATATCCATTTCGAATTCAAAATCTATTTTGATATCGAATTCTTTATCGAATTCGAAATCCATTTTGATATCGAAATCCATATCGCATTCGAAATCCATTTCGAATTCAAAATCTATTTCGATATCGAATTCTTTATCGAATTCGAAATCGATTTTGATATCGAAATCCATTTCGAATTCGATATCCATTTCGAATTCAATATCCATTTTGATATCGAATTCTTTATCGAATTCGAAATCCATTTTGATATCGAAATCCATATCGAATTCGAAATCCATTTCGAATTCAAAATCTATTTCGATATCGAATTCTTTATCGAATTCGAAATCGATTTTGGTATCGAAATCCATTTCGAATTCGATATCCATTTCGAATTCAAAATCCATTTTGATATCGAATTCTTTATCGAATTCGAAATCCATTTCGAATTCAAAAACTATTTCGATATCGATTTTTTTTATCGAATTCGAAATCCATTTCGATATCGAAATCCATTTCGAATTCGAAATCCATTTGAATTCAAAATCTATTTTGATATCGAATTCTTTATCGTATTCGAAATCCATTTTGATTCGATTTTGGATTTCGAATTCGATAAAAAATTCGATATCGAAATAGATTTTGAATTCGAAATGTATTTCGAATTCGATATGGATTTCGATATCAAAATGGATTTCGAATTCGATAAAGAATTCGATATCGAAATAGATTTTGAATTCGAAATGGATTTCGAATTCAATAAAGAATTCGATATCGAAATAGATTTTGAATTCGAAATGGATTTCGAATTCGATATGGATTTCGATATCAAAATGGATTTCGAATTCGATATGGATTTCGATATCGATATAGATTTTGAATTCGAAATGGATTTCGAATTCAATATGGATTTCGATATCGAAATGGATTTCGAATTCGATATGGATTTCGATATCGAAATAGATTTTGAATTCGAAATGGATTTCGAATTCAATAATGAATTCGATATCGAAATAGATTTTGAATTCGAAATGGATTTCGAATTCGATATGGATTTCGATATCGAAATGGATTTCGAATTCGATATGGATTTCGCTATCGAAATGGATTTTGAATTCGAAATGGATTTCGATATCAAAATGGATTTCGAATTCGATAAACAATTCGATATCGAAAAAGATTTTGAATTCGAAATGGATATCGAATTCGAAATGGATTTCGATATCACAATGGATTTCGAATTCGATAAAGAATTCGATATCGAAATAGATTTTGAATTCGAAATGGATATCGAATTCGAAATGGATTTCGATATCAAAATGTATTTCGAATTCGATAAAGATTTCGATATCGAAATAGATTTTGAATTCGAAATGGATTTCGAATTCGATAAAAAAATCGATATCGAAATAGATTTTGAATTCGAAATGGATTTCGAATTCAATAAAGAATTCGATATCGAAATAGATTTTGAATTCGAAATGGATTTCGAATTCGATATGGATTTCGATATCAAAATGGATTTCGAATTCGATATGGATTTTGATATCGAAATAGATTTTGAATTCGAAATGGATTTCGAATTCAATAATGAATTCGATATCGAAATAGATTTTTTTTTCGATATGGATTTTCGATATCGAAATGGATTTCGAATTCGATATGGATTTCGCTATCGAAATGGATTTTGAATTCGAAATGGATTTCGATATCAAAATGGATTTCGAATTCGATAAAAAAATCGATATCGAAATAGATTTTGAATTCAAAATGGATTTCGAATTCGATATGGATTTCGATATCGAAATGGATTTCGAATTCGATGAAGAATTCGATATCGAAATAGATTTTGAATTCGAAATGGATTTCGAATTCGATATGGATTTCGATATCAAAATGGATTTTGAATTCGATAAAGAATTCGATATCGAAATAGATTTTGAATTCGAAATGGATTTCGAATTCGATATGGATTTCGATATCGAAATGGATTTCGAATTCGATAAAGAATTCGATATCGAAATAGATTTTGAATTCGAAATGGATTTCGAATTCGATATGGATTTCGATATCAAAATGGATTTCGAATTTGAAGAATTCGATATCGAAATAGATTTTGAATTCGAAATGGATTTCGATTCGATATGGATTTCGATATCGAAATGGATTTCGAATTCGATATAGAAATCGATATCGAAATAGATTTTGAATTCGAAATGGATATCGAATTCGAAATGGATTTCGATATCAAAATGGATTTCGAATTCGATAAAGAAATCGATATCGAAATAGATTTTGAATTCGAAATGGATATCGAATTCGAAATGGATTTCGATATCAAAATGGATTTCGAATTCGATAAAGAATTCGATATCGAAATAGATTTTGAATTCGAAATGGATTTCGAATTCGATATGGATTTCGATATCGAAATGGATTTCGAATTCGATAAAGAATTCGATATCAAAATGGATTTTGAATTCGAAATGGATATCGAATTCGAAATGGATTTCGATATCAAAATCGATTTCGAATTCGATAAAGAATTCGATATCGAAATAGATTTTGAATTCGAAATGGATTTCGAATTCGATAATGGATTTCGATATCAAAATGGATTTCGAATTCGATAAAGGAATTCGATATCGAAATAGATTTTGAATTCGAAATGGATTTCGAATTCGAAAAGGATTTCGATATCGAAATGGATTTCGAATTCGATAAAGAATTCGATATCGAAATAGATTTTGAATTCGAAATGGATTTCGAATTCGATAAAGATTTCGATATCAAAATGGATTTCGAATTCAAAATGGATTTCGATATCAAAATGGATTTCGATATCGAAATTCGATTTCGAATTCGATAAAGAATTCGATATCGAAATAGATTTTGAATTCGAAATGGATTTCGAATTCGATATGGATTTCGATATCGAAATGGATTTCGAATTCGATAAAGATTTCGATATCGAAATAGATTTTGAATTCGAAATGGATTTCGAATTCAATAATGAATTTCGATATCGAAATAGATTTTGAATTCGATAAAGATTTCGATTCGAAATGGATTTCGAATCGAAATGGATTTCGAATTCGAAATGGATTTCGAATTCGAAATGGATTTCGATATCGAAATGGATTTCGAATTCGATATGGATTTCGATATCGAAATAGATTTTGAATTCGAAATGGATTTCGAATTCAATATGGATTTCGATATCGAAATGGATTTCGAATTCGATATGGATTTCGATATCGAAATAGATTTTGAATTCGAAATGGATTTCGAATTCAATAATGAATTCGATATCGAAATAGATTTTGAATTCGAAATGGATTTCGAATTCGATATGGATTTCGATATCGAAATGGATTTCGAATTCGATATGGATTTCGCTATCGAAATGGATTTTGAATTCGAAATGGATTTCGATATCAAAATGGATTTCGAATTCGATAAAGAATTTCGATATCGAAATAGATTTTGAATTCGAAATGGATTTCGAATTCAATATGGATTTCGATATCGAAATGGATTTCGAATTCGATAAAGAATTCGATATCAAAATAGATTTTGAATTCGAAATGGATTTCGAATTCGAAATGGATTTCGATATCGAAATGGATTTCGAATTCGATAAAAAAATCGATATCGAAATAGTTTTTGAATTCGAAATGGATTTCGAATTCGAAAAATTTCGAATTCGAAATCCATTTTGATATCGAAATCCATTTTGAATTCGAAATCCATTTTCGATATCGAAATCCATTTTGAATTCGAAATCATTTCGAAATCGATATCCATTTCGAATTCGAAATCTATTTCGAATTCGAATTCGATATCGAAATTTTTGAATTCGAAATCCATTTCGATATCGAAATCCATTTCGCATATCGAAATCCATTTCGAATTCAAAATCTATTTCGATATCGAAATTTTCGAATTCGAAATATTTCGAATTCTATCTATTTCGATATCGAAATTTTTCGAATTCGAAATCGATTTTGATATCGAAATCCATTTTCGAATTCGAAATCCATTTCGAATTCAAAATCTATTTTGATATCGAATTCTTTATCGAATTCGAAATCCATTTTGGTATCGAAATCCATTTCGATATCGAAATCCATATCGAATTCGAAATCCATTTCGAATTCAAAATCTATTTTGATATCGAATTCTTTATCGAATTCGAAATCCATTTCGATATCGAAATCCATTTCGAATTCGAAATCCATTTCGAATTCAAAATCTATTTCGATATCGAATTCTTTAATCGAATTCGAAATCCATTTTGATATCGAAATCCATTTCGAATTCGATATCCATTTCGAATTCAAAATCTATTTCGATATCGAAATTTTTTATCGAATTCGAAATCCATTTCGATATCGAAATCCATATCGAATTCGAAATCCATTTCGAATTCAAAATCTATTTCGATATCGAAATCTTTATCGAATTCGAAATCCATTTCGATATCGAAATCCATATCGAATTCGAAATCCATTTCGAATTCAAAATCTATTTCGATATCGAAATTCTTTATCGAATTCGAAATCCATTTCGATATCGAAATCCATATCGAATTCGAAATCCATTTCGAATTCAAAATCTATTTTGATATCGAATTCTTTATCGAATTCGAAATCCATTTTGATATCGAAATCCATATCGAATTCGAAATCCATTTCGAATTCAAAATCTATTTCGATATCGAATTCTTTATCGAATTCGAAATCCATTTTGATATCGAAATCCATTTCGAATTCAAAATCCATTTCGATAGCAAAATCCATATCGAATTCGAAATCCATTTCGATATCGAAATCCATATCGAATTCGAAATCCATTTCGAATTCAAAATCTATTTCGATATCAAAATCCATATCGAATTCGAAATCCATTTCGAATTCAAAATCTATTTCGATATCGAATTCTTTATTGAATTCGAAATCCATTGTGATATCGAAATCCATTTCGAATTCGATATCCATTTCGAATTCAAAATCTATTTCGATATCGAATTGTTTATCGAATTCGAAATCCATTTTGATATCGAAATCCATTTCGAATTCAAAATCCATTTCGAATTCAAAATCTATTTCGATATCGAAATCCATATCGTATTCGAAATCCATTTTGATATGGAAATCCATATCGAATTCGAAATCCATTTCGATAGCGAAATCCATATCGAATTCGAAATCCATTTCGATATCGAAATCCATATCGAATTCGAAATCCATTTCGAGTTCAAAATCTATTTCGATATCGAATTCATTATTGAATTCGAAATCCATTTCGAATTCAAAATCTATTTCGATATCGAAATCCATATCGAATTCGAAATCCATTTCGATATCGAAATCCATATTGAATTCGAAATCTATTTCGATATCGAAATCCATATCGAATTCGAAATCCATTTTGATATCGAAATCCATATCGAATTCGAAATCCATTTCGATAGCGAAATTTTCGAATTCGAAATCATTTCGATATCATATCATATCGAATTCGAAATCCATTTCGATATCGAAATCCATATCGATTGATTCGAAATCCATTTCGAATTCAAAATCTATTTCGATATCGAATTCATTATCGAATTCGAAATCCATTTCGAATTCAAAATCTATTTCGATATCGAAATCCATATCGAATTCGAAATCCATATCGAATTCGAAATCCATATCGAATTCGAAATCCATTTCGAATTCAAAATCTATTTCGATATCGAATTCTTTATCGAATTCGAAATCCATTTTGATATCGAAATCCATTTTGATATCGAAATCCTTTTCGAATTCGATATCCATTTCGAATTCAAAATCTATTTTGATATCGAATTCTTTATCAAATTCGAAATCCATTTTGATATCGAAATCCTTTTCGAATTCGATATCCATTTCGAATTCAAAATCTATTTTGATATCGAATTCTTTATCGAATTCGAAATCCATTTTGATATCGAAATCCTATCGTTTTCGATTCGAAATCCATTTCGAATTCAAAATCTATTTCGATATCGAATTCTTTATCGAATTCGAAATCGATTTTGATATCGAAATCCATTTCGAATTCGATATCCATTTCGAATTCAATATCCATTTTGATATCGAATTCTTTATCGAATTCGAAATCCATTTTGATATCGAAATCCATATCGAATTCGAAATCCATTTCGAATTCAAAATCTATTTCGATATCGAATTCTTTATCGAATTCGAAATCGATTTTGGTATCGAAATCCATTTCGAATTCGATATCCATTTCGAATTCAAAATCCATTTTGATATCGAATTCTTTATCGAATTCGAAATCCATTTCGAATTCAAAAACTATTTCGATATCGATTTTTTTTATCGAATTCGAAATCCATTTCGATATCGAAATCCATTTCGAATTCGAAATCCATTTCGAATTCAAAATCTATTTTGATATCGAATTCTTTATCGTATTCGAAATCCATTTTGATTCGATTTTGGATTTCGAATTCGATAAAAAATTCGATATCGAAATAGATTTTGAATTCGAAATGTATTTCGAATTCGATATGGATTTCGATATCAAAATGGATTTCGAATTCGATAAAGAATTCGATATCGAAATAGATTTTGAATTCGAAATGGATTTCGAATTCAATAAAGAATTCGATATCAAAATAGATTTTGAATTCGAAATGGATTTCGAATTCGATATGGATTTCGATATCAAAATGGATTTCGAATTCGATATGGATTTCGATATCGATATAGATTTTGAATTCGAAATGGATTTCGAATTCAATATGGATTTCGATATCGAAATGGATTTCGAATTCGATATGGATTTCGATATCGAAATAGATTTTGAATTCGAAATGGATTTCGAATTCAATAATGAATTCGATATCGAAATAGATTTTGAATTCGAAATGGATTTCGAATTCGATATGGATTTAGATATCGAAATGGATTTCGAATTCGATATGGATTTCGCTATCGAAATGGATTTTGAATTCGAAATGGATTTCGATATCAAAATGGATTTCGAATTCGATAAACAATTCGATATCGAAAAGATTTTGAATTCGAAATGGATATCGAATTCGAAATGGATTTCGATATCACAATGGATTTCGAATTCGATAAAGAATTCGATATCGAAATAGATTTTGAATTCGAAATGGATATCGAATTCGAAATGGATTTCGATATCAAAATGTATTTCGAATTCGATAAAGATTTCGATATCGAAATAGATTTTGAATTCGAAATGGATTTCGAATTCGATAAAAAAATCGATATCGAAATAGATTTTGAATTCGAAATGGATTTCGAATTCAATAAAGAATTCGATATCGAAATAGATTTTGAATTCGAAATGGATTTCGAATTCGATATGGATTTCGATATCAAAATGGATTTCGAATTCGATATGGATTTTGATATCGAAATAGATTTTGAATTCGAAATGGATTTCGAATTCAATAATGAATTCGATATCGAAATAGATTTTTTTCGATATGGATTTCGATATCGAAATGGATTTCGAATTCGATATGGATTTCGCTATCGAAATGGATTTTGAATTCGAAATGGATTTCGATATCAAAATGGATTTCGAATTCGATAAAAAAATCGATATCGAAATAGATTTTGAATTCAAAATGGATTTCGAATTCGATATGGATTTCGATATCGAAATGGATTTCGAATTCGATGAAGAATTCGATATCGAAATAGATTTTGAATTCGAAATGGATTTCGAATTCGATATGGATTTCGATATCAAAATGGATTTTGAATTCGATAAAGAATTCGATATCAAAATAGATTTTGAATTCGAAATGGATTTCGAATTCGATATGGATTTCGATATCGAAATGGATTTCGAATTCGATGAAGAATTCGATATCGAAATAGATTTTGAATTCGAAATGGATTTCGAATTCGATATGGATTTCGATATCAAAATGGATTTTGAATTCGATAAAGAATTCGATATCAAAATAGATTTTGAATTCGAAATGGATTTCGAATTCGATATGGATTTCGATATCGAAATGGATTTCGAATTCGATGAAGAATTCGATATCGAAATAGATTTTGAATTCGAAATGGATTTCGAATTCGATATGGATTTCGATATCAAAATGGATTTTGAATTCGAAATGGATATCGAATTCGAAATGGATTTCGATACCAAAATCGATTTCGAATTCGATAAAGAATTCGATATCGAAATAGATTTTGAATTCGAAATGGATTTCGAATTCGATATGGATTTCGATATCAAAATGGATTTCGAATTCGATAAAGAATTCGATATCAAAATGGATATTGAATTCGAAATGGATATCGAATTCGAAATGGATTTCGATATCAAAATCGATTTCGAATTCGATAAAGAATTCGATATCGAAATAGATTTTGAATTCGAAATGGATTTCGAATTCGATAAAGAATTCGATATCAAAATGGATTTTGAATTCGAAATGGATATCGAATTCGAAATGGATTTCGATATCCCAAAATCGATTTCGAATTCGATAAAGAATTCGATATCGAAATAGATTTTGAATTCGAAATGGATTTCGAATTCGATATGGATTTCGATATCAAAATGGATTTCGAATTCGATAAAGAATTCGATATCAAAATGGATATTGAATTCGAAATGGATATCGAATTCGAAATGGATTTCGATATCAAAATCGATTTCGAATTCGATAAAGAATTCGATATCGAAATAGATTTTGAATTCGAAATGGATTTCGAATGCGATATGGATTTCGATATCAAAATGGATTTCGAATTCGATAAAGAATTCGATATCAAAATAGATTTTGAATTCGAAATGGATATCGAATTCGAAAAGGATTTCGATATCAAAATGGATTTCGAATTTGATAAAGAATTCGATATCAAAATAGATTTTGAATTCGAAATGGATATCGAATTCGAAAAGGATTTCGATATCAAAATGGATTTCGATATCAAAATGGATTTCGAATTCGATAAAGAATTCGATATCGAAATAGATTTTGAATTCGAAATGGATTTCGAATTCGATATGGATTTCGATATCGAAATGGATTTCAAATTCGATATGGATTTCGATATCGAAATAGATTTTGAATTCGAAATGGATTTCGAATTCAATAATGAATTCGATATCGAAATAGATTTTGAATTCGAAATGGATTTCGAATTCGATATGGATTTCGATATCGAAATGGATTTCGAATTCGATATGGATTTCGCTATCGAAATGGATTTCGAATTCGATATGGATTTCGATATCAAAATGGATTTCGAATTCGATATGGATTTCGATATCGAAATAGATTTTGAATTCGAAATGGATTTCGAATTCAATATCGAAATGGATTTCGAATTCGATATGGATTTCGATATCGAAATAGATTTTGAATTCGAAATGGATTTCGAATTCAATAATGAATTCGATATCGAAATAGATTTTGAACTCGAAATGGATTTCGAATTCGATATGGATTTCGATATCGAAATGGATTTCGAATTCGATATGGATTTCGCTATCGAAATGGATTTTGAATTCGAAATCCATTTTGATATCGAAATCCATTTCGAATTCAAAATCCATTTCGATAGCGAAATCCATATCGAATTCGAAATCCATTTCGATATCGAAATCCATATCGAATTCGAAATCCATTTCGAGTTCAAAATCTATTTCGATATCGAATTCATTATTGAATTCGAAATCCATTTCGAATTCAAAATCTATTTCGATATCGAAATCCATATCGAATTCGAAATCCATTTCGATATCGAAATCCATATTGAATTCGAAATCCATTTCGAATTCAAAATCTATTTCGATATCGAAATCCATATCGAATTCGAAATCCATTTTGATATCGAAATCCATATCGAATTCGAAATCCATTTCGATAGCGAAATCCATATCGAATTCGAAATCCATTTCGATATCGAAATCCATATCGAATTCGAAATCCATTTCGAATTCAAAATCTATTTCGATATCGAATTCATTATTGAATTCGAAATCCATTTCGAATTCAAAATCTATTTCGATATCGAAATCCATATCGAATTCGAAATCCATTTCGATATCGAAATCCATATCGAATTCGAAATCCATTTCGAATTCAAAATCTATTTCGATATCGAATTCTTTATCGAATTCGAAATCCATTTTGATATCGAAATCCATTTTGATATCGAAATCCTTTTCGAATTCGATATCCATTTCGAATTCAAAATCTATTTTGATATCGAATTCTTTATCAAATTCGAAATCCATTTTGATATCGAAATCCTTTTTCGAATTCGATATCCATTTCGAATTCAAAATCTATTTTGATATCGAATTCTTTATCGAATTCGAAATCCATTTTGATATCGAAATCCATATCGCATTCGAAATCCATTTCGAATTCAAAATCTATTTCGATATCGAATTCTTTATCGAATTCGAAATCGATTTTGATATCGAAATCCATTTCGAATTCGATATCCATTTCGAATTCAATATCCATTTTGATATCGAATTCTTTATCGAATTCGAAATCCATTTTGATATCGAAATCCATATCGAATTCGAAATCCATTTCGAATTCAAAATCTATTTCGATATCGAATTCTTTATCGAATTCGAAATCGATTTTGGTATCGAAATCCATTTCGAATTCGATATCCATTTCGAATTCAAAATCCATTTTGATATCGAATTCTTTATCGAATTCGAAATCCATTTCGAATTCAAAAACTATTTCGATATCGATTTTTTTATCGAATTCGAAATCCATTTCGATATCGAAATCCATTTCGAATTCGAAATCCATTTCGAATTCAAAATCTATTTTGATATCGAATTCTTTATCGAATTCGAAATCCATTTTGATATCGAAATCCATATCGAATTCGAAATCCATTTCGAATTCAAAATCTATTTCGATTATAATTCGAAATCCATTTTGATATTCGAATTCGAAATCCATTTCGAATTCAAAATCATTTTGATATCGAATTCTTTATCGAATTCGAAATCCATTTTGATATCGAAATCCATTTCGAATTCGAAATCCATTTCGAATTCAAAATCTATTTCGATATCGAAATTCTTTATCGAATTCGAAATCCATTTCGATATCAAAATCCATTTCGAATTCGATATCCATTATCGAATTCAAAATCCATTTTGATATCGAAATCAATTCATTTCGAATTCGAAATCCATTTCGAATTCAAAATCTATTTCGAAATCGATTTTTATCGAATTCCGAAATCCATTTCGATATCCATTTCGATATCGAATCCATATCGAATTCGAAATCCATTTCGAATTCAAAATCTATTTTGATATCGAATTCTTTATCGAATTCGAAATCCATTTTGATATCGAAATCCATTTCGAATTCGAAATCCATTTCGAATTCAAAAATCTATTTCGATATCGAATTCTTTATCGAATTCGAAATCCATTTCGATATCGAAATCCTATTTCGAATTCGAAATCCATTTCGAATTCAAAATCTATTTCGATATCGATTTTGTTTTATCGAATTCGAAATCCATTTTGATATCGAAATCCATTTCGAATTCAAAATCCATTTCGATATCGAAATCCATATCGAATTCGAAATCCATTTCGATATCGAAATACATTTCGAATTCGAAATCGATTTCGAATTCATAATATCGATAATTCATTATTGAATTCGAAATCCATTTCGAATTCGAAATCTATTTCGATATCGAAATCCATATCGAATTCGAAATCCATTTCGATATCGAAATCCATTTCGAATTCGAAATCCATTTCGAATTCAAAATCGATTTCGATATCGAAATGATTTTGAATTCGAAATCATTTCGAATTCGAAATCCATTTCGATATCGAAAATTTTTTCGAATTCGAAATCCATTTCGATATCGAAATCATTTCGAATTCGAAATCCATTTCGAATTCAAAATCTATTTCGATATCGAAATCTTTATCGAATTCGAAATCCATTTTGATATCGAAATCCTTTCGAAATATTTCGAATTCGATATCCATTTCGAATTCAAAATCTATTTCGATATCAAAATTCTTTATCGAATTCGAAATCCATTTTGATATCGAAATCCATATCGAATTCGAAATCCATTTCGAATTCAAAATCGATTTCGAATTCAAAATCTATTTCGATATCGAATTCTTTATCGAATTCGAAATCCATTTTGATATCGAAATCCATTTCGATATCGAAATCCATTTCGATATCAAAATCCATTTCGATATCGAAATCCATTTCGATATTCGAAATCATATCGAATTCGAAATCCATTTCGAATTCATAAATCTATTTCGATATCGAATTCATTATTCGAATTCGAAATCCATTTCGATATCAAAATCTATTTCGAAATCGAAATCCATTTCGAATTCAAAAAATCCATTTCGATATCGAAATCCATATTGAATTCGAAATCCATTTCGAATTCAAAATCTATTTCGATATCGAAATCCATTATCGAATTCGAAATCCATTTTGATATCGAAATCCATTTCGAATTCGAAATCCATTTCGAATTCGAAATCAAAATCTATTTCGATATCGAATTTTTTATCGAATTCGAAATCCATTTCGAATTCAAAATCGATTTCGATATCGAATTCTTTATCGAATTCGAAATCCATTTTGATATCGAAATCCTTTATCGAATTCGAAATACATTTCGAATTCAAAATCTATTTCGATATCGAATTTTTATCGAATTCGAAATCCAATTTCGATATCGAAATGGATTTCGAATTCGAAAAAGATTTCGAATTCAAAATAGATTTTGATATCGAAATGTTTATCGAATTCGAAATGGATTTCGATATCGAAATGGATTTCGAATTCGAAATGGATTTCGATATCGAAATCGATTTTGATTTCGAAATGTTTTCGAATTTAAAAGATTTCGATATCGAAATGGATTTCGAATTCGAAATGGATTTCGAATTCAAAATCGATTTCGATATCAAAATCTTTTCGAATTCGATAATGGATTTCGATATCGAAATAGATTTTGAATTCGAAATGGATTTCGAATTCAAAATGGATTTCGATATCGAAATGGATTTCGAATTCGAAATCCAATTCGATATCGAAATGGATTTTGAATTCGAAATGGATTTCGAATTCGAAATGATTTCGATATCGAATTCGAAATCCATATCGATTTTTGAATTCGAAATGGATTTCGAATTCGAAATGGATTTCGATAGATTTCGAATTCGATATCGAATTCGAAAATTTCGATATCGAAATCGATTTTGAATTCGAAATGGATTTCGAATTCGAAATGGATTTCGATATCGAAATGGATTTCGAATTCGATAAAGAATTCGATATCGAAATGATTTTGAATTCGAAATGGATTTCGAATTCGAAAATGGATTTCGATATCAAAATGGATTTATCGAATTCGAAAAGGATTTCGATATCGAAATAGATTTTGAATTCGAAATGGATTTCGAATTCGAAATGGATTTCGATATCAAAATCGATTTCGAATTCGAAATCGATTTCGATATCAAGAATATATTTCGAATTCGAAATGGATTTCGAATTCGAAATGGATTTCGATATCAAAATCGATTTCGAATTCGAAAAGGAATTCGATATCAAAATAGATTTTGATATCGAAATCGATATCGAATTCGAAATGGATTTCGATATCAAAATGGATTTCGATATCGAATTATATTGAATTCGAAATCATTTCGAATTCAAAATCGATTTCGATATCGAAATCGATATCGAATTCGAAATGGATTTCGAATTCAAAATCGATTTCGATATCGAAATGGTTATCGAATTCGAAATCGATTTCGATATCGAAATAGATATCGAATTCGAAATGGATTTCGAATTCAAAATCTATTTCGATATCGAATTGTTTTATCGAATTCGAAATGCATTTTCGATATCGAAATCGATTTCGAATTCGAAATCCATTTCGAATTCAAAATGGATTTCGATATCGAAATCTTTATCGAATTCGAAATGCATTTTGATATCGAAATCGATTTCGAATTCGAAATGGATTTCGAATATCGAAATCCATTTCGAATTCGAAATGCATTTCGATATCGAAATCGATTTCGAATATCGAAATGGATTTCGAATTCAAAATCTGATTTCGATATCGAAATAGATTTCGAATTCGAAATGGATTTCGAATATCAAAATGATTTCGAATTCGAAATCGATTTCGATATCGAAATCGATTTCGAATTCGAAATCCATTTCGAATTCGAAAATCTATTTCGATATCGAAATGGATTTCGAATTCGAAATCCATTTCGATATTCGATATCGAATTCGAAATCCATTTCGAATTCAAAATCTATTTCGATATCGAAATCTATTTCGAATTCGAAATCCATTTTGATATCGAAATCCATTTCGAATTCGAAATCCATTTCGAATTCAAAATCTATTTCGATATCGAATTCTTTATCGAATTCGAAATCCATTTTGATATCAAAATCCATTTCGATATCGAAATCCATTATCGAATTCGAAATCCATTTCGATATCGAATTATATTTCGAATTCGAAATCCATTTCGATATCGAAATCCATATCGAATTCGAAATCCATTTCGAATTCAAAATCTATTTCGATATCGAATTCTTTATCGAATTCGAAATCCATTTCGAATTCAAAATCCATTTCGATATCGAAATCCATTTCGAATTCGAAATCCATTTCGAATTCGAAATTCTGAATATCGAAATCCATATCGAATTCGAAATCCATTTCGAATTCAAAATCTATTTCGATATCGAATTCTTTATCGAATTCGAAATCCCATTTTGATATCGAAATCCATTTCGAATTCGAAATCCATTTCGAATTCAAAATCTATTTCGATATCGAATTCTTTATCGAATTCGAAATCCATTTCGATATCGAAATCCATTTCGATATCGAAATCCATTTCGAATTCAAAATCTATTTCGATATCGAATTCTTTATCGAATTCGAAATCCATTTCGATATCGAAATCTATTTCGAATTCGAAATCCATTTCGAATTCAAAATCTATTTCGATATCGAATTCTTTATCGAATTCGAAATCCATTTCGAATTCAAAATCTATTTCGATATCGAATTCTTTATCGAATTCGAAATCCATTTCGATATCGATTTCGAATTCGAAATCCATTTCGAATTCAAAATCCATTTCGATATCCGAAATCTATTTCGAATTCGAAATCCATTTCGAATTCAAAATCTATTTCGATATCGAATTCTTTATCGAATTCGAAATCCATTTCGATATCGAAATCCATTTCGAATTATTCGAAATCCATTTCGATATCGAAATCCATTTCGAATTCGAAATCCATTTCGAATTCCGAAATCCATTTCGATATCGAATTCTTTATCGAATTCGAAATCCATTTCGAATTCAAAATCTATTTCGATATCGAATTCTTTATCGAATTCGAAATCCATTTCGATATCGAAATCCATATCGAATTCGAAATCCATTTCGAATTCAAAATCTATTTATTGATATCGAATTCTTTATCGAATTCGAAATCCATTTCGATATCGAAATCCATTTCGAATTCGAAATCCATTTTCGAAATTCAAAATCCATTTCGATATCGAATTCTTTATCGAATTCGAAATCCATTTCGATATTCAAAATCTATTTCGATATCGAAATCTATTTCGAATTCGAAATCCATTTCGATATCGAAATCCATTTCGAATTCAAAATCCATTTCGAATTCAAAATCCATTTCGATATCGAAATCCATTTCGAATTCGAAATCGATTTCGAATATCGAATTCGATATCGAATTCGAAATCCCATTTCGAATTCGAAATCCATTTCGATATATCGAATCCATTTAATTCGATATCAGAATTCTTTTATCGAATTCGAAATCCATTTCGATATCGAAATTCCATTTTATCGAATTCGAAATCCATTTCGAATTCAAAATGATCGAAATCCATTTCGATATCGAATATTTATATTCGAAATCGATTTCGATATTCGATGAATATCGAAATCCATATCGAATTCGAAATCCAAAGTCCATATCGAATTCGAATTCGATTTCGATATCGAATTTTTATTTCGGAATATCGAAATCCATTTCGAATTCAAAATCTAATTCGATATCGGAAATCCTTTATCGAATTCGAAATGGATTTCGAATTCAAAATCGATTTCGATATCGAATTCGTTATCGAATTCGATAGAGCATTTCGTGATATTCGAAATCGATTTCGAATTCGAAATGGATTTCGAATTCAAAATGGATTTCGATATCGAATTCGATTTAGAATTCGATATCGATTTAGATATCGAAATAGATTTCGATATCAAATCCTTTATCGATTTCGAATTCCATTTGGATATCGGATATCGCATTTCGGATTTCGAATTCCATGTCGAATCTCGAAACCATCTCGATTTCGAAATCGATTTCTGACATTTAATTTTTATCGAATTCGAAACATTTCGAATTCGGTAATAATATCGATTTCGATATCAAAATGTTTTTTGGAATTCGAAACTGGATTTCGAATTCGAAATCGATTTCGATACCGAATTCGCTTCTCGAATTCGATATCCATTTCGATATCGAAATCTATTTCGAATTCGAAATCCATTTCGAATTCGATATGACTATTTTGTTATCAAAATAAATTCGGAAATCCATTTGGAATTCAAAATCTTTATTTCGATATCTGAATTATTGAATTCGAA
>JAEIGH010000381.1:0-58051 GCA_018903575.1 Drosophila saltans
AGACCCCATTAACAATAACAGAAACGCCTATGAGTGCCTTTGACAGAGTAATAGTGGATACTATAGGTCCACTACCGAAATCTGAAAATGGTAACGAGTACGCAGTAACACTAATATGCGACCTTACAAAGTATTTGGTAGCCATCCCTGTTCA
Organism: Drosophila saltans; assembly: GCA_018903575.1. Taxonomy (NCBI): domain Eukaryota; kingdom Metazoa; phylum Arthropoda; class Insecta; order Diptera; family Drosophilidae; genus Drosophila; species Drosophila saltans. The sequence continues at coordinate 155 of JAEIGH010000381.1, forward strand.
AAATAAGAACGCTAATACCATTGCGAAAGCAATATTTGAATTTTTTATATTAAAGTACGGTCCAATGAAGACGTTCATTTCGGACATGGGCACTGAATATAAAAATTCAATAATAAGCGATCTGTGCAAATATCTCAAAATAGACAACATCTACTGCACATCACCACCAAACCGTGGGAACAGTGGAAAGAAGTCATAGAACTTTTTATGAATACATCCGTTCATATATATCAGTCGATAAAACTGACTGGGATGTTTGGCTTCAATATTTTACATATTGTTTTAACAGGACCCCCTCTGTGGCACATGGTTATTGTCCATATGAGCTAGTTTTCGGCAAACAAAGCAATTTGCCAAAACAATTTAATGCTATAAATAATATAAGTCCATTATATAATGTAGATGATTACGCTAGGGAAGCTAAGTTTAGATTAGAACAAGCCTATAAAAGGGCAAGGCTTATGATAGAAGAGCATAAGGTAAAGAATAAAGAACTATATGATAGGAAAATAAATAATTTTGAACTAGAAATAGGAGATAAGGTTCTTTTAAAAAATGAAACGGGCCATAAGTTAGAACCTAAATACATAGGCCCATATAGAGTAGAATCAATAGAAGATAGGGACAATATTTTAATTAGAGATAAAAGAAATAAAGCACAAAGAGTGCATAAGGATAGGTTTAAAATTTATAAATAATTTAAAAAGGAAAATAAAAATTTTTTTTATTAAAATCTAAAACGTATACATTCAAAAATAAATAAGAATAAGAATTAAGAGAAAGAAAATTATTTACATATATACAAATCTTTATTTTTATAAAAAAAAGAGTAAGAACTTAAAAAAAAAAAATCAAAAATATGCATGTATATATGATAAATATATATTCGAATACAGACGTATTTTTTTTTTTTTTTTTCAATAACTTCATTATATTACGTTATTCTTTAAAAAGGGGAGGTGTATTCACATGTTATAATTAAAATCATTTAGCACAGCTTGTAACACTCTATTGCAAGCAATAAATAATTATAAATATATATATTCATATATAAGAACAATTGTATGTATGTACGCAAACTTGCATGCATACATTTCGTTCTGTATATATGTGTTTACATAAATGAACTGTGCTGGCAAGCCAGCCTAAATATGCTGAGCTTGCATTATGGTCTCACCAAGAATGAGTGACCAAACATGTGAGTACACACTCTCTCTCTCTCTCCATATATACATATATACATTTTGTAGCTGCCAACAAGCAGCATAAGCATTATATACATAAATTAAATCAATCTTAATAAAACCTACAAAGAGCACAGACGTGCCAACACAAGAAATATTACAGTTTCATTTGGAATAAAACAACTCTTTTTTATAATAGAACAGGAATTAGCAGCAATCCACTGGGCAATAACATATTTCAGACCTTACATATATGGCAGAAAATTTTTAGTAAAAAGTGACCATAGACCACTATCATATTTATTTTCAATGAAAAACCCATCCTCAAAATTAACACGAATGAGATTAGATCTAGGAGAATATGACTTCACAGGAGAGTATCTAAGGGGAAAGGAAAATTACACAGCGTATGCTTTATCAAGAATTGATTTTAAAGACATTAAAAACATAATTCAACATACTAATTCAATTTATAAGGTTACAACACGCCAACAAGCCAAGAAAAAATCACAAGACATTCCACAAGAAATAAAGAAAACACCGTCATACGAGCTAGCTATCACCGAGACGTCTCAGTCAAAGGAAGTCGAGAAACGTGCCAGAATTCGTACAGTAAATGACGAAATCATTATAAACCAGGAAAACAATATATAGGCACAGTATGTCAGATCGGTAAAGAAAAAATAGACTTAGGACAATTTTTTTCGCAGCTTGAAAAATTAGCTGACCAATCAGGCATCAAAAGGTACCAACTGTCATTGAATGACAGAATATTTAATAACTGCAGTATAATAGACTTCAAGAACAAAGGATTCAATATGAAAATAGTAAGAATAGCACTCACACCTATGTTACAAATAATTAAAAATGACGAAGAAAAAATTGAAATTAAAAAATACCACGATGATCCAATTTTTGGTGGTCACCCAGAAATCACAAGATTAATCGGAAAAATCAAAATGTACTATAATTGGGAAAAATTACGACAAGATGTTACAAAATACGTAAAGAAATGCGAAAAATTCCAACTAAATAAATCACGAATCAAGACAAAACAGCTTATGATCTTAACTTCACAAAACGCGTTCGATGTAGTATTGATATAGGTTCGAATACGCAGTTACTGCAGTATGCGATTTAACCAAATACTTGATAGTAGCACCAGTAATATCTAAAAGCGCTAAGGATATTGCTAGAGCTATTTTTGAAAACATCATACTTATTTATGGACCCATGAAGAAAATTATTACCGACATGGTAATAATCAGGTATCTGACGAACTCTACAAACTGTTAAAAATTGAACACATGACATCAACTGCATACCATTACCATACATTAGGATCTATAGAGAGGAACCACAGAACATTTAACAAGTCTTATATTTCAACAGGGAGGAATGATTGGGATCAATGGTTAACATACTAAGCGTATAGTTACAATACTTATAAATTTTTATTAAATAATGAAGTAGATCCAGTATATAATGTAGAAGCTTATGCTAAGGAAATTAAATATAGATTACAGGTTTCACAAAACAGAGCTAAAATTATGATCGATGAACAGAAGGAGAAAAATAAAAATAAACAAAATAAAAATAACAATAGGAGATTTAGTTTTGTTAGCTAATAGCGCCGGCCACAAGTTAGAAAATAAGTTTAAAGGTCGATTTCAAGTAATCAATATACATAGATAGTAATAACAACTGCACACTAAAAATCGACAAGAAAGAATTTAAAACACACTTAGACAGAATCATAAGATGTAATAATTAAAATACTCAACTACATACATTACGTGAAAAAGAAAAAAAAAAAATAAAATAAATAAAATAAATTTTTATACTTATACTAAATACAAATTGTTAGAAATAAGAAATAAATGTTACACTTTATATACACTATTAGAGAATAAATTTAGATGTAAATTCATTCTAATAAAATGGTGTAGTGATCATATAGTGTATACAAAGGTCGCTAACCACTTAAGAAGGCACGCAATGCATGTGCATATGCGCTGTCATCAAATTACACTACCTTACACACTAGAATGCAAGGCAAGCATATTCGCCTTATTAAACCGTTTTGTAGCATAAGCATTCTATGTAAACTAGGCCATAAGAAACAGTATAAATAAAGAGGCCTCGACCCTAAGAGGTCAGTCAGCCTAATCGCATCCATCTGCGAACAACCGAAACATTGCTAGCCTCATCCTTTTAAAGTCGCCCACCAATTGGCGCCGCGTATAACTCGCGCTCAATCGAACCTTTTCAACCCTTTATAATGACAGGACCTAATTTTTTCATGGTCAAAATTTTCATACTTACAACGTTAAAACCGCCCAAAAGCTAATAATATTTATAGATCATTATCTATAAATATCCACCATTATGGACGAGGAGGATTTCTCGCCAGATACCGGCGAAAGAGAGCATCCAGCGGAATCCCCCAAAACCGTGGAACGACGCACAAGTCGTATGGACTAAAATCTACGCTCTAGAAGACGAGCACCAAAAAGAACAACTGAGGCTGAAGCAATAGCAGCAGCGACAGCAGTAGCAGCAGCAGTAAAAACAAAGTAAGAAGAAAAAACCAAAGAAAAAAAAAATGTTAAATAATATTAAAAAGAGTGCTAATATAGCACCTTTGTGGTAAAAAGCGAAGTTCGCCGCCACAATAACCAAAAAAAAAAAAAAAAAAAAACACATATGTAAAACAAACAAATATCGTTTCAAAAAAAATTAAGCAAGCAAGTCGTCCCTGCCGACATTGAGTATACCCTGTACCAAGTAGTTACATTAAATAAACTAGAACACCATCGAAATCGCCATCAATTTAATACAAAATTCAGTTTATCATGCCGCAACAGAGCACGCTTGCTATCTCGCTCACTCTTGCCAGCCAATGCCGCCCTTAGTGTTTCAGTGTAAAACTTATATGTGAATATCTCCGACTTTTTTTGTCCGATTTCGACTAAATTTGGTCAGCTGATGCAGATCGGCTATATAGTTAGGTGTGCCAAATAAGAATATGATATCTTTCATACAGCTCTAGTATTCGTTTTTTCCAAATTGCGGGGGCGGAAGTGGGCGTGGCTAAAATTTGAAACAAACTTGACCTGTGTAGACACTAGATGGATATTCCCACCAAATTTGGTAGCTCTAGCTCATACAGTCTTCGAGATCTAGGTGTTCATACGGACGGACAGACGGACGGACAGACGGACAGACGGACGGACAGACGGACATGGCTCAATCGACTCGGCTCAAGAATATATATACTTTATGGGGTCAGAAATGTATATTTCTGCCTGTTACATACATTTTAGCGACTTTAAAATACCCTTTTACCCTATGGGTACAGGGTATAAAAATAATAAATACAGATTGCAATTCAAAAAAAAAATGAAGCAAGCAAGTCGTCCCTGCCGACATTGAGTATACCCTGTACCAACTAGTTATATTAAATGAAATAGAATATCCTCGAAATCGCCATAAATTTCATGCAAAATTCTCTATAACATGCAGCAACAGCGAACGCATACTGTCTCGCTCACTCTTGGCAGCCAATGTCGCCTTGGCAATTCAGTGCAAAAGTCATATAGGTATATCTCCGATATTTATTGTCCGATTTTGACTAAATTTGGTCACCTGGTGCAGTTTGGGTATATAATTAGGTGTGCCAAGTAAGAATACGATATCTTTAATACAGCTCTAGTAATACGTTTTCGCGATTTGCGGGGGCGGAAGTGGGCGTGGCAAAAATTTGAAATAAACTTGATCTGTGTACACACTAGACGCATGTTCACACCAAATTTGGATGCTCTATCTTTTATAGTCTCTGAGATCTAGGTGTTCATACGGACGGACGGACGGACAGACGGACAGACGGACGGACGGACAGACGGACAGACGGACAGACGGACAGACGGACATGTCTCAATCGACTCGGCTGTTGATGCTGATCAGGAATATATATACTTTATAGGGTCGGAAATGCTTAATTCTGCCTGTTACATACATTTTGGCGACTTTAATATACCCTTTTACCCTATGGGTACAGGGTATAAAAAAACTAAAATTTTCCTCGCTAAAATCAAAAAAAAAAAAAATAATGCATATTAAGAAAAAAAAAAATTATTGCAATTCCTTCAAATAAATTAAATCAAAAAAAAAAAAAAAATAAAAAATATGAAAACAAGTCTTTCAAAAACAAATAATTCAAAATACATAAGCAATTGAATCTTACAAAGAAAAAAATGAAGCAAGCAAGTCGTCCCTGCCGACATTGAGTATACCCTGTACCTACTAGTTATCTATACATAGTATAAAGCAAAGTCACTTCCTGCGTCTGTCTGTATGTATGTATGCTTAGATCTTTAAAACTACACAACGGATTTGGATGCGGTTTTTTTTAATAGATAGAGTGATTCAAGAGGAAGGTTTTTGTGTACAATAACATGCTTAATAAATTAGAGAACCATTGATAATTTCAAGATTTCTAATGCGAAGTCGTAAGTAAACACATTTTTTAAATATTTTGAGAAACGTAGTATTTAAGGTATTTAAGTTCAAAAAAGTATTTTTGGTTGTTGAGTTTATTATTTTGGTTTTGTACAGAAATAATAAAATCATGTCTGGAAGACGTCGTCGTTCGAACATAGGTCGTAGTACAGTGAATGCCAGAAGAACACGTTCAGCAAGAGATGAAGAAACGTCAGCGGAACGTGATGCTCGCATTAGCCAGCTTCGGGATAGAAATAGAGATGAGAGAGAGTGAGAATCTTCAGTAGAGCGTGAGGCCCGACTCAGTCAGCTTCGGGCTAGAAATAGAGCTGAGAGAGAAAGAGAATCCTCCGTAGAGCGTGAGGCTCGCCGTAGCCAGCATCGAGATAGACATATAGTTCAGAGAGCCAGAGAATTGTCTCTAGAGCGTGAGGCTCGCCTCATCCAGGATCTGCGATAGAGAGTGTTCCAGCAAGTACTCCCGACTTTAATGTCGTAATCCATGCAAATAAATGCAGAGGACGATATAATGCGCCTTTTACGGGTGAAGTAGCAGTGCGTGCGAAGCCGCGGGCAAAAGCTAGTTATATTATATAAAGACAAACACCCTCGAAATAGCGATTAATTTCATTAAAAAATTTCTTTAACATGCCGCAACAGCGAACGAATGCTATCTCGCTCACTCTTTCCAGCTAGTGTCGCCTTGGCAATTCAGTTCAAAATGCACATTCGTATTTCTCCGATATTCATTGTCCGATTTCGACTAAAATTGGTCAGATGATGCATATTAGCCACATTATTAGGTGTGCCAAATAAGAATTTGATTCCTCAAAAACTGCTCTAATAATTATTTTTTTCTGAATTGCGGGGGCGGAAGTGGGCGTGGCAAAAATTTTAAAATTTCTTGATCTGCGCAGTCACTAGACAAATGATCGAACAACCTCAAAATCGCAATCAATTCAAAACAAAATTCCCATTTTCATGCAGCAGCAGCGAACGCATGCTATCTCGCTCTTTCTTATCTGCCAATGCCGCCTTGGCATTTCAGTACAAAACGGATATAGCCATATCTCCGATGTTTATTGTCCGATTTCAACAAAATTTGCTCAGCTGGTCCAGTTTGGGTATATAATTAAGTGTACTGAGTAAGAATACGATATCTTGAAAGCAGCCCTAGTTATGTTTTTTTTTAAATTGCGGGGGCGGAAGTAGGCGTGGCTAAAATTTGAAACAAACTTGACCTGTGTAGACACTAGACGGATGTTCACACCAAATTTGGTAGCTCTAGCTACCTAAAAAGCTAAAAAGATCTACACGATCTAACACTCCCTGCGTCACTCACGTTACCAGAAAAAGATAACGAGTCAGAGATAGATACATTGTCTGAACAAGACAACGACTCTGATTTTGAAGACACAAGCATAATACCTGCACAAGACAAAATGGCTGAGGCAAAAGCTCGAAGAGCATTCATGAAAGAAATTTCATCCTCTATTCCAGAATTCAATGGACAAAAGAGAAATCTTGATACGATCCTCACAGCCTTAGAGTTAATTGATTTAACTAAAGAAGACTTCGAAGACGTAGCTGTTGCCGTAATAAAATCAAAATCAAGAATTTAAGACAATCAGGAAAATAATAAACAAATTGTAAACTACTATTGTTGGTGAACGAATAGTAAAAACAAGATTGTCGAAGATTACTCAAAAGGGTGAAACGGCTGATAAATTTACATCCGAAATTGAGAACATACGAAAAACCCTAGAGTCAACATATATTGCGGAAGGCCTATCATCAGAGCTTGCTGAGTCATTCAGTACTGGAGAAGTCATCTCAACCATGAAAAGGAATTGCGATAATGGTAAACTCAGAGGCATACTCGAATCAGGAAATTTCAGAAATATGAATGAAGCCATCATGAAGTACTTAGAATGTAGTACTGACATGACTGGCAGTCCTAATTCAGTATTGTTTGCGCAGAGAGGCCGTGGTAGTCATAACAACACCTATAATTATCGCGGTAGAGGAAATGGTCACGGTTATTATAATAATTATGATAACCGTAGTAACCAGAGTTACCAGCAAAACCGAAACAATAATAACCATAATAACAGAAAAAATTACAGAAGAAATAATGGAAATAATAACAATAGAGGAAATAGAGGAAATAACCAACAAAATGGTTATAATAATGTGCGTGTAGCACAAAGCACTTCGGGAAACTCCCAGATACCTTTAGATACCCAATAGAAAAAAATAGTAAGATTCACAGCATCAGTCTTAGTCTAAACAAATACGTAAAATTTATAAATAAAGCAACGGGAAAACATTTAGTACTTTTAATAGACACAGGTGCGGAAATATCTATCCTAAAGCAAAATTCCAACACTTTTCAAAACATTCAGACAAATCAAATTGTCAAAATACAGGGAATAAGTCAAGAAGTAACCAAATCCAGAGCAATTACTTCTATTGACATACAAACTTCTAAATACATAATCCCACACGATTTTCAAATTGTGAATTCCCTTTTCGCTATTCCATGTGATGGAATACTAGGACTCGATTTTATCATAAAATACAACTGACAATTAGATTGCAACCCGTCTGAACACTGTTTAATAATTAGACCCGACAATCTAAAATATTCTATTTTTGTACCAATTAGGTACAGTTCTGGCAATAATTCCTTAGTTCTGCCAGCAAGATCCCAAGTTGTCCGAAAAGTTGAGTTAAGCTCGCAAGATGACAGTGTATTAATTCCAAACCAAGAAATTCAGCATGGTATTTACATAGCAAATACCATCACAACATCCCAAAATGCGGTCATAAGACTGCTAAATACAACAGATAAAGACCAGATAATAAACATAAATAATTTAAAATATGAACCACTTTCGAACTACGAAGTAGTTAAAATAGATCCAAAACAAAGAGAAAAGTCAGTACTAACAACATTATCAAAAAACTTTCCACCACAATTTCATGACCAATTGATGGTACTATGTAAACAATACAGTGATGTATTCGGCCTCGAGACCGAATCAATAACTACAAATAACTTCTATTAACAAAAGTTAATCATCACCGCCCATATTGAGTTCTTATTGTTTTGACACAATTGCACAATAAAATTCGTTTACTTCTTGGTTTACTGACCTATATCGTTTTTCGTTTTTCTTTTTACTCACTACATACGCGGTGTCTTTACTTTGTTGTCAAGTGGCCTACTCATATGGAGCACGCGTAATATATTGACTCTGCATAAAATTTCAAGTGGTTTATGTATATTGAGCATGGTATTTATTTCAATAATATGATTTTGTGCATATGTTTGTTTGTGTATGTAATAATTTTCTTTTTATACCCTGTACCCATAGGGTAAAAGGGTATATTAAAGTCGCTAAAATGAATGTAACATGAAGAAATACACATTTCTGACCCCATAAAGTATATATATTCTTGATCAGCATCAAGAGCCGAGTCGATTGAGCCATGTCCGTCTGTCCGTCCGTCCGTATGAACACCTAGATCTCGAAGACTATAAGAGCTAGAGGTACCAAATTTGGTGGGAATATCCGTCTAGTGTCTACACAGGTCATTGCCCCCGCAATTTGGAAAAAACGAATACTAGAGCTGTATGAAAGATATCATATTCTTATTTGGCACACCTAACTATATAGCCGATCTGCACCAGCTGACCAAAATTTGTCTAAATCGGACAATAAACATCGGAAATATGCCCATATTCTTTTTGTACTGAAACGCTTAGGGCGCTTAGGTAAAGGAAATTTTGTATGAAATTGATGGCTATTTCAATTTTTTTTTATGTATCTAGTTGGTACAAGGTATACTCAACGTCGGCAGGGACGACTTGCCTGCTTCATTTTTTATTTTTATATAGTTTTTGTTTTTGTAAAAATTTTCTTATTTATATATGTTTTTGGTTGGTGAGTGTAGTTGATTTTTATACCCTGTACCCATAGGGTAAAACGGTATATTAAAGTCGCTAAAATGTATGTAACAGGCAGAAGGAAGCGTTTCCAACCCCGTAAAGTATATATATTCTTGATCAGCATCACCAGCCGAGTCGATTGAGACATGCCCGTCTGTCCGTCTGTCCGTATGAACACCTAGATCTCGGAGACTATAATAGCTAGAGCTACCAAATTTGGTGTGAACATCCGTCTAGTGTCTACACAGGTCAAGTTTGTTTCAAATTTTAGCCACGCCTACTTCCGCCCCCGCAATTTAAAAAAAAACATAACTAGGGCTGCTTTCAAGATATCGTATTCTTACTCAGTACACTTAATTATATACCCAAACTGGACCAGCTGAGCAAATTTTGTTGAAATCGTACAATAAACATCGGAGATATGGCTATATCCGTTTTGTACTGAAATGCCAAGGCGGCATTGGCAGATAAGAAAGAGCGAGATAGCATGCGTTCGCTGCTGCTGCATGAAAATGGGAATTTTGTTTTTGAATTGATTGCGATTTTGAGGTTGTTCGATCATTTGTCTAGTGACTGCGCAGATCAAGAAATTTTAAAATTTTAAAATCAAGAAATTTTAAAATTTTAAAATTTTAAAATTTCTTGATCTGCGCAGTCACTAGACAAATGATCGAACAACCTCAAAATCGCAATCAATTCAAAACAAAATTCCCATGCTATCTCGCTCTTTCTTATCTGCCAATGCCGCCTTGGCATTTCAGTACAAAACGGATATAGCCATATCTCCGATGTTTATTGTCCGATTTCAACAAAATTTGCTCAGCTGGTCCAGTTTGGGTATATAATTAAGTGTACTGAGTAAGAATACGATATCTTGAAAGCAGCCCTAGTTATGTTTTTTTTTTAAATTGCGGGGGCGGAAGTAGGCGTGGCTAAAATTTGAAACAAACTTGACCTGTGTAGACACTAGACGGATGTTCACACCAAATTTGGTAGCTCTAGCTATTATAGTCTCCGAGATCTAGGTGTTCATACGGACAGACGGACAGACGGGCATGTCTCAATCGACTCGGCTGGTGATGCTGATCAAGAATATATATACTTTACGGGGTTGGAAACGCTTCCTTCTGCCTGTTACATACATTTTAGCGACTTTAATATACCCTTTTACCCTATGGGTACAGGGTATAAAAATCAACTACACTCACCAACCAAAAACATATATAAATAAGAAAATTTTTTACAAAAACAAAAACTATATAAAAATAAAAAATGAAGCAGGCAAGTCGTCCCTGCCGACGTTGAGTATACCTTGTACCAACTAGATACATAAAAAAAAAATTGAAATAGCCATCAATTTCATACAAAATTTCCTTTACATGCAGCAGCAGCGAACGCATGCTATCTCCTTCACTCCTGTCAGCCAATCTCGCCCTAAGCGTTTCAGTACAAAAAGAATATGGGCATATTTCCGATGTTTATTGTCCGATTTAGACAAATTTTGGTCAGCTGGTGCAGATCGGCTATATAGTTAGGTGTGCCAAATAAGAATATGATATCTTTCATACAGCTCTAGTATTCGTTTTTTCCAAATTGCGGGGGCAATGACCTGTGTAGACACTAGACGGATATTCCCACCAAATTTGGTACCTCTAGCTCTTATAGTCTTCGAGATCTAGGTGTTCATACGGACGGACGGACAGACGGACATGGCTCAATCGACTCGGCTCTTGATGCTGATCAAGAATATATATACTTTATGGGGTCAGAAATGTGTATTTCTTCATGTTACATTCATTTTAGCGACTTTAATATACCCTTTTACCCTATGGGTACAGGGTATAAAAAGAAAATTATTACATACACAAACAAACATATGCACAAAATCATATTATTGAAATAAATACCATGCTCAATATACATAAACCACTTGAAATTTTATGCAGAGTCAATATATTACGCTTGCTCCATATGAGTAGGCCACTTGACAACAAAGTAAAGACACCGCGTATGTAGTGAGTAAAAAGAAAAACGAAAAACGATATAGGTCAGTAAACCAAGAAGTAAACGAATTTTATTGTGCAATTGTGTCAAAACAATAAGAACTCAATATGGGCGGTGATGATTAACTTTTGTTAATAGAAGTTATTTGTAGTTATTGATTCGGTCTCGAGGCCGAATACATCACTGTATTGTTTACATAGTACCATCAATTGGTCATGAAATTGTGGTGGAAAGTTTTTTGATAATGTTGTTAGTGCTGACATTTCTCTTTGTTTTGGATCTATTTTAACTACTTCGTAGTTCGAAAGTGGTTCATATTTTAAATTATATATGTTTATTATCTGATCTTTATCTGTTATATTTAGCAGTCTTATGACCGCATTTTGGGATGTTGTGATGGTATTTGCTATGTAAATACCATGCTGAATTTCTTGGTTTGGAATTAATACACTGTCATCTTGCGAGCTTAACTCAACTTTTCGGACAACTTGGGATCTTGCTGGCAGAACTAAGGAATTATTGCCAGAACTGTACCTAATTGGTACAAAAATAGAATATTTTAGATTGTCGGGTCTAATTATTAAACAGTGTTCAGACGGGTTGCAATCTAATTGTCAGTTGTATTTTATGATAAAATCGAGTCCTAGTATTCCATCACATGGAATAGCGAAAAGGGAATTCACAATTTGAAAATCGTGTGGGATTATGTATTTAGAAGTTTGTATGTCAATAGAAGTAATTGCTCTGGATTTGGTTACTTCTTGACTTATTCCCTGTATTTTGACAATTTGATTTGTCTGAATGTTTTGAAAAGTGTTGGAATTTTGCTTTAGGATAGATATTTCCGCACCTGTGTCTATTAAAAGTACTAAATGTTTTCCCGTTGCTTTATTTATAAATTTTACGTATTTGTTTAGACTAAGACTGATGCTGTGAATCTTACTATTTTTTTCTATTGGGTATCTAAAGGTATCTGGGAGTTTCCCGAAGTGCTTTGTGCTACACGCACATTATTATAACCATTTTGTTGGTTATTTCCTCTGTTTCCTCTATTGTTATTATTTCCATTATTTCTTCTGTAATTTTTTCTGTTATTATGGTTATTATTGTTTCGGTTTTTGCTGGTAACTCTGGTTACTACGGTTATCATAATTATTATAATAACCGTGACCATTTCCTCTACCGCGATAATTATAGGTGTTGTTATGACTACCACGGCCTCTCTGCGCAAACAATACTGAATTAGGACTGCCAGTCATGTCAGTACTACATTCTAAGTACTTCATGATGGCTTCATTCATATTTCTGAAATTTCCTGATTCGAGTATGCCTCTGAGTTTACCATTATCGCAATTCCTTTTCATGGTTGAGATGACTTCTCCAGTACTGAATGACTCAGCAAGCTCTGATGATAGGCCTTCCGCAATATATGTTGACTCTAGGGTTTTTCGTATGTTCTCAATTTCGGATGTAAATTTATCAGCCGTTTCACCCTTTTGAGTAATCTTCGACAATCTTGTTTTTACTACTCGTTCACCAACAATAGTAGTTTACAATTTGTTTATTATTTTCCTGATTGTCTTAAATTCTTGATTTTGATTTTATTACGGCAACAGCTACGTCTTCGAAGTCTTCTTTAGTTAAATCAATTAACTCTAAGGCTGTGAGGATCGTATCAAGATTTCTCTTTTGTCCATTGAATTCTGGAATAGAGGATGAAATTTCTTTCATGAATGCTCTTCGAGCTTTTGCCTCAGCCATTTTGTCTTGTGCAGGTATTATGCTTGTGTCTTCAAAATCAGAGTCGTTGTCTTGTTCAGACAATGTATCTATCTCTGACTCGTTATCTTTTTCTGGTAACGTGAGTGACGCAGGGAGTGTTAGATCGTGTAGATCTTTTTCTCCAATTTCTCCTTCGTCAGATTCTTCACTTTCCAGTTCTAATTTTTCTTTATGTTCCCTATCTTGATCTTCTTCAACATCTATAGTTCAAGGTGAATTCAGTACGGTTGGTACATATATATCCAACTCGTATTTTTCCTTTATTAGTATTAGATTTGCTCGCAACTTGATCAATAGTTTAGAAATCTTTGACCAGTTCGTCTTATCTTTATTTATTCTATTTTCATGCACTAATCTTCGTGCCTCATTAAAAGAGTCAACCAGAATTATCGCATGCTTATTCAGAGTTTCCTTCTGAATATTACTATTCAGGGTTATGCATTTATATGACTTTTTAAAATTTTATTTGACTTTTTGGATATGGAGAATTAATTCTTCCCACTCCATGCTTTAGTTTAATATTTGTTTTTTACTCTATTATTTCTATATCCTCATCTGATTCTACAATATCTTTTGTCTCTATGTCTGTCTTAAATATACTGTGTACCCATTCTAGTACACCTCTACCTTTAGGATTTCTCATTAATACCTTACCATATACTACTTTTATGGACTTTTCCATAAGCTCTACTATGTTTTTCTTAAATTTGTAATTATTAGCTATCCAATACCGTATTTCCTTGTACTTGTAATTTGTTTCGCATGATTCTATCAGGTTATCAAGAAACGGTATGTACTTCTCTAGACGTTTAGTCTCTATTATTTCCATTGAGGAGAAATTCTTGTATTATTATTTTTATTTATCTTTTTACTCCTGCTCTTCATCAATCAAATAGAAACAAAGTGTACCTTTTGCATTTGAAAAACAGCAAATATAGGGTATCGTTAGCATGAAACTAGTCTGTACCCTACTATTTCCTTGGATTGAGAATTTTTCACCAAATTTTTCCAAGTATATATCTTTAATTTGTCCTAAACAAAGTACGCGTTGAGGTGAGTTACTATTTTCACTCTTAAAAACACCTCGATTACGTCGGACACTATATTAGGGTGCCCATCTATTATCTTGTTAAAATAACTGTCTAGTGTACTCATATTCCTGAATTAGTTATTACAACAAAATTTGATTAAAGGTGAAACATCATTTTAGTTTTATTTTGTTAAAATGGGAAAAAAAATTTTCGAGAGAATTCTTACTTTGTTTGAAAATATATGTGGGATGGTAACACTATCCAAACCGATAACTTTAGACAACGAGAATTACGTAAGATGCCAGACGACAAAGATGCCAGCTAAGAAAGATGCCATACGACGGAAAGACGACCGAAAGGGTAACTCTAGCGCTGAGAGAGTTGAGAAGAAGCAAGTCCAACGTGAAGACGAAAAGACGTGCCAAGCTGGGCCTTTAAGACGTGTCATTATCTTTCAAGTTGCTTTTTTTTGTTAAATTAAATCCAAGTTGTTTAAATGTAAACCATCTCACATCTGTATAACTAAAAACTAACTAAACTTAAACTAAAATATACATTCATAAACGTATATTAAATAAAGAAACCCCCACATTTTGGGCGCTCGTCCCGGTGGGAATGTAAAAGTGCAAAAAGTGTAAGATCAGTGAAAATTAAAACTATAATTGAAACAATTCAAAAGAAATAGCTGAAAGTGTGAATAAAAATCAAAATAATTTTTTTTTTCTATTCAACATGCCGTGTTTAAATGACATTATTGGAAAGAAAATTTCCAATTCAAGTAAAACGAGCATCAGTGCTTTACATAAGCTTGTATATGAGAGTGAAGGAGACAGAAGAAATCGACAAAGACTAAGAGAATTTTCTGGATTTCAATTTTCTATTGGTGACGCCGAATACATAAGAAAAAAACACATACATTGAACAGAATTTGTCTGAACGCGATTTTGTGTGTATATGTATTTTACTCGGAATTGAGCATGAAGTTGAGGATGTACAGTCGCACATACTAAAAAATCTTCTTGCCACAAATTTGCTTTCCGAAGGTCATGAAAGCGACGACGAAGCTGAAGCAGAAGAATACGACGAAAATGTTGCACAAATAAGCGTATACAACGATGCAGAGGAAGAAATAGAAAGAGGACAGGCAAATTCACGACGAAATAGTGGAAACGTTAGATCACAGTGTGACACATCTATGCGTTTTGGAATGAATTTTCGAGACATTGAAGAAACGATCAGACCATTTGATGGAACAAACTCTATGGGAATCGAAAGATGGCTTTCAGACTTTGAAGATCAAGCTCTTTTAATGGATTTTAATGACCTTCAAAAATTGATATTCGCTAAAAAGTCACTAAGAGGAATTGCAAAGTTATTCGTTCTAGGCGAAAGAGGAATAAATACATGGGCTTTGCTCAAGGCTGCTTTATTGAACGAGTTCAAGCAGACAGTGTCAAGTAAAGAAATACATAAACAGCTGAGTGAAACAAAAAGAAATAAAAGTGAAAATGTTCAAGAATATTTTTATAAAATGAAAGACCTTGCATCGCGCGGTAAAATCGAAGATGAAGCTTTAATTCAATATATAATTGACGGAATCGACGAACGCGAAATAAATAAATCAGTGTTATATGGCGCAAAAGATTTAAAAGAATTTAAAACAAAAATAAGAAGCTACGAAATAATGAGTGAAAAATCCAAGTTTGTCAGTGCCATTGAAAAAAAAGTGTTGCATAACAACAAATTAAATAATAAAGAACTCGGTTGTTATAATTGCGGACACAAAGGTCATATTGCAAATGAATGTTCTAATAAATCAAAAGGAAGAAAGTGCTTCAAGTGCAATCAATTTGGCCATATCGCCAACAAATGCAATCTCGCTGACAAAAATGATGAACCGAAAATGAATGCATGTAGCATACTATTGAAAAAAACTAAGTATTAATAAAACACCGCTTTATATCTTTTATAAAGGTTATATTTAACTCTATAACTTTAAGCTTTGGCAACACCAGCAACCACGTCTTATTCACATGAAAAACTTACATCAAAGAGGAAATAGAATGTTAAGTGTGACCAAACTTCATGTCACTTAAAATATTTTATATAGTGTTATTAAATGTGATTTTTGTAAGTGGAATAGGGGTATTCCAACAGGCCCCCTCAAAAATTATATTATTATATAAACAAAAATTATAATTCATACAAATTCAAAAGCTTAACTACTAATTGCTGTGGTTGGTGTGCCATCTGGGAAGTCTTATGTGATCCAGCATTTACTCTAAGGATACAGGGAAAATCCAGAAAAACCTGTATCGGATCAACTTAAAAATTGTTTACAAATTAATATAGAAATTCAATAACACAATTCAAAAAGATAAATTCGTAATTAAAAAAAAATTCTTTGGCATCGAGGAACAGTTGATTTTGTTTAGTCTTCCAGGAGTCCCAACTTCTTTCGGAATTCTACAAATTTTCCGACTGGCAGCGGCTTTGTAAATATGTCAGCGATTTGGTTCTCTGTTGGAATATACTCAAGAAAAATTGTATTATTTTCCACCTGCTCTCGAGCAAAATGATATTTAATGTCTATATGTTTAGCTCTTTTGTGACATGAGGGGTTATTGGCAATACAGATACATCCCCCATTATCCTCATAAATTTTTATGGGTTTTTCTAAATTAATATTTACGCTGTTTATTAGAGACTTAAGCCATAACGCTTCTCTTACAGCTTCAAACAGGGCCATATATTCAGCTTCAGTAGATGAAGCTGCTACAGAGTTTTGTTTCTTGGTGTTCCAACAAATCAGATTAGAATCAAATATTTTTGAACAAAAAAACCAGTGGTACTTTCCCTATCATTCTCGTTCCCACCCCAATCAGAATCTACATATCCAACTAGAATATTTTCAAATGATTCATTCTTATTAAGAACCAACTTCATATCGACATTTCCTTTTAAATATCTAAGGACTCTCTTTAAACATTGCCATAATTCTGAGTTATTCTTATTACTATATCTACTCAGAATATTCACTGCAGTAGACAAATCAGGACGTGTACACAGCATGATGTACATTAAACACCCGATAAGATTCCGACATGGTGCTCCACAATCTTCATTTGAATTAAGCAATTCATAATTAATTTTGTTCGGTAAAGGGGTACTTACTGTATTGCAGTTTTCCATATTATATTTACTTAAAATTCTCGATATATAAGAGGATTGACTTAAGCAAATTTTATTAGGTAACATTTCTATTCTTATACCGACGAAATGTCGCATTTCTTCTAAATCAGTCATTCGAAATTTATTCTTTAAGTATGTTTTAAAATCAATCATACTTGTCATATCCCCTGTCACTATGACAACATCGTCAACATACAACAGTATGTATATATTTGACTTAACATCGCCTTTGTCTAGAATGTAAATACAACGATCTACTGGCGAGTTCACAAACTTGCATTCTTTTAACGCCTGCTCAAAAACCTCAAACCAGCACCTTGCTGCTTGTTTGAGTCCATAAATTGCCTTGTTCAATTTACAAATCTTATTACCGTCGCTTGATGCACCTTGAGGAAGTTGCATAAATATTTCCTCATTTAACTTTCCATTCAAGAAAGCTGTTTTCACATCCATTTGATGAACATATAAATTAAATTGCACAGCTAATGATAAAATGAACCGAAAGCTAGAAATTCTGGCAACAGGGGCAAATGTTTCGTCATAATCTATCTGATATCTTTGAGTAAACCCCCGTGCGACAAGTCTAGCCTTGTACTTCAAAGGATTTCCAAGTTCATCATACTTAATGGAAAATACCCATCTGCTATCGACAATGTTTTTGTTGTATGGCCTTTCCGTCAAGGTCCATGTGTTATTTATTTCATGAGCATTTAACTCCATTTTTATAGCTTCTTCCCAAAGATGTTTGTCATTTCGATGTATTATTTCATCAAATGTATTTGGAACATCATTAAAAACAGTATGAGCATTCAATATAAACATATTTATATTACCATCGTTTTCATTATACGATATTTGTGGTTTGCCTTTTAATCTTTCACTTTTTCTGGTCACTGCTTCGATTGTTTCATGTTCCGTACTCTCATTCGGGAAACGCTCTTCCTTACTCTCATTCAGGACAACAGATTCATTTCTTTTCCTACTTTCATTCGGAATATTTATGTGATTAGATTCCTTACTATCTTTCAGGATTTTAGTTTTATCACACTCCTTACTTTCATTCAGGACAACAGGGTAATTTTCTTTTCTTACTTTCATTCGGAAAATGTTCATCACCACTTTTATTACTTTCATCAAGCGAATCTGTATCAGAGTTGACAACCCTTGAATTAACCATATTAGTTTCATCAACGATAACATCTCTTGCAACGATAAATTTTTTATTAATAGCATCCCACAATTTGTATCCATTTGGCTCATATCCCACAAGGATACTCTTAAATGACTTTTCATCGAATTTCCCATTCTTATTTTTATTGTGTACATACACAGTTGAGCCAAACACTCTCAAATGACTCAGATTGGGTTTTCTGCTGTGCCACTTTTCATATGGCGTAATTCTACTTTCATCGAGGGCCCTACTTGGAATTCTGTTAATCAGATATGTTGCTGTTAAGACAGCTTCGCCCCAAAAATGTTTTTCTAGTTTCGCCCCATTTATCATAGCCCGAGCCTTCTCAGTTATATATCTTATCATTCGTTCAGATACACCGATCAGTTGTGGCGTATGTGGTACAGTTAAATGATAAGATATCCCTTTTTCCACACAAAAAGCACGCATCTCATTTGACAGGTACTCTCTACCATTGTCGATATATAAGTTAACCATTTTCAGATTAAAATGCGCTTCACTCTTCGCTACAAAGTCTTTGAACATATTAAATACTTCTGACTTATATTTGATCAAATAAGTAACACAATAATGTGTATACTGATCTACGAAAATTACGTAGTAGTTTTTATCATTCAGAGTAACTGGAGTAATTGGTCCACATACATCTGAGTGCACTACGAATAAGGGTCTTTTAATATGGCTTTTGTCTTTGAATCTGTTAAATGGAAGTCTGTTTTGTTTTCCATTTATACATGGCTCACAAATATCATCGGACAACTCTAAATTATTAAGGACGCTTATATCATTGAATACATTGTATCTTTTATTTCGAGTAATTTGCCATTGCTTAGGTGCCCAAGCCTCTCATGCCACAATTTATATTTATTTTTCGCATTTAAAGTATACGCGTAAAATTTAAGTATTGGAATATTATTCAACATACCCGAGTTTTTCACCACCAGTACTCCGTTTTTGCTTATGGAGACTCCATCAGCGCCAAATATAACTGACATGCCAGCTTCTTGAAGTCTCTTCACTGACATCAAATTACCTGCAGCTTCCCTGCAGTACAAAACATCCTCCAGTGTAATGTCGAATTCATTTTCCAGCCGCACAATACCACGTTTGGTGGCATATATGAATTCGCCTTGTTTAGCCACAGCGATTTTTAGTGGTGGCACCAACTTCACACAGTCAGAAAACAATGATTCATCGTTTAATAAGTGGTCACTCGCTCCAGAATCCAATATAAACTCATTTTTGTTTAAATTTGTTTTTATTTGTTTAAACATGAATGCAAACCCGGGTTGTGATGTTGCCAATTGCGCTTGATTATTTTCTTTATTTTTTTTTTTGAAATTCTTTTTAAATATATAACAATCTTTTTTTATATGACCTTCTTTACCACAGTGATGACACTTAATACTTTTTCCTTGCTTGCCTTTGAAATAATTATTTGGTTTGGTCACCCTGTTTTTAAAATGTACTTGTGTGCGTTTGTACTTATTGTTGTTGCTTTTATTTTGCACAACTGCTTTCATCACCTTCTTGCTCGTGTCACTATTGTCGTTATTGAGTTTAACTTCGTGATCTAACAACCTGTTCTTCACAAAGGTTAACGTAAGGTTATCCTCTGATAGCGTTTCTATAGCTGTGATCACACCGTTATAAGACGATGGCAACGTGAGCAATAAATGTGACACCTTATCCATTTCTTCAAGTTTTGCACCGGCAGCCAACAACTCACTGACCAACTCATCAAAGATGTTGAAGAAGTTCAGCAGTGACATTTCACTCGATAACTTGAGTGACAGTAAACGTTTGCGTCTAAGCTGTCAAAAATTTGACGCGTCGTTTTGTCGCTTGCCGCAAAATTAAGAAACGCATCACTTAAGTGCTCTATGAGCGTACTTTTAGCACATCGCTCTGCCTTTTCCCAAGTGTCATCGACTTCGTTGGGCATCACTTGATCAATAACCTTTAACACATCTAATTCTGCAAATAATGCCCTCATCCTAAACTTCCAGATGGAATACTTTTCACCGTCAAAAGGCTTTATATTTCGCTTTGTCTTTTCCATTCTTTTAATTAAAATTTTTTCTTTTTTAACACACACACAGCTACGAATAAGCAAGAAGGAAAGAATCAAAAAAAAACTTGCACGTGGAGTTGAATTTCACAATTATGTTATATTTCAGAGTTAATCAAAATTTGTATTTATATGCATTTACTAGGCATGGACTGGGCCCATAACCTATTGAAAAAAACTAAGTATTAATAAAACACCGCTTTATATCTTTTATAAAGGTTATATTTAACTCTATAACTTTAAGCTTTGGCAACACCAGCAACCACGTCTTATTCACATGAAAAACTTATATCAAAGAGGAAATAGAATGTTAAGTGTGACCAAACTTCATGTCACTTAAAATATTTTATATAGTGTTATTAAATGTGATTTTTGTAAGTGGAATAGGGGTATTCCAACACATACAATCAAAAAATGAAATAACAAACAAATCAATTTCAATAGATAATATAATGTGTATGGCTTTGTTTGACACAGGCAGTAAATTCAACATTATACGCGAAGATTTTTACGATGAACTAAATAAACCAAAACTTCAACCCTGTGCCGGCGTGTGTCTTATTGGATTCGGTAGCGGTAAAAAATCAAATTAGACCAATTGGACATTTCGAAAAGTTGGCAGAAATTGATAATGATGAATATCTTCTTGATTTTTATGTTGTTCCCATAAATTGCATGGACATTAAACTAATCATCGGTCAACAAATATGTTTATTTGCAGAAATTACTTTCAGCCGTAAAGGGCTTTCGATGAATAAAATACTTGATAAGAAAACTGAGAACTGTGATTCAAACATAATGAAAATCGAAGCTATTGTGGAAAATGATGAATTTAATATTGATGAAGCTGCAAGTAAAGAAGCAAAAAAATTACGTTCGTGAAATTATTAAAAACTATAAACCGACCAAATTAAAATCAACCCAAATTGAGATGAATATAACTTTAAATGCTGAAACCCCGATTTTTTTCACGTCCAAGGAGACTGCCTTTTCAGGAAACTAAAATCGTGGATGAACAAATCGAAGAGTGGATGGAAAATGATATAATAGAAGACTCTAATTCGGAGTTTACAAGTCCCGTAGTGCTCGTTAAAAAGCGTGACGGATCACCAAGACTTTGCATAGACTTTCGACGACTTAATAAGGTAATTATTAAAGATCATTTTCCCCTGCCTCTCATTGAAGACCAACTGGATAGACTTCAAGACGCCAAAATATTCAGCACTATTGATCTGAAAAACGGATTTTTCCATGTACCAGTTGCTAAATCTAGCAGAAAGTATACCTCATTTGTAGAGTGGCCAATATCAATTTAAAAAAGTTTCTTTTGGACTTTCCAACTCACCTGGTGTTTTTCAAAGGCACATTAACGCAGTTTTCCGACCACTTACTCGCCGAGGTGTTACACTTCCCTATATTGATGACGTAATCATTCCAGCGAAAGATGAAAACGAAGCTGTATCAAATTTAAAAGAAGTCATTGATACATGCAAAGATTATGGACTGGAACTCAATATTAAAAAATGCCATTTCCTAAAAAAGACGTATACAATTTCTTGGTCATGTAATTGAAAATCAGATGATATATCCAACGCCAGAAAAAATAGATGCCGTTTCAAAATTTAAAAGTCCGCAAACACCGAAGCAAGTACAAAGTTTTTTGGGCTTAAGTGGATATTTTAGGAAATTTATACCAAACTATGCACTAATTGCAAAACCACTGACAGATATATTAAAATCTAATAATAAATTTTCTTTTGGTCCAGACGAAGCAAATGCAGTTAACTCACTAAAGATGTCGCTTACTAGTAACCCAGTATTGAAAATTTATAATCAAAAATTGGAAACTGAACTCCACACAGACGCTTCGATAGATGGATTCGGTGCTGTTCTACTGCAAAAATCGCCTGAAGATGGACAACTTCACCCAGTATACTTTTTCAGTAGAAAGACCACAGATGCGCAACGCAAGTACTCGAGCTATGAGTTAGAGATTCTCGCAGTCATAGAAGCCGTAAACAAATTTAGAGTTTATCTCTTGGGAACACATTTCCGATTGGTAACTGAGTATGATTTTAAAGTGGAACATCGCTCTGGAAGTCGAATGAGACATGTAGATGCACTAAGTAGATATCCTGTTTTCACAATTATCGACGAAAATATCAGTATTGGACTCAAGGAGGCACAAATGAGGGACGAACAACTTAAAGCAATCCGACAAATCTTAAGTGACAATCAGCAGTCCTACGATAATTATTTTCTAAAATCGGATGTTTTGTTCAAACTCGTAAATTTTTTTTTTTTTTTTTTGCGTTTATTTATTTGTTGGATCTCTTATATAGTGTATAAGACTAACAACAATTTCCTAGTTTTATCTTAATCTAATACGTAACCTAGCATCAGAAGGATGCTTCTTTAATCTATGGCCCTGATTATTTGCTAGAGGGTTGGAAGGTCGTTTCGTTGGAGACGAGTTCTATCGCATGCTCGGGTTAATGATTTGGCGAGGGTATTCGGGTGGGCCTGCAGCTTAGCGGTGTACTTTAGCTGTTGTACCTTTATTTCGGTTAGTACACTAGGAATATGTAGGTCTTTCTGTAAGTTTTCGTTTCTGATATACCAAGGTGCTCCCGTGATAGTTCTGAGAATCTTGGATTGAGCCCTTTGTATGGTTTCGATGTTGCTCTTGCTTGCGTTTCCCCACAGTGCAGAGCCGTACGTCCAGATGGGTTTTAACACAGAGTTGTAGAGGAGAACTTTGAATTCCAAGCATAGGGGAGATCGAGCGTTGATAAGCCAATGTAGTCCGATTGCTTTAAGCTTTAGTTGATTTTTCTTGGCTTCGATATGCTTACGCCAAGTTAATCTTCTGTCGAGGTGAACTCCAAGATATACAACATCGTCGGATTGAGGCACTGGCACGTTGTTGAGAGTCAATGATGGGCAGTTTCTTCTATTGAGGGTAAACGTAACGTGCTTACATTTCTGTTCATTTACACGGATGCGCCAATCTGCTAGCCAATTTTCAATTTCCTTTAAGTGGGTTGCCAGTTGCTCTGCAGCTTTGATCGGACATTTGGAGCGGCTAAGGATAGCCGTGTCATCGGCGAAAGTAGATGTGGTGAGTGTAGGGTTTGTTGGTATATCCGCTGTGTATAAAATATATAGTGTTGGACCCAACACGCTGCCTTGAGGTACACCTGCTTTTGATTTTGTATATTTTTGTATATTAGGCCGTCAAGCCAAACTCGGTCAAAGGCTTGGGCGACGTCGAGAAAAATTGCTGTACAATATTCTTTTTGCTCGAATGCTGTACGGATCTCTGAGGTGATACGGTTGACTTGTTCAATTGTGCCATGCTTTTCACGAAAGCCAAACTGATGATGTGGGATTATATTTTGGTTTACCAGGATTGTATTAATACGGAGTTGTAGGACCTTTTCAAATAGTTTTGAAAGACTTGGCAATAAACTGATGGGTCTGTACGATGATGGCTGTGTTTTGTCTTTTCGGGTTTTGGGATCATTATGATTACTGATTTTTTTCCAACTTATTGGAAAGTGACCAGTTTTTACTATCGCGTTGAAAAGTTTGCAGATGTATCGCACGGCACAGATCGGGAGTTCTCGGATCATTTTCGGGGTTATATTGTCATGGCCGGGCGACTTTCTTGGGTTAAGATAGTTTTTAATAATTGCAGAAATTTCCTCCGCTTGGAATTTCGGTGGCTCGGTTTCCACTGGGGTGCTTAGAGGGGGAAACTGGAATGAGTTTGTTGACGGGTTTGGCAGAAAAACCGTTTTTAGATGAGCTGCAAAGGTGAGTGCTCTTTCTTCGTCTGAACGGGCCCACTTGCCAGTTGGGCATCGTATAGGTGAAATTATCTCGGTTGGGGCAGTTATGGTTGGGTGAGCTTTCCACAGCGGATATTTGGTGCTGGTGGGGGAAAGCTTCTCGATGTATTGCCGCTGTGCTATTGCTTCTTCTTGTCTAAGCGCTTTTGCTAAGGTTCGGGAAGCTGCCTTTAGGCGATATTTTGCTGCCGGTGATCGGGACATTTGCCATTCTCGCCTGAGTCGTCTTTTTCTCTGTTACAAGAAGTTCAATTAGTCGGTTGTTAGACTTGTGTTTTTCCTGGGTGTGGCCAATGTTTGGGGTGGAGATATCAGCTGCTTCAATGAGCATCGACTCTAATGCAGAGGTGCAAAACTCGATGTCTTCTTCGTCGTCCAGTTTGGGATTTAGTTCGATATGGGTGCTTATATATTTCTTAAATCTGAGCCAGTTTGTTTTATAATTTGTTAGTCCGAGTGGGTGCTCTGTTACTTGAGGATATGTTAATACAGTGAAAATTACTGGCGAGTGGTCTGATGACAATTCTGCTAGTGACTCTGCCCTTATTAAGTTATGCGTAATTCCCCTGGTGACTGCGGAAGTCTATTAGATCTGGGAGCTTACGTGGATCTGTTGGCCAGTACGTGGGCTTTTTCGGTGAGGCGTAGCCCAATTTGTTTGCTGGGTTGATGATTGTGTTATATAGCTGTTTGCCTTTTGGATTTACCAGGCGGGATCCCCAATGAGGGTGCTTGGCGTTGTAGTCTCCTGCAGCAATAAATCGTACTCCGAGTGTGTTGAAGAAGTCAGTAAACTCTTTTTCAGAGATTGAGAATCGTGGTGGACAGTACAGTGCAGCCACGGTTGTACTGCCGAAAGTGGTTTGGACACTTATTGAAGTTGCTTGTAGGTATTGTTTGGCAAATCCATTGTGGAGACAGTGTTTAATTCGGTTTTTGATTAGGATGCCAGTTCCTCCGTGAGCCTTGCCATCTGGGTGATTTGTTGCATAGAATGCATATTTAGGTATTTGGAAGTTGTTTTTGTTGGTAAGGTGTGATGCCGAATTAATTGTTGTACCAAATAGCATGCAGAAACAAATTATTAGCCGTGCTCATGACAGAGGTCATTTTGCTATTAAAAAGACGAAAGAGTTGATTTGCAAAGATTACTATATTCCAAACATTGATGACAAAATTGAAAAATATATTAAATGCTGTATACCGTGTATCATGAGTAATCGTAAACAAGGCAAGCAGGAAGGATTCCTACACCCACTGCAGGAGGAAGATACCCCATTATATACCTATCACATTGACTTTTTAGGACCACTTGAATCAACGCATAAGGACTACAAGCACATTTTGACTGTTATTGATGCATTTACCAAATTCTGTTGGCTATACCCGACTAAATCAACAACTGCAAATGAAGTTATCACAAAGCTGACCGCACAAAGCGCAATTTTTGGAAATCCCGCTATTATTATTTCGGATAAAGGTGCTGCGTTTACTTCGGAAACTTTTATAAAGTATGGTATTGACGAAAATATTAAGCTGGTGAAGACGACTACAGGTTTACCCCGCGTAAATGGACAAGTTGAAAGGCTGAACGCGATCATCATCCCAGTCTTGTCAAAGCTTAGTATCGACGATCCTACAAAGTGGTACAAACACGTAAACAGAGTCCAGCAAGCAATCAATTCCACATTTGCAAGAAGTATTGAGACTACTCCCTTTGAGCTGCTAATAGGAGTTAAAATGCGAACCAAAGACGACAACCAAATTTTAAATTTTATTAATCAAGAATATTTAGCTACTTTCAGTAATGAACGCAACGATTTGAGACGCAAGGCCAAAACTCATATCCTGAAAATTCAGAACGAGAATAAGAAGTCATACAACCTCAGACGCAGACCAGCAAAACCATATGACGTAGGCGATCTTGTCGCCATAAAGAGGACGCAGTTTGGAGGTGGCCTGAAACTAAAACCGAAGTTCCTTGGCCCATACCAGATCGTTAAGGTGAAGCAAAACGATGCTTATGATGTACAAAAGATGGGAAGCTCAGACGGCCCGAAGAACACTTCAACGTGTGCCGAATATATGAAGCCATGGTCTATAAACTATGACCACTAACTATACAATACATAGATGGGACAAACGGAAGATTTTTTGATTGCAAACACTAGCCTAACCATGGAACCCCAGAGAACTTCGGCAAAAAGCCGAACGTTCGTACGCTCAATGAGAGCAAGTTCTGTCAATGTATGTGTGCACTAGTCGGTACAAGGGCAGGCATCGTACACCGTACATCGTACACGCTCGACACAAATTTTTGATTTTCGACAAAACAGCGACAATACCAAGTGAATATCCCCTGTGGAAAGGATATCAATCAATCTTTGCACTGAATTGTGGACAGTCTCGGTGGCTGTACTGATAGAGTGTTCGCTTGACGAGTCGAATCACCGTTGGTTCGAATCCCAGTTCAAACCCTTCCAAACAAAATTGTTTCTATTTTCTATTTTTCAATAATGAATTGATTTCTTTTTGTCGTCTACTGTTTTATAATAATTAAAGATTATTAGGTTTTTTATTGCCAGCTCTTTAGACAAGAGCCGGACTGGTAATTCGTCCCTAAAATCTCAAAAAAAAAGGAATAAAAGACTTCGTTGATGTGTTAATTTATGTTAGCCCTAATGACTTTAAAATTTCAATTTTCCGAATACATTTTTGCTTTTCAGATGATGCACTACATAATACTTCCATCAGCCATCTGGTTTTTATTTAAGCAAGACTAACAGAAAATAGTTCAATAAGTGTTTTCGATGCTCTATGCATTTATGAGTTTCGCAATACCAATCTTTGTATTTTTGCTCGTTTTCAGTACAAAAAATACACTCATTAAAAAAAAAATCAATTCATAATTGAAAATAGAAACAATTTTGTATAGAAGGGTTTATACTGGGGATCGAACCAGCGGTAACTCGATTCGTCAAGCGAACACTCTATCAGCACAGCCACCGAGACTGTCCACAATTCAGTGCCAAGATTGATTGATATCCTTTCCACAGGGGATATTCACTTGGTATTGTCGCTGTTTTGTCGAAAATCAAAAATTTGTGTCGAGCGAGCTATTGAAGTGCGGTGTTGTAAAACTTCACGTCACACACACACACTACGATGCCTGCCCTTGTACCGATTAGTGCACACATACATTGACAGAACTTGCTCTCATTGAGCGTACGAACGTTCGGCTTTTTGCCGAAGTTCTCTGGGGTTCCATGGTTAGGCTAGTGTTTGCAATCAAAAAATCTTACGTTTGTCCCATCTATGTATTGTAGAGTTAGTGCTATGACTTTGATGACGAGGAAGCATTCGAGGCGAATGTTTAGTCAGGACGGCCGGATTTGGGATGGTAACACTATCCAAACCGATAACTCTAGACAACGAGAAGTACGTAAGATGCCAGACGACAAAGATGCCAGCTAAGAAAGATGCCATACGACGGAAAGACGACCGAAAGGGTAACTCTAGCGCTGAGAGAGTTGAGAAGAAGCAAGTCGAACGTGAAGACGAAAATACGTGCCAAGCTGGGCCTTTAAGACGTGTCATTATCTTTCAAGTTGCTTTTTTTTGTTAAATTAAATCCAAGTTGTTTAAATGTAAACCATCTCACATCTGTATAACTAAAAACTAACTAAACTTAAACTAAAATATACATTCATAAACGTATATTAAATAAAGAAACCGCCACATATATATAACTTTTTAAATTTTTCTTTTTTTATACCCTTGCAGAGGGTATTAAAAAATTGTTCAGATGTTTGTAACGCATAGAAATATACGTTTCCGACCCCATAAAGTATATATATTCTTGATCAGCATCAACAGCCGAGTCGATTGAGACATCTCCGTCTGTCCGTCTGTCTGTTTTTTCGAAATTAAATTTTAAGCTACGGAGTTGAAACTTGGTAGTTAGCTTTCTTAAAGGTGTAGGTAGACAAAGTATGAAAATCGGTCGGATCGGATTACTATATGATATATCCAATATCGGAATAATAGGCTTCCAATTAAATATTTTTTATTTTTCTTTTGGAATATAAATCTAATTTGTACCAAAACACTACCTACCAAGTTTGACTCAAATCGGATAATTATTACGGCTACAAATCAATAAAGCAAATCATCCATATAAGCTATTTACTCCAGCAACAAAAAATTTCAAAGAAATCTGCCGTACCAACACAAGAGACCCGAGTTCGAATCCGCGCGGCACCAAATAAGAAATATATAAAGTTATTGTTTTTTTGTTGTTGCATTTAAATTTAATTTGTATCCATACACTATACACCAAGTTTGAACTAAATCGGATAATTATTAAGGTTACAAATCAATAATCATATGTGATAGAAATTAAATGTATTTTAATGCTCACGCTCACACATACATATGCAAAAATTCAACCACCACGCGGTGTGTAAGAGAGACAGAAATATTTTAGTTGTGTTCTTACACAGAACGAAATTTAAAGAGCGAGATGCAATGGGTTTGCATATATGTCGAATTAGCTTACGTCAGGACGGTGGCGTAGTATGTAGAGATCGGTGGCACGATGCGCTTGTTTGTTATTTGGTGGTTCAATGGCTCGGTGAAGAAGTGAAATTTTTAGATGTGTTTTTTCTTCTTTTTTTGTTTTTTTTTTTTATTTTGTTTAACATTTATACCAATTATTTTGCTGCAAGGGCATACAAACTTCGGCAGAGCCGAAGTTAGCTTCTTTGATATTTTTTTTCCCTTTCCGTTATACACTTATTGTGTAGCTTATATGCTTTGAACAATATATATGAAATTAAAACGACAACCATTGCCAATAATAGTACATTCGTCATACATAGATCAACATTTGATGATTCATTTTATTTATAACATTAGCAGTGGAGTCCACTGTCTTGGTATCTATTACTCCCATTTTGGGTTGTTCAATTAAATCATCAAATTTGCTAATTCTATTATCAAACATTTAAAATATTGAGAGAAGTTGAAAAAAACTTTTGTATACATATATATAGAAAAATATCCTTCTACAGTAACCTACCTAATTTTTCGCATAGCTTTACAGGCAATGCTTCTATTGATCGGATATGGTTCCGCTCAATTTAACAATGTTTTTTACAATTCTTTGGTTTTTATACCCTGTACCCATAGGGTAAAAGGGTATATTAAAGTCGCTAAAATGTATGTAACAGTCAGAAGGAAGCGTTTCCGACCCCATAAAGTATATATATTCTTGATCAGCATCAACAGCCGAGTCGATTGAGACATGCCCGTCTGTCCGTCTGTCCGTATGAACACCTAGATCTCGGAGACTATAATAGCTAGAGCTACCAAATTTGGTGTGAACATCCGTCTGGTGTCTACACAGGTTAAGTTTGTTTCAAATTTAAGCCACGCCCACTTCTGCCCCCGCAAATGAAAAAAGAAAATTTTAAAATTAATTTACAAGAGCTGTATTAAAGATATTCTTATTTAGTAGACATAACTGCATAGTCAATCTGCACTAACTGACCAAATTTCGTTCTAATCGGACAATAAACATCGGAGATATAGCCATTTGCATTTTGTACTGAATTGCCAAGGCGACATTGGCAGATATGAAAGAGCGAGATAGCATGCTTTCGCTGCTGCTGCATGTTAAAGGGAATTTTGTTTTGAATTGATTGAGATTTCGAGGGTTTTCGAACTTTTGTTTAGTGTCCACGCAAATTTAGAAAGTTAAAAATTTTTGCCACACCCACTTCCGCCCCCGCAAATCGCGAAAACGTATTACTAGAGCTGTATTAAAGATATCGTATTATTACTTGGCACACCTAATTATATACCCAAACTGGACCAGCTCACCAAATTTTGTCGAAATCGGACAGTAAATATCGGAGATATACCTATATGAGTTTTGCACTGAATTGCCAAGGCGACATTGGCTGGCAAGAGTGAGCGAGACAGCATGCGTTTGCTGCTGCTGCATGTTAAAGAGAATTTTGCATGAAATTGATGACGATTTCGAGGATATTTTATTTTATTTAATATAACTAGTTGGTACAGGGTATACTCAATGTCGGCAGGGACGACTTGCTTGCTTCATTTTATTCTTCACTCCACCTCTCCTAGCCATTTCACTCTTACTCTACTCACTCAGATACATTTTCCTTTGTTATTTGTTGCGGGATTTATTTTCTTCCTTTTAATTTCCTCCTTTGCCTTTGGTCTTCAAGAAATGATTAAATTTTTCCTTCAGTGCAGGTCTTGTCTCCAGTTTCTGTGAACACTGTCACGGTCGCCATGTATTATGAGTGCCCAGTATTAGTTCTACATGTATTATTTTTAAGTTTTAGATGAGTTTTGTTTTTAAAATAATAATGTTCACATTTGCGTGCAGTCACTTAGGTTTCTCTTTATTCAATGATTCTTAAATCTATAACCATGGTTAATTACAGCTAAGACCGCGTAGCTGCGCTGCCAGTGACGCCGGCAGAGGAGCGGTCTGCTTATAATATATATATTAAATATATTAAATGTTTACATAAGCATATATAAATGTTTCGCCACAGCGGGAGAGTGAGGATGTATCATGTTACTTGGTGACAAATGCCGACTCAGCAATGTCCAGTACTATGCCCTCATGTGTGGCCGTGATTCTTAAGAGGCATAGCACTTGAATATTGTATAACAAACAACAAAAAGTGTAACAATATGTTTGTAATATTATAATTTATTGCACTGAGTACAGTGATCATTCGTTATTATTGAACATGCTACAATTGGTCACCCTTCTTGCGAAATAAAAAATCGCCGTTATCTCTCACAGCTCGTGGCTCAACATGTACGGCATCCCAAATGATTGGAAATGACTCAATATATAATCCCTTAAAATTTCATGCAATTCGTTAGACCAGATTTTGAGAAATTTGAGTTTTTCATTTTTTGCATTAAATTCATAATCTGGTCAGCAAGATAAGTGACATTAATTGGTCACACTTCTTGGGAAATAAAAATCGTCGTTATCTCTCACAGCTCGTGGCTCAAAATTCACGGTATTCCAAATTGTTGGAGATGATACAATATATATTCCCGCAGTTCGCATTTTTCATTTTTTGCATCAAATTCATAATTGACAGGATCTGGTCAGCAAGATAAGTGACATTTATTGGTCACACTTCTTGCGAAATAAAAAATCGTCGTTATCTCCCACAGCTCGTGGCTCAACATGCACGGTATCCCAAATGATTGGAAATGACTCAATATATAGTCCCTGAAAATTTTATGCCATTCGTTAGACCAGATTATGAGAAATTTGAATTTTTCATTTTTTGCATTTAATTCATAATTGACAGGATCTGGTCAACAAGATAAGTGACATTTATTGGTCACACTTCTTGCGAAATAAAAAATCCTCGTTATCTCTCACAGCTCGTGGCTCAACATGCACGGTATCCCAAATTATTGGAAATGACTCAAATGACGTCAATACTACAGAGAGAGAGAGAGTGAGAGACTACATAGAGACTACAGAGAAAGAGAAAGAGAGAGAGATAGAGAGAGACTACAGAGAGATGCTACAGAGAGAGGGAGGCTACAGAGAGAGAGAGAGAGGCTAGAGAGAGAGAGAGACTACAGAGAGAGGGAGGGAACAAGACTACAGAGAGAGCGAGAGAGAGACAACAGCGAGAGAAACGTACTCAGAAAATGGATTTTAAAAAAAAAGATATCTGTAAATCTAATCACTAAACCTTTTGAGATTGCAAATATTTATATTGAATGCAGAGTTTATTAGAGACTAAAATTGAGTACATAGAAAATATATGCTGAAAGCACAAGCAGCAACTTAACATAAAGAGGAACCAAAGATTGTCCGTTATTATTCGTGGAACGGTCACCAATACAAGGCAATTAGAAATACATATACATCCATAAACATAGAGCGGTGTTCTCTTATATATTTTCAACACTCCTTCTCAACGCGATGTTTATCTATACATTTCAAGGATCTTATTCAAGTACATTAAATTCAAAAACTTCATTTTAACCCCAACAGATTAGCACATTTTATATGCTTGATTTTACAAAGGCTTTTAGTTAATACATCGGATATCATATCATTTGTTGGGACAAACTTAATATCAATTATATTATTCTTATACAATTCTCTCACAAAATGATATTTGATCTCAATATGTTTACTTCGTGCATGAAACTTAGAATCTTTAGCAAGATATTGTGCGCTTTGATTATCGCTATACATCATCATCGTTGGTGCTGTCCCGATGCCCATCTCTTCGACCAGTTTGCGCACATACACTGCCTCTTTATTTGCTGTTGAAAGAGCTACGTACTCCGCTTCCGTACTACTGAGAGCCACCATGTTCTGCTTCTTTGACTCCCAAGAAACTGCTGCTCCAGTCCTTCAATATACTGTTTGTGCCCAATTGCAACGCTACCGGTCTTCCCAGTCCTCTCGATTTCCATACCAAGGAAATGCTGCAATTCGCCACCATCAACGACATCAAACTTTTCTTTTATTAGCTGCTTTATACGAGTGATGTCCTTTTCTCGGGTACATGCAAGTGTAAAATCGTCAACATAAACAACAATAATATTAACATACCCATCAGTTTTGTTAGTGTAAATACAAGGTTCGCTTGGACAAGGTGCGAAGCCCATTTCCAACAAAACTCTATCAAGTTTGTGGTTCCACTCACGCCCACTTTGTTTTAGGCCATATAACGATTTTTGCACTCGCTTTGTATGTTCCAGATCAATAAACGCTTCGGGTTGCCGCATATATATGATGTCGTGTAGCTCACTGTTTAGATACGCAGCTAAGACATCCATCTGGTGTAAATACATCTCTTTCTCGACGGCTACCGCAATCACCATCCTGATAGATGAGTAACGCGCTACAGGAGAAAAAGTTTCTCCATAGTTAGTGCCATATTGTTGAGGGGTGCGCCTTTTGCGACTAATCGTGCCTTAAATCGCTCAACGTTGCCATACTGGTCACTCTTGATGTTGGAGACCCACTTACATCCGATTGCCCGCTCACCAGCAGGTAGATCGACCAGATTCCATGTTTTTATATCTCGCAAATGGTTATACTCCTTCTGCATCGCAGCTTTCCAGTCTAATGCATACTTCGAATTTAATGCGTCTTTTACGTTGGTTGGAACTGCAATATCCTTGGCAGAAAAGACATGTAATACATTATATTCTTTTCTTGGACAGCCTTGTTGCCCTGTGCGTAGTATTTTTGGTCTCCCTGGACCCCTTTTGGAACTTGCATCCACGTTTGATGCTGCTCACGCTCCTCTGGATCTGGTTGCTCATCCTCTTGCTGTTCTTCATCTACGCAGTTGCTTTCCCACTGCACTGTGGGCTCAGAAATCAATATGTCTGTCGATTGTTCGCTTACCTTTGAAGCCTGTTTCTCTATGAATATAACGTCTCGAGCTACTGTGACGTTTCTTCTAACAGGGTTATATAGCCGATATGCTTTGGTTGGAGTACCCTACCATAATATGCTCCACGCCCTTTGGCAAAAACTTCTTTTTATGGGCTTTGTCCAATACAAACGCCTTCATGCAAAATTCTTTAGATGAAATACGCTTGGTTTATTGCCATACTACTCTTCATATGGAGTTTTGTTATATAACGTAGAAGTTTCAGATCTATTGCGTAAGTACGCTGCAGTTGCTTTTGCCTCACGTCATGTTTTGTTCTTATTGTTGTTGTTTTGATTTTGTTTTTTTCTTTTTCTTGGGAATATTGTAGATGCACCCAACCATAGAGGTGCCACAATGTAAGAGATTGTGTTTTTTTGTGTTATTTAAAATGGCCTTTAGGAGCAATTAGAAATAGTCGTGAAACAAACGACTACCAAATGTTTTCTTCTTCTTTGTCGCGTTGTCCCTTGCATTTCCTCCTGGTTTACACATTTCTACTATTATTACTCTTCTACTCTCGCATTTGCAATTTGTTAGATGATGGTAAAGAATTCATGGGGTTAAATACTTGAAATCTCTTTAATAAAATGCAATTGCGAAGCCAATGCGAAATTTAAATGTATAAAAGTTGTCTTTAAAGGACTCTATTACAAGCAATTATTTGGGCAAGTTTTACTGCAAAGAAGTTTTAAAGCAATCACATTCTTATTTGGCACACCCAACAACGTGGCCAAAATACACCATCTGACCAAAATTAGTCGAAATCGTACAATGAATATCGAAGATATACGAATGTGCATTTTGAACTGAATTGAATAGGTGATACTAACTGCTAAGAGTGAGCGAGATAGTATGCGGTAGCTGTTGCTCATGTTAAAAGGAATTTTGCATTAAGTTGATGCCGATCTTGATTTAATATAACTAGTTGGTACAGGGTATACTCAATGTCGGCAGGGACGACTTGCTTACTTCATTTTTTTTGTTCTGCTGCTCGTTGCTGACCCTCTTCTGGGCATCAGCTTGTCGTCTCCGGTTGGCACGCTGATGCTCCATCGATGGCGTAAAAAACTGCCTGTTTTATACGCTGTTGTCTCTGCTGCTGTTGTCCCGGGCCTATGGGCTCAGGCGATACCGGTGCCGGTCATCGCACCAGAATTAGATTTTGTCTTCTTCCAGCAGGTGTACTCACAGTACGGGCTTTCCAATGGTCCCAGGCAATCGTTCGGGCACTCTTTTACTGGTTTAGGCAGCTTCACTTGTGGAGGAGGAATTTTTGGTTTTGAATTGATTGTTGGTATATTTTTCACTGAGTGAGCTTGAGTTTTAGGCTTTTTATTTTCAATTATTGACTTTAAAAAGTCAAGTTCTTTTTGAAGTTTCTGGGCAGTTGCCCATGGAGGAGGTGCTGGGTTTGTGAATAATAGCCACTTGATGTGTGCTATTCTCTTATTAATTATACCCTGTACCCATAGGGTAAAAGGGTATATTAAAGTCGCTAAAATGTATGTAACAGGGAGAAATATACATTTCTGACCCCATAAAGTATATATATTCTTGATCAGCATCACTAGCTGAGTCGATTGAGCCATGTCCGTCTGTCCGTCCGTCTGTCCGTCCGTATGAACACCTAGATCTCGGAGACTATAAAAGGTAGAGCCACCAAATTTGGTGTGAACATGCATCTAATGCATAAACAGGTCAAGTTTGTTTCAAATTTTTGCCACGCCCACTTCCGCCCCCGCAAATCGCGAAAACGTATTACTAGAGCTGTATTAAAGATATCGTATTATTACTTGGCACACCTAATTATATACCCAAACTGGACCAGCTCACCAAATTTTGTCGAAATCGGACAGTAAATATCGGAGATATACCTATATGAGTTTTGCACTGAATTGCCAAGGCGACATTGGCTGGCAAGAGTGAGCGAGACAGCATGCGTTTGCTGCTGCTGCATGTTAAAGAGAATTTTGCATGAAATTGATGACGATTTCGAGGATATTTTATTTTATTTAATATAACTAGTTGGTACAGGGTATACTCAATGTCGGCAGGGACGACTTGCTTGCTTCATTTTATTCTTCACTCCACCTCTCCTAGCCATTTCACTCTTACTCTACTCACTCAGATACATTTTCCTTTGTTATTTGTTGCGGGATTTATTTTCTTCCTTTTAATTTCCTCCTTTGCCTTTGGTCTTCAAGAAATGATTAAATTTTTCCTTCAGTGCAGGTCTTGTCTCCAGTTTCTGTGAACACTGTCACGGTCGCCATGTATTATGAGTGCCCAGTATTAGTTCTACATGTATTATTTTTAAGTTTTAGATGAGTTTTGTTTTAAAATAATAATGTTCACATTTGCGTGCAGTCACTTAGGTTTCTCTTTATTCAATGATTCTTAAATCTATAACCATGGTTAATTACAGCTAAGACCGCGTAGCTGCGCTGCCAGTGACGCCGGCAGAGGAGCGGTCTGCTTATAATATATATATTAAATATATTAAATGTTTACATAAGCATATATAAATGTGCCGCCACAGCGGGAGAGTGAGGATGTATCATGTTACTTGGTGACAAATGCCGACTCAGCAATGTCCAGTACTATGCCCTCATGTGTGGCCGTGATTCTTAAGAGGCATAGCACTTGAATATTGTATAACAAACAACAAAAAGTGTAACAATATGTTTGTAATATTATAATTTATTGCACTGAGTACAGTGATCATTCGTTATTATTGAACATGCTACAATTGGTCACCCTTCTTGCGAAATAAAAAATCGCCGTTATCTCTCACAGCTCGTGGCTCAACATGTACGGCATCCCAAATGATTGGAAATGACTCAATATATAATCCCTTAAAATTTCATGCAATTCGTTAGACCAGATTTTGAGAAATTTGAGTTTTTCATTTTTTGCATTAAATTCATAATCTGGTCAGCAAGATAAGTGACATTAATTGGTCACACTTCTTGGGAAATAAAAATCGTCGTTATCTCTCACAGCTCGTGGCTCAAAATTCACGGTATTCCAAATTGTTGGAGATGATACAATATATATTCCCGCAGTTCGCATTTTTCATTTTTTGCATCAAATTCATAATTGACAGGATCTGGTCAGCAAGATAAGTGACATTTATTGGTCACACTTCTTGCGAAATAAAAAATCGTCGTTATCTCCCACAGCTCGTGGCTCAACATGCACGGTATCCCAAATGATTGGAAATGACTCAATATATAGTCCCTGAAAATTTTATGCCATTCGTTAGACCAGATTATGAGAAATTTGAATTTTTCATTTTTTGCATTTAATTCATAATTGACAGGATCTGGTCAACAAGATAAGTGACATTTATTGGTCACACTTCTTGCGAAATAAAAAATCCTCGTTATCTCTCACAGCTCGTGGCTCAACATGCACGGTATCCCAAATTATTGGAAATGACTCAAATGACGTCAATACTACAGAGAGAGAGAGAGTGAGAGACTACATAGAGACTACAGAGAAAGAGAAAGAGAGAGAGATAGAGAGAGACTACAGAGAGATGCTACAGAGAGAGGGAGGCTACAGAGAGAGAGAGAGAGGCTAGAGAGAGAGAGAGACTACAGAGAGAGGGAGGGAACAAGACTACAGAGAGAGCGAGAGAGAGAGACAACAGCGAGAGAAACGTACTCAGAAAATGGATTTTAAAAAAAAAGATATCTGTAAATCTAATCACTAAACCTTTTGAGATTGCAAATATTTATATTGAATGCAGAGTTTATTAGAGACTAAAATTGAGTACATAGAAAATATATGCTGAAAGCACAAGCAGCAACTTAACATAAAGAGGAACCAAAGATTGTCCGTTATTATTCGTGGAACGGTCACCAATACAAAGCAATTAGAAATACATATACATCCATAAACATAGAGCGGTGTTCTCTCATATATTTTCAACACTCCTTCTCAACGCGATGTTTATCTATACATTTCAAGGATCTTATTCAAGTACA
The DNA here is from genome assembly GCA_018903575.1 of Drosophila saltans. Classification (NCBI taxonomy): domain Eukaryota; kingdom Metazoa; phylum Arthropoda; class Insecta; order Diptera; family Drosophilidae; genus Drosophila; species Drosophila saltans. Next base: position 38,394 of record JAEIGH010000381.1, read on the forward strand.
TTAAATTCAAAAACTTCATTTTAACTCCAACAGATTAGCACATTTTACATGCTTGATTTTACAAAGGCTTTTAGTTAATACATCGGATATCATATCATTTGTTGGGACATACTTAATATCAATTATATTATTCTTATACAATTCTCTCACAAAATGATATTTGATCTCAATATGTTTACTTCGTGCATAAAACTTAGAATCTTTAGAATCTCTTCGACCAGTTTGCGCACATACACTGCCTCTTTATTTGCTGTTGAAAGAGCTACGTACTCCGCTTCCGTACTACTGAGAGCCACCATGTTCTGCTTCTTTGACTCCCAAGAAACTGCTGCTCCAGTCCTTCAATATACTGTTTGTGCCCAATTGCAACGCTACCGGTCTTCCCAGTCCCTCTCGATTTCCATACCAAGGAAATGCTGCAATTCGCCACCATCAACGACATCAAACTTTTCTTTTATTAGCTGCTTTATACGAGTGATGTCCTTTTCTCGGGTACATGCAAGTGTAAAATCGTCAACATAAACAACAATAATATTAACATACCCATCAGTTTTGTTAGTGTAAATACAAGGTTCGCTTGGACAAGGTGCGAAGCCCATTTCCAACAAAACTCTATCAAGTTTGTGGTTCCACTCACGCCCACTTTGTTTTAGGCCATATAACGATTTTTGCACTCGCTTTGTATGTTCCAGATCAATAAACGCTTCGGGTTGCCGCATATATATGATGTCGTGTAGCTCACTGTTTAGATACGCAGCTAAGACATCCATCTGGTGTAAATACATCTCTTTCTCGACGGCTACCGCAATCACCATCCTGATAGATGAGTAACGCGCTACAGGAGAAAAAGTTTCTCCATAGTTAGTGCCATATTGTTGAGGGGTGCGCCTTTTGCGACTAATCGTGCCTTAAATCGCTCAACGTTGCCATACTGGTCACTCTTGATGTTGGAGACCCACTTACATCCGATTGCCCGCTCACCAGCAGGTAGATCGACCAGATTCCATGTTTTTATATCTCGCAAATGGTTATACTCCTTCTGCATCGCAGCTTTCCAGTCTAATGCATACTTCGAATTTAATGCGTCTTTTACGTTGGTTGGAACTGCAATATCCTTGGCAGAAAAGACATGTAATACATTATATTCTTTTCTTGGACAGCCTTGTTGCCCTGTGCGTAGTATTTTTGGTCTCCCTGGACCCCTTTTGGAACTTGCATGCACGTTTGATGCTGCTCACGCTCCTCTGGATCTGGTTGCTCATCCTCTTGCTGTTCTTCATCTACGCAGTTGCTTTCCCACTGCACTGTGGGCTCAGAAATCAATATGTCTGTCGATTGTTCGCTTACCTTTGAAGCCTGTTTCTCTATGAATATAACGTCTCGAGCTACTGTGACGTTTCTTCTAACAGGGTTATATAGCCGATATGCTTTGGTTGGAGTACCCTACCATAATATGCTCCACGCCCTTTGGCAAAAACTTCTTTTTATGGGCTTTGTCCAATACAAACGCCTTCATGCTAAATTCTTTAGATGAAATACGCTTGGTTTATTGCCATACTACTCTTCATATGGAGTTTTGTTATATAACGTGGAAGTTTCAGATCTATTGCGTAAGTACGCTGCAGTTGCTTTTGCCTCACGTCATGTTTTGTTCTTATTGTTGTTGTTTTGATTTTGTTTTTTTCTTTTTCTTGGGAATATTGTAGATGCACCCAACCATAGAGGTGCCACAATGTAAGAGATTGTGTTTTTTTGTGTTATTTAAAATGGCCTTTAGGAGCAATTAGAAATAGTCGTGAAACAAACGACTACCAAATGTTTTCTTCTTCTTTGTCGCGTTGTCCCTTCCATTTCCTCCTGGTTTACATATTTCTACTATTATTACTCTTCTACTCTCGCATTTGCAATTTGTTAGATGATGGTAAAGAATTCATGGGGTTAAATACTTGAAATCTCTTTAATAAAATGCAATTGCGAAGCCAATGCGAAATTTAAATGTATAAAAGTTGTCTTTAAAGGACTCTATTACAAGCAATTATTTGGGCAAGTTTTACTGCCTTTGAAACCGAAGAAACATGTGCCAAGATTGAAAGACTTCACAAAAAGGAACTTCTGCAAAAGGAATATCTAAACACACAAGGAGTTATACGGAAAACATCGACTTGGATCAAAGTGTGCCAATTTTCTTAAAGAATTTAGTGGGAGTAGGCGGCAGATTTCCAAATTGAATTCTGATCTGCTATGCCCCTTTGCCAGTGCACCAAATTGGTTAGTTCACTTTTGCTTTTAGTCGAATAAACAAATACAAATTCCTTTTGTGCAAAGTAAAAATTTTTTTAATAAATTTTTAATTTTTTTAAACTCTTAATGAATTTGGAAAACGATAATAATAGCAGCTCAAGCTCCAGCACAGATTCTGCTCCCAGCGTGGTCTACCACGATTATCGTAATTATATGGCAAAAAAAAAGAAACGCGAGCTCCTTGAGATGAAAAAGCGAAATCTTGAGCGTTTGGAAAAGTTTGGAGGATATCCGAGAAATAGTATATGGTATCTGGAGTATCATTAACTGTCTCTCCCAGGTGTTCTGCATCTGGAGTATCGTTCTATTCTTCGCGATTTTCTGGGGTTTCTTGATTCTTATTAACAATAGGGTCCATTGTAAATATTTTACTGATTTTTCAGACCTTTCTAAAATAAATTAACATTTCACTGATTTTCAGACTTTACTAATAGAAATAATTATTTTACCGATTTTTCCGAGAAACAGAAATAAATTAATATTTTACTAGCTTTTCAGAGTTTTATAAAATAAATTTATATTTTACTGATTTTTCAGACTGTACTAATAAATTCAGTTGTTACTTGTGACGAGTTGAAGCGTAAACTGATAATGCTCAAAATAACGAACTACTATTCAAATTATTTGCTGACAACTCAATCTGCCAAATGTTTCAATAATTACTACACAGAACAGCAACTGGAGCAGGAGCTGTCAAATATATATAAAATATTATCAATCATCTAGAAGCTAATTCTAATCAACTTTTTCCCTCTTCGATTTCGATAGGATTGACACGATATGGGGATACATTAAAATAAATCACCAATCATTAAATTCCTATATGAATCCTTCGCCAATAATAATCGCCCTTTGATTAGTATAATTTATATTTCAGATCTACTTCTACTAATCCATTTTTAAGGAAACAGTTCTGCTCCAGATGCAGAAGACGTAGCAGAAATAGTTAACGATACTCCAGATGCAGAAGACCCAGGAGAGACAGTTAATGATGCTCCAGAGAGAGAGAGACTACAGAGAGAGACAATAGAGAGAGAGAGACTACATAGAGAGAGAGAGAGAGAGAGAGAGAGAGTGAGACTACAGGAAAAGAGAGACAGACTACAGAGAGAGAGACTACAGAGACTACAGTGACGCGTTGCTATTCAAAGTGATTCGTTTTGAACACTTCTCATGGAAAATTGAATTCAGTAGCCGAAAGAGACCGCAGGAACTTTAAAATTGAAAACCAATAATTGTTTCTTCTTCATCCGTTAGTGGTATTCAAATTAGTATTGTTTATAGCAAAGAATTTTTATTGAGAAACTTTGCAATGATGGTTCCATATAATTTTTTTTTTTTTTTTTTTAGAAACTAGAACTTGTGAAATTTGTTAGACCTATAATAATACAATAGCAGGAAAAGGTAAAAAGTTCAACTTCAATGTCAAAGAAACGTACTCAGAAAATGATTTTTGAAAAAAAAGATATCTGTAAATATTATCAATAAACCTTTTGAGACTGCAAATATTTAAATCAGATAAAGTATGAAAAGAGTAAAATAATAAAGTTAAGTTATTGAGTAAATTCACAAGGACAAAATAATCGATATATCTATAAAATTAAACTATTGATTAAGTAAATAATTTATAGTTTATTTGATTTGCACAATAATATATTCCAATAATATATTCCATACATAAAACTATAGTAATTTCAAATTCTCCATAAAATAGAGACACGTTTAAGCACAAGGAGAAAAAAAAAAGAACAGAGAAATGGGTGATAAAGAGTGGAAGGCTATGTAAAAAAAAGTTTACTTTTATTGCCTTGTTAAAGCTTTGCAAATGTTTCTGGTGCCTTCTTCAAGTATAAGTATTAAGGGGAAAAAAGCATAACTTTAGCTGTCCTTTCACCAATGTCTCCTTCTTTGTTGAACTATAATACTGATACATACACACACTCACACACACCCACACATCTTACTAGTTTTTCTACAAGTGCGGTAAAGACACAAGTCACTTTTCTCCATCTTCTTGTTGCCTGTTCCTGCGACAGGGCACCTGAAATTGTACACAACTTCGTTAGCGCGGAGCGCAAGGAGCCGGCCTACTCACGAGGATTTTCTGCTTGAACTTCCTGGTAGCGCTGTATTGGCCGCGAGCTGTCTTTTCCCTTCCTACTGGAATCACCCACCTGAGGAGTGTCTGGAGTAATAAAGGGGGGGGCGGCGATACCAGCCTCTCTTTCTCCACTTTCTCCACTTTTTTTGGCGCTTACGGGCAGACCTAAATTTGAATTTTCGCCGTTTTTATTTAAATTTGAATCGTCCGTTAAATGGAAAAGTTGCTAACCACAATGGACCATATATCCCGTTTTGAAGGAGCTTTTCCGGACCAATTCAGCGAGGAAGCTATTTTTGGCAAGCGCTCCAAACTCATGGAGTCACCTCAGCCAAACGCGGCAACCACAAATCCAGCGCCAGTAATTACTGCTGCAAGAGCGCTATGCAGCAGTCCAGTTGCGACTACGTCTTCATTGAAGGTTGACTCAGGTATTCCAGAGTTGGACGAGTTGGGCTGTCTGATCAACGAGCTTGCCAATACCTACTCCAAGAAGAGGAGGATGGGAAACTAGTGAGGCACATAAATCAAAGTGCGTTGCAGTCAATGGCACGCATAAAAAGGCTGCACGAGCTGCCCTGCTCTAAAGTGGGCCAACTTATGCTGCAGAAATCAACATGCGACCGAACCACGCAAACCGTCCAGGAGGCATGCGCTCAGCGTAGGCTCAGAGCAAACTCTGGCTGCAGCGATTCGCCCAAACGTCAACGGGACGATACTCGGAAGAACCGAGCGGAAGAGTGGCAACAAGTGCCACGCAGACGCCAGCCGAAATCCAGGCCACAGGCAATAATTATTAAACCGGAGAACGGCACATCATATGCCCAGTTGCTCAGCAGGGTGACAAGAAGGGAAGATGGCCGTCTAAACAGCGTCAGATATAGCGTTAGTCGGACTAGAAAGACCGCAAATGGCGAGCTCCTGCTGGAGCTAAATCGCACAAGTAATTCAAGCCACCTAAAGGAGGAGATTCTTTAAGTATTGGGACCAATCACCATGCAGTGGGTGACGTAGCTCACGTTGAACTGCGCGATCTCGATTGCCTGGCAACAGCTGCTGACGTCATCGCAGCAATTGAATCTAAAATTTGCGACGATACATATTTCAGTAAAGTCTCTAAGATCAACTTTTGGAGAGACTCAGATATAAGAGCAAGAAACGGTCTTCAGAGATGCTATCGCTGTCTAAATTTAGGACATATGGCTGCCAAGTGCACAAGCAGCATTGATCGCACAAATTGGAGCCTCAGATGTGGAAAGCCAAACCATAAAGCTTCATCACGCACAAACGAGCCAAAATGCTTTACTTGCGTAGCTCAAGATCACACCCAAACAGACCACTATGCTTGCAGTAGGAGATGCCCCCTGGAAACTGAAGAGCCTCGCAAGAACTCACCCAAATGAGGATTTTGCAGCTGAATCTAAACCACTGCGTAGCGGCACACAGTTTGTTTGGCGGTGGACCGTCTTGGCAAGGCGGCAATCTGGGCGTGTGGTCGAAATGCACCAGCCATGGAGGCCATTTACTCAGCCTGTGGCTTTGTCAGAGCTAAATTTGGAGGCATATGGCTTTTCAGCTGCTATGCTGCTCCAAGTCTGCAGATAAGAGAGTTTGAAAACATCGTGGACGAAATAGCTACAGATGCCCAGGGGAAACAAAAAACTCTGATCGGAGGCGATTTTAACGCCTGGTCTGAAGAATGGGGAAGCAGTTCCTCAAATAAGAGGGGCAAGACGCACTGGCGATGCTCGATATGGCGGTTCTTAATAAGGGAAACGAGTTCACATTTTAAAGAGCTAGTTACGGGTCAGTTATTGACGTAACCTTTGCAACCGGCCAACTTTACAACAGCGTCAGTTGGAAGCTCTGCCGTCACTATACGGGCAGCGACCACAACGCCATACTTTGTTTCATTGACAGCACGCATACCTGGCGCCGCAACGAGGCTCCTAATGGCAAGATATACAAAGTCCATACACTTAACCCAGCCGTTTTTGCAGCCACCCTGGATATTCCAACACTTTCCGGTAGCGCAACAGAATGCTCGAAGCAAGTCAGGTAAGCTATTAAGTCAGCCTGCGAGGTCAGCATGGAACTGCGCAGGTCACACAGCAAACGTCGTTTAGCGGTGTACTGGTGGAACAAATCAATCGCAAAGGCCAGAAGAAAATGCCTGAAGCTGCACCGGACGAGTCAAAAATGAAATGCATCGTGGAAACGCTTTTCCCCAACACATCGACGATAGCGCCAAAAGCCACTCACTTGGTAAACATAGCCCCTGTCGAGTATCCACTTGATGTAGAAGAAGTAGCTAAAGCGGCACTTACTCTCAAGGACAACAAGGTTCCTGGTCCAGACGCCATCCCAAATAAGGCTTTAAAGTTAGCAACCTGGCTACAGCCCGACAAATTTACGCAGCTATTCAACACTTGCTTGCAAGAAAGTACATTTCCGGACCAATGAAAAAGACAAGACTTGGTACTGATACCAAAGCCAAACAAGTCCGCAGACGATCCTTCAGCTTACCGTCCAATTTGATTACTAGGCGCTATGGGAAAAATGTTTGAGAAAATAATCAGCAGCAGAATAGAGGCAGCACTGAAACTCGCAGGCGATCTCTCCCCATTCCAGTTTGGTTTCACGAAGGCAAAATCGACCATCGATGCCTTCAGATCAGTTGTCAACTTTGCGGCCAAGGCTATCGAAGGCCAAAGGTGGAAAGGTGGCCAAAAGCAGTACTGCTTAGTGAACACACTCGTCTGGGGACGCATTCTACAAGCTCTGTCTGCCTTCAATGTTCCAGAGTACCTGATCGGTAATACCGAAGACTATTTTCGGAACCGAATCTTACGCTACACAGCAAGTAATGGCACACATACCCACTTGGTGCGTGGCGGCGTGCCCAAAGGGTCAGTCCTGGGGCCTTTATTATGGAATGTAATGTACGATGGTATTTTACGCATGCAACTACCAAGTGGCGCACGCATGGTAGGATTTGCAGATGATATTGCGATCGTGGTAGTAGCAAAACACATTCCGGATACTGAAATTCTAACCGCCTCATCTTTCGCCATGGCAAAGCAATGGCTATCCAACGCTGGTCTCGTTTTGGCGGAGCACAAACCGGAAGCCGTATTGATTAGCAGCCGGAAGCTCGTGGAAGTAGCCAATATAAACATGGAAAATTGCACCATCCAATCATCGCGTGCGATTAAATATCTGGGCGTTTGGATTGACACACGCCTAAGTTTTAAGGACCACCTATGCAGGACTATGCAGCTCGCTGAGTCGCATAATGTTGAATTCACGTGGTCCAAAGCAGGGGCGACGCTTGTTGCTAATGAACGTCCTAACGTCGACGATTCTATATGGTGCACCAGTCTGGGCCAAGGCCATGGAATGCAAATCGTATAGACGCGGTTTGGAGCCAACGTATAGACTTGGAGCCCTGGGAGTCTGCAGAGGTTTTCGCACCATCTCAGAGGACGCCTCACTCGTCATCTCCGGCATGACGCCATTGGACTTACTCGTACGAGAAGTGAAATGGCTACACGAGCAGCGAAGAAGTTTGGTCAGCGGCAACCAGAAAAGAAGCCAAAGTTATGTCTAGACAAGGAAGCTTGACTGAGTGGCAGAAGCGCTGGGAATCGTCCCAAAATGGAAGATGGACCTTCCGACTCATCCCGGACTTACGACCGTGGGTAAACCGGAATCATGGCGATGTCACTTTTGAGCTGACCCAAATGCTCAGTGGTCACGAGTGCTTTCGCAGCTATCTGCATAAGCTCGGACACGCTGCAAGCCAAGAATGCCTGCATTGCACAAATGGAGCTATCGAAACTCCGGAACATGTCGTGTTTGCATGCCCACGAATTCAATCGGAGCGCCTTGCCCTACAAACGGCGTTCATAGAACTAGTGACGGCATCCAACCTGGTGCCAAATATGCTTTCAGGACAGTATCGGTGGTCAGCAGCATGCAAATTTGCGGCCATAGTAGCGACCAAGCTGCGAGAGGTCGAAAGGTTGACCAATACAGGAGGGGCCTATACTGCCCGCCAGAGTCCTGCGAAGTAATGCAGCTAAGCAGCCCCGCAGAATTCTATGGTAAACTACACTTCTATTCACTCATGATAACTTTCTCTTATTTTTATTTTTTTCCTGTCCTACTCTGTCATTTTTGTTATCCCTTAGCAACTTTTTTTCAAATAAACGAATGAAAAAAAAACCCCACACATCCACACACAAGTTGCGCTTCGTTAACTATTTGATAGAACAAAAAGCTTTTGGCTATCAATCAATTGTCCTTACTGAATTATTTAGCGTCATGTTTTGTTCTTATTGTTGTTGTTTTGATTTTGTTTTTTTTTTCTATTTCTTGGGATTATGTGGTTGCACCCAACCATAGAGGTGCCACAATCTTTTCTGGTTTTTTTTTAATCTAATACTAATCTAGCATTTGAAGAATGCTACATTGATCTATGGCCCTGATTATTAGTTAGAGGGTTGGAAAGTCTTTTTTTTGGAGACGAGTTCTATCACATACTCGGGTTAATGATTGGGCGAGGGTATTCGGATGTGCCTGCAGTTTAGAGGTGTACTTTAGCTGTTGTACCTTTATTTCGGTTGTTACACTGTTAATATGTAGATCTTTCTGTACGTTTTCATTTCGGATATACCAAGGTGCTCCCGTGATAGTTCTGAGAAGCTTAGATTGCGCCCTTTATATGGTTTCGATGTTGCTCTTACTTGCGTTTCCCCACTGTGCAGAGCCTTATATCCAGATGGATTTTAGCACCGAGTTGTAGAGAAGAAATTTGAACTCTAAACATAGAGGAGATCGTGCATTGATAAGCCAATGTAGTTCGGTTGCTTTAAGCTTTAGCTGCTTTTTCTTGGCTTCGATGTGCCAACGCCAAGTTAATCTTCTATCCAGGTGAACTCCAAGATATACAATATCGTCGGATTGAGGCACTGGCACGTTGTTCATTTTTAATGATGGGCAGGTTCGTCTGTTAAGGGTGAACGTAACGTGCTTGCATTTCTGTTCATTTACACTTTTCAACCTCCTTTAAATGGGTTGTGAGTTGCTCAGCAGCTTCGATCGGGCATTTGGAGCGGATCTTAAGGGAGAAATAATCTCGGTTGGAGCAGTCATAGTTGGGTGAGCTTTCCACAGCGGATATTTGGTGCTGGTAGGGCTAAGCTTCTCGATATATTGCCACTGTGTCTAAGCGCTTTTGCTAGAATTCGAGAAGCTGTTCTTATGCGAATTTTTGCTGCCGGGGATCGAGACATTTGTCAATCTCGCCTGAGCCGTCTTTTATTTGTTACAAGTAGTTCAATTAGCCGGTTGTATGACCTGTGTTTTTCCCGGATGTATCCGATAAATGGGGTGGAAATTTCTGCTGCTTCGATAAGCATCGACTCTAGAGCCGAGGTGCAACACTCGAAGTCATCTTCATCGTCCAGTTTGGGATTGAACTCAATGGGTGCTTAAATATTTCTCAAATCTGAGCCAGTTTGTTTTATAATTTGATAGGCCGGATGGGTGCTCTATGACTTGTGGATGTGTTGAAACTGTGAAAATTACTGGCGAGTGGTCAGATGACAATTCTGCTAGTGACTCTGCCGTTATTAAATTGTGCGCAAATCCCCTGGTGATTGCAAAGTCTATTAGATCTGGGAGCTTGCGTGGATCTGATGGCCAGTATGTGGGTTTATCCGGTGACGCATAGCCCATTTTGTTAGCTGGGTTGATGATTTTATTATACAGCTGTTTGCCTTTTGGATTTACCAGGCGGGATCCCCAATGAGGGTGCTTGGCGTTGTAGTCTCCTGCAGCAATAAATCGTACACCAAGTGTGTTAAAGAAGTCAGTAAATTCTTTTTCAGAGATCGAGAAGTTTGGTGGGCAATATAGTGCAGCCACGGTTGTACTACCAAAAGTGGTTTGGACACTTATTGAACTTGCTTGTAAGTAATATTTTGCAAATCCATTTTGGAGTGAGTGTTTGATTAGGATACCAGTATAGGTATCCAGGATACCACTTAGAATGCATATTTAGGTATTTGAAAGTTGTTTTTGTTGGTAAGGTGAGTTTCCGATAATTAATCTTCTATCCAGGTGAACTCCAAGATATACAATATCGTCGGATTGAGGCACTGGCACGTTGTTCATTTTTAATGATGGGCAGGTTCGTCTGTTAAGGGTGAACGTAACGTGCTTGCATTTCTATTCATTTACACTTTTCAACCTCCTTTAAATGGGTTGTCAGTTGCTCAGCAGCTTTGATCGGGCATTTGGAGCGGCTAAGGATGGCCGTGTCATCGGCGAAAGTAGATGTGGTAAGTGTAGGGCTTGTATACAGAAGATACAGAGTTGGATCTAGCACGCTGACTTGAGGTACTCCTGCCTTTGATTCGATGTCGTCAGAGGTGAAGCTATTACATCGTACGGCGAATTTTCTGTCGGATAGATATGATTCCATTAGCCTGTGTGTATAGTGTGGGAGCGTCGCTTTTATTTCGTATATTAGGCCATCCAGCCAGACTCGGTCGAAGGCTTGGGCGACATCAAGAAAAATTGCTGTGCAATATTCTTTTTGCTCGAATGCTATGCGGATCTTTGAGGTGATACGGTTGACTTGCTCAATTGTGCCATGCTTTCCACGGAAGCCAAACTGATGATGTGGTATTATATTTTGGTTTTCCAGGATTGTGTTTATACGGAGCCTTTTCAAATAGCTTTGAGAGACTTGGCAATAAACTGATGACCGAGCGCAGCTCGGGAGTTCTCTGATCATTTTCGGGGTTATTTTGTCATGACCGGGCGACTTTCTTGGATTCAGATAGTCATGAACGTCATGAGATTTGTCATGTTTTGGTTGAGCATGATTAACAACGTTTCGATCCCGTTGGGGTTCTGGCCGAGTACGGATGGACTTTGGGCCGCGTTAGGTTGAATGGTAGCGGGATCTACTGTTTGAGTGGGCTGTGCATTTCCATTGCGTAGCACGCTTGCAAAAGTTATTCCAGGAGTAGTTGTTAATGGAGTCGCTGATGACCTTACAGCTCTTGAGAAAAATATTCCCGGTATGGTTTGAGAGGGAATTAGTGCCGAGCCCTGGATGCGAGCCGTTGATTTCTTCGCGTTGAGGCGGGCCTTCAGTTCTTTATAAACAGGACATCCTCTGTAGTTCGCTGTGTGATTACCACCACAATTGCCGCACTTCCGTGTATTGGTGTTTGATTTGTCATCGGGGCAGACACAATGTTTTTGAGTTTGTCCACAGCCAACGCAAACTGGGCGAAGGCTACAGAAGGACTTGGTGTGCCCAAACTCCTGGCAATTAGTGCATTGTACCGGATGTGTCCTCTTATGCGGCTCTTCGACAGTGATTCTGCGGTGTAGCAAGAGTTGTAGATTATATATCGGGTGCACTGCGTTAGTTTCTAATGTTTTATCACACGTGGGCTGTAACTCCACTTTGAACAGGGGTTGTGGTACTTTACTTCTGTTCAATATGTTTGAGACGGACTTTACCTCAAAGCTCTTCTCTTCCAATGCTTCAACGATTTCCTGTGTCGGGTCTGTAGGTTCAATGCCTTTGATCACGGCTTGAAGTCCTTTCGCGCTTTTAAGTTGGAATGTGTAATAGTTCACATTTTCGGACCGGAAGTATTTCTCGATAGTTCGATAGAATTGTTCGTTTTTAGTTTGCACTTTGATCTCTCTTATGTTCCCCCTGTTAAGTGGAGTCACATAAAAGGTATTCTGACCATCTAGAGCTACCAACTTTGTCACTAGTGAAGTGCAGTTTGCATCACGGATGTAGAATGGTGGCGGTTTGACTTCAGTGGGTTTCTTTTGGGATACTGCTTCTTGAGATTCTGGCTGATTTGCCAGTATTTGGAATCTATTGCTTTCCAATGCTTTTCGTTGAACAATACTAGTTTTGTTCATTTTCAGTGTGTTACCGCCTTTTTTGGTTTGTGGACTAAGCTTTCGCTTGTTTATGTTAATATATATGTCCATTCCAGTCTGAACAGATGAGTTTGGATTCAACATTAGATATTGGTAAAGAATTCATGGGGTTAAATACTTGAAATCTCTTTGAAAAAGTGCAATTCGTTAGTTCACTTTTGCTTTTAGTCGAATAAACAAATACAAATTCCTTTCGTGCAAAGTAAAAAATTATTTATTCGTAGTCTGAAAAACTTCAAAGTGAAGAATCAGGAGGGAAAGCAGTGAAAGTGTTGAACCAATTAAATACCGAGGATATCTGCAAGGATATATAGACAAGTCGCGGATTTACCCAGAGCCCAGTGCAAAAAGAAAACCAAAAGGGACAACGTGCTAAAAAAGAAATAAAATAAGTGTGTGTGATAAGGAATACCGGGTGAGTCGGCCATGAGGCCCCAATTGTTACCCCTCCGACCTTTCTAGGAATCTCAATTAATCAAGTGTGTGGTTACTGACTACAAAATGTTTAAGCAATATATTTTTTTTATATATATATATTCTTCACTTCAACGAAGTCGGTCGTGTTTTTTTTGCGCTCTCGCTTTTTTTCAAAGTTTTGTTGTTTTGTCTACATAGACTTTGATTTTGTGTTTTTGATCCCTTTTACTTGCATTCGCGCTCTCGCGTACACATTGGTGTTGTTGTTTGTGTGGTGCTTGCTCTCGAGTCTTTACATTGCCCGCGATCGCGACCGTTACTCTCGCGATTGTGCCAGTCTTTGTTGTTGTGTGTTTACTAACTCTCTTAACTTCTGTCTCTTCAGTTTTTTTCTTGTGCATATTAACCTGCATATTAACACTTGTGTTATTTCTTGGTGCGTATAGCCCTTATATTTTATTATTTGATTTTTTGTATTTATTTGTTGTTATTTTAATTTTTTTTAATTAAACTTGCAATGGTTGTCTGCCCTTCAAAAAAGTGCCCCCATCTCCAAAAAATCCAAGATGATTATCTTTTGTGCTGGCTGTGCGATAACATTATGCATGTTAAATGCGCTGGTTACACAGCCAGAATAAGGGATAGTATTGGAAACGGCGGGGGCCTAAAGTGGAGTTGTGAAGCGTGCCGGGACGTAGAAATGGATATGCGTCTATTCATGCGACGGACGAGAGAGGGCTTTAAGTCCCTGTCGGCTGGCGTCGAACGACCCCATAACTCCAAGTGGTCAGCAACTGATATCGTTTAGGAGTCCAGTAGTGACTGCAGTTGCGGGGACGATTGACATTTCCCCTGGTAATAGTGCCCCGCAAACTGACTCGATATCGGTTGTAGTTTCCGATGTGTCCGGGCGAATATCCTCTCCCAGGGATATTCCCAATAAAGTAGTAACTAGAAGAGCTCTCAAGGCGTCATCTGTCTCAGCAGTTCCAGCGCAAAATGTTGTTGTTGCAGTTGCGACTGGCGCATTGAGATCTCTTGTAACCATTCCACCAAAAAAGCAAATCTTTGTTTCGCGGCTCGACCCCAATACTTCATCAGATGATGTCATAGCCCATATCCGGGCAAAAGTAGTGGGGCCAAACATTGTGGTGGAAAAGTTTAGTTTTTCACACACCCGTGACATCTCGTCATTTAAAATCAGTGTCCCACCAAATGTCTTTAACCAAATTTGTCACAAAGATTTTTGGCCGGAACATTTGGTTATAAAGGAGTATACGGCTAAGAAAAAGAAAAATCGGCCTCCGATTCGTCTGCCTAACACAACTAATCCTTCCCTACCCTCTGGCTCGTCAGTAGCTGGCGGGTCAAAAAACTAATTTCGTCCTTATTCTGGCCTATCAGAATGTTAAAGGACTAAAATCTAAACTTTCTAAGCTTTTTGTAGATAGTCAATCTTTTGACTTTCATATCTTGGTCTTTACAGAAACGTGGTTAAAGCCAGACATTTCTGATGCCTCTGTTTTTCCCACAATATTTTCAACCTATAAATGCGATCGAATCTCCAAAAATGGTGGAGGAGTTTTGATTGCCGTAAATTCATCTCTTCCTTCAGAAATAGTTCTGCCACCTGCTGTTCATATTCTGTTTTCTTTCTAACTTGCTCGTATATTCCACCGAATTTTGACATGACGGTATATTCTAGCCATTTAGAAGCTATTCGCTTTGTCTCTTCACTTCTTTCTGATGCAGACATATTTATCGTTCTGGGAGAACTTCCATCAGGTGAGTCTTCCCTGTTGATGCCCTCCTCCTCACATTGCTTTGTTGACGGTCTCCTTGAGCTATCCCTAACCCAAGTTAATCCTGTGAGAGATCACTAGATCTTATATTTATGTTAGATTCTTCTAACTGTACTGTTTCGAGGATTGATTCCTTAGTCGTCCCCGAAGACAGTTTCCATCCAACTTTGGACTTAACTATTGATCTACCTTTTCGGTTATCAAATGCTGGTACTAGTTCGACGTCTCGTACTGGTTGCTATCGTAAAACTAACTTTTTCAAGCTCAATGAGCTAATTCTTGCCACAGACTGGTCTTATCTGTACTCCTGTAATGATATGAATGCTGCCATTTGTTTTTTCTATGATACTAAGTTCTCGCTTTTTGATGCTTGTGTTCCACGTGTGACCCATGTATTGTCTAACAAACCGCCATGGTTTACACGTGAGTTAACTAATTTGAAATATCAAAGAAGCTAACTTCGGCTCTGCCGAAGTTTGTATACCCTTGCAGCAAAATAATTGGTATAAATGTTTAACAAAATCAAAAAAAAGCAAAAAAGAAGAAAAAACACACCTAAAAATTTTCACTTCTTCACCGAGCATTGAACCATCAAACACCGAAGCCCATCGTGCCACCGATCTCTACATACTACGCCACCGTCATTACTTTGCTAACGTAAGCTAATTCGACATATATGCAAACCCATTGCATCTCGCTCTTTCAATTTCGTTCTGTGTAAGAACACAACTAAAATATTTTTGTCTCTCTCACACACCACGTGGTGGTTGAATTTTTGCATATGTATGTGCGTGCGTGAGCATTAAAATAAATTTAATTTCATTCAAATCTGATTATTGATTTGTAACATTAATAATTATCCGATTTTGTTCAAACTTGGTGTATAGTGTATGGATACAAATTAAATTTAAATGCAACAGCAAAAAAACAATAACTTTATATATTTCTTATTTGGTGCCGCGCGGATTCGAACTCGGGTCTCTTGTGTTGGTACGGCAGATTTCTTTGAAATTTTTTGTTGCTGGAGTAAATAGCTTATATGGATGATTTGTTTTATTGATTTGTAGCCGTAATAATTATCCGATTTGAGTCAAACTTGGTGGGTAGTGTTTTGGTACAAACTAGATTTATATTCCAAAAGAAAAATAAAAAATTTTTAATTGGAACCCTATTATTCCGATATTGGATATATCATATAGTAATCCGATCCGACCGATTTTCATATATTGTCTACCTACACCTTTAAGAAAGCTAACTACCAAGTTTCAACTCCGTAGCTTAAAATTTAAGTTCGAAAAGCGACGAACAAACAGACAGACGGACAGACGGACATGTCTCAATCGACTCGATCGACTACTCTATGGGGTCGGAAACGTATATTTCTATGCGTTACAAACATCTGACCAATTTTATAATACCCTCTGCAAGGGTATAAAAATGTGAAGTCTAGATATTATAGAAAGTTCAAAAAATCGGGTCGACAGTCTGATTTCTCTCTTTATGCTGTTGCTCGATCGAATTTTTCAGTGCTTAATACACTATGCTATAAGGATTACATTAGGCGTTGTAAACTTCAGTTCTCCCGTGATCCTAAGCAATTTTATAACTTCGTTAACGCCAAACGAAAGGTGGCAGTGCACCCGTCCTATTTATGTCTTGAAAATAATAAAGTAAACGATGATCAGGCCATTGCCGACATGTTTGCTGATTTTTTCAAAACGACCTATTCCTCCAAAGGTCATCGAGCTAACTTTTCATATCCCCATCAGTTGAAAAGGTCCAATTGCGTCTTTAATCCTGTGATCGATGAAGATTCGCTTCTCAGCGTGCTTATTTTAGTCAAGCCCGTGTACTCACCAGGACCTGATGGGATACCTGGTTGTGTACTCAGGTTTTGCGCTGAGACTTTGATTTCCCCAATTCTTAAGTTATTTACTTTGTCCGTTGAAACTTCCTCTTTCCCAACCATTTGGAAGGAATCTTTTATTATTCCTTTGCATAAAAAGGGTAATAAATCCGTAGTTTCAAACTATAGGGGTATTTCCCAAATTGTCTGCTATTCCGAAGGCATTTGAGAAAATTATAACTTCTCAACTGCAACATTTCTGTAGTTCTATTCTTTCATCTTCTCAACATGGGTTTATGAAACTTAGATCTGCTACCACTAACCTTTTAGAGTTTACTTCTTTAGCGATCGAAGGGTTCAGGAATGCATTGCCAACTGATGTCATTTATACTGACTTCAGTAAGGCTTTTGATTTTGTCAATCATACACTGCTTTTGTTCAAGCTGAACGAACTTGGGATTCCAAGCCTTTTGCTTAATTGGATTTCACAATATCTTAATAACCGTACACAAAAAGTTTTATTTAAAAGTTATCTTTCGAAAACCATCAATGTGACCTCGGGGGTGCCACAAGCTAGCCATCTAGGACCATTGCTTTTTACGCTCTTCATTAATGACCTTCCGTCAGTTGTAACTCACTCTCGCGTGCTTATGTACGCTGATGATGTTAAACTTTGTATTAGTTTTAAAGACTTAAGTTCTCCACATCTGCTTCAAGTCGATCTTAATAACTTTCAAACTTGGTGTGAAATTAACTTATTAAAACTCAATGTTTCGAAATGTAACGTCATGTCATTTCAGAGATCCTCTTTGCAAATAGTGGTGTATTATCTTAATAATACCCCACTTGAACGTTTGAACGAGATTAATGATTTGGGTGTACTCATGGACCACAAATTAAATTTTACTCGTCATATTAATATCACTGTCAATAAAGCCATGAGTTGTCTTGGTTTCGTTATGCGATGGTCGAAAGAATTTGACGATCCTTACACAACCAAGACTCTTTTTATTTCACTGGTCCGCCCCAACTTGGAGTATGGATCATGTGTTTGGTCTCCACAATATGGATCACAGCAAGTAAAAATAGAATCTGTTCAAAAACAGTTTTTAATTTTTGCTCTTCGTGGTTTAAACTGGGATCGAAATGTTAACTTGCCCTGCTATTCTAAAAGACTTCTTTTGATTAACCTTCCCTCCTTACTTAATCGTAGAGTAATGCTTGTTACTTTGTTTATCCACAAGCTTTTGAATGGATAAATAGACTGTCCTCTAATCAGGTCAATCTATCTGTTCCTTGTAGACTAACCCGAAATTATGTCCCTTTATGTTTAGCACGCTGCACTTCCAACTATTCTTTGCATGAACCTTTTCGAGTTCTCTGTTCCGACTACAACCGCCTTTATTCTGTAATCGGATCAGAGTTCTCTATAACTATTCTAAAAACTACTATTTTAAGTTATCTATCTAGTAGTTAGTCTTAATTATTATTTTAGTTGTCGTCCGTTGTTTTTGCGACTTCGTTTTTGCATGCTGTCTGATAGGGTTCGCGCGTAACAGGCTTTGTCCTGGTGTCGCTTGGACCACTTGAACGTACTGCGCATTGTACGCGTCAACGTCTAGTGCATGTTCCTCCTCTGGTATTGGCATCCGGGTTGCACCCTACCCAATGCCAAGAAGAATGTCTTGTCTATTTGTAGTGTGTCCAGGTACAGGATAGTCGGCGCAGTCAACGTCCTGGTTACACCCTTGTTGACTATTACGGCGTCCTGTATCTGTTGGCATGCGTCCGACATTTATGGAGTGATCGATGTCCGGGTTACACCCTAGTCGGTCACACCGTAAGTCTTGGGCCATCCTATTGTAGTATTGTTATCAGTCGGTGTCCAGGTTATACTTATGTTCATGTCCCCTTTTGTGACACCGTTCTTATCGTAGTATAGTTGTAAAACGGTGTGGTGGTTACACCCTAACCGACTTATATGTCTATAGGTGTTGTGCTAGTTTCTCTTTTATTTCCTCATGTATACATGTTTTCCATTCTCTTTCCCTCCTCTTCTCCTTTCCGGCAATCGTCCGCGATACCCAAACAATATAATATTAACCATCTAATTGTAGCTCAAACAAATCTCCGGTCTCGGCAATCTATTACAAAATGTTCTGTAATGGAAGACTGAGATTTGTACCCCAGCTGGAAAAAAACTTCCTTACAGATGGCGCCCGAGCAGGACCCGATATTTGGAAAAGATTTGTATATATTTTGGGAATTTTCGCCTAATTTCGTCATATTACAAAAAAAAAATATAAGAAAAATCATTAATACAATTTTTCGAGTAACATATATTGAAAACTAGAAGGATGGGCTAACTTCGGCCGTGCCGAAGTTCGTATACCCTTGCAAACTGTTATTTGACAATTTAAATATATACACATTTATAATGTAACAAAATCATTGGAAAGCATAGAAAACAAGTCAAACCTACATTAAATGTTTGTAGCATGAGAAAAAAAAGTATTTCGAAAAAAAAATTTTTTTGGCCCGATTGTTCCTATGGGAGCTATAGCATATAGATGACCGATTTGTATATATATTTATATATATATACTAAACTTCCGATATATATATACTAAACTTCCGAAAACCAAGTTTCGTCACAATCGCTTTTCTAAGACTATATTCTTGACCGATCGTTCCTATGGGAGCTATATGATATAGTCATCCGATGGGGATGATTCCGAGATATACAATGCCTGCAGCAAAATGAAGCCTGGGTGCAAAATTTCAGCTCTGTAGCTTTAAGGGTTTCGGAGGAGAAGCTGTTGATCCAGACAGACAGACGGACGGACAGACGGACATGGCTATATCAACTCAGCTCGTCGTGCTGATCAATAATATATATACTTTATATAGTCGGAGATGCTTCCTTCTATGCGTTGCAAACTTCTGACCAAAAATTAATATACCCTTTTTGCAAGGGTATAAAAAAGGCAAACTTTTCTGGATGCCAATACATATTTAGAGTCTCAAATATTTTTTTTTGTAATATTGTAATATTATCATCGAAAATAATTTTTTTTTACATATATATAATAAATGCATGAATCTATTTGTTTCATGAGCTTGTAATCTGCGTGGCGTAAAGAACCACCATAACCCATATCGCGGGAATTTATACATGCCCAAGGAGTTTTTGTATACCCTTTTA